>JAZAYU010000356.1:116536-495148 GCA_038501625.1 Corbicula japonica | reverse complement strand
GCGTGAAACCGAAAAGTGTTGCGCATCGACAGCAAGTGTATGTTTCGCAACAGAATTTGTTTTATAAATGTCTTGCTAGTAAGACTTACACCTGACTTGTTTCTGTATGAATAAAATTAACATAGAAAACATGATATAGAGGTGACTCAAACATCGAACAGAAATCAAGGTGTGTAATGTATAGTTTATTTTACGTTTTCCAAAACATTTAATGCTTGTCAATGATTGATTTCATCTGATATTGCGATGTTTTTGCCAAATATAACATAAATGTATTAATATTACATAAAAATATTATCCAATTGCATTATTTGTTTAATTTCTTATATAAGTCGCCATTAGCATTAGTTTTAAGAACCAAAACATTACTTATCATTTTTTAATTAATGCTAATTAAAGTGTCACTATGCCTCGGTAAAAGTAAAATAAAATGTACGTGTCTTACGAAATCAATAAAAGTGTGTGCGTTTCTATTCGACAGTGTGTGCGTTAATCATTGAAGACTGTTTTCGGTTTGTTTGGAAACGTGAAAGCGAAGATGCGGTAATTATAACATTTGATATTAATATGCGTACTGGTAATTAATAAATACATCACCGGGTGTTTTTATTCGAGAAAGTCAGTTAATCGCTGACACAAAGTAGTCTCAACTTTTTGCTTTGTGGGGCATAGGATGGCTAATATGGCCTGAAAGGGACATGTTACGTAAATTACAAGGTTTACTGACGCAATGAAAGTACATTTATGTCTATATATAATGAAGGCTCTAAATATGAAAATAGGCTCTGCTTATAAAATGACATAATATAAACATATAATTGAATAAAAAAGGGGCACCGGTTTCAAGGTGTCAGATCACAGTTAATTAATAAACTACCTATACTTTTCTTTCTGATAATAGACAGTACAAACACATAGCTTTAAAGTTTAAAAGCATGTAAGTTCATCAGAAAAAAATTGAAAGGAATTATACATTAAAAGGAATGTTCGAAACTTCTGTTGCATACATGTTGTACATCAGTGTTAATTCAAAATGCTACACTTCGTATACCCTTCGGCGCCGGCTTCAGCAGAAAATTATTTTAAGTGCATTAAATATAGAAATGACCCATACTCCACATAACACCTACTTAAATGAATGCACATTATTTTTTGCAGGACTAAAATAATAACGATAATGCGACAGCAAAGCCCTGACCGAGTGTGGAAAATGCTGTTTGTGGCAGCCAGATACACAGGAATTATCAGTGAAAAGTCTGCATAATTATAATCATCTCGATCGCGAGGATAACCATTTGAGAACGTTTTAGAGTTTATAAGCTGAATGTTGTTGATATATTCACTTACATATTCTTTTTAAGGTTCAAAACAAGTGCAAATCTTCTCAGGGGACGTGGTCATGCATGGGGGAAAGTTTTCGGGCGTTCGCCTGAAGTTCAGGTTTTTGTGTGTCTAAAAATGGTTAATTTTCTTTATTTTCCCTATATAAATTGACAAATTTTCAAGATTTCAGGTTTTTCAAAATTCCTAACATGCACCCTTGGGTCATGTAACATCTTAAGCGAATCTTAAAATCATTGCACTCGAGTTGAAATACCTACACAGACATATTTCTAATATATTAAATATATCCATCTATTCATCTCAGTGTACCATGCAACATATATGTAATAAGTGTTAAATGAGTATATACTATAATTATACATGTATCATATTTTGCAATCAAATCTATTTATACAAAGAGATAAAGATAATGAAGTTCTTTTTATAACGTCAACGTCTCTCTATTTTTCTGAATACTGTCCCACGGCTACAAGAATGGCTTATGAAAAAACTTTATTTCTATTTAAATAGATGAAAAGGGAACTTTGAAAGCCACCGAACACGACAAATATGAAAGTACTGCAGGCTCGGTTTGATTGAGCCTGTTCATGGGCAGTAATGGAAATGCTTATTACTGCCCACGCCGCCTAGCCCCGGGTTGAGCGCAACTCAGTAATTACACCATTAAATAGTACAATTTCGATCCATCCCAAACGATGGTATGCATATGGCGGTGAACATGGAACCTTCAATGAGGTATTTTCAGATTAATACCATTCCATGTTCAGCGGCGTATGGTCCCCAGATAAAATAATGGGTTTGCCCTAAACGAGAAAACAATGGGCGGAACTAAACAGAATAGAATTTTGACAGGGGATCTTAGAATACAAATCCTGCATATCACAGACTACGCCAAAGGCAAAATTTAAAAAGCAGGAAGTATATCCTTGGGGGTGATTGGACAATATCCAAATCAATATTGGCTGGGATATTGAAACCACCTATTTATAAACTGGCCGAAATATTAAAACAAAGGAATTTTAGAAGTACTATAAACATAGTACATAAGTATCGTGCTCAACGACCTTCAAAGGACGTAACTGATAACAGCACTGATTGAAGTATTTAGCAATGATGATGCGTAGTACAAACAGTTCAACGTACAGCCTTTTAAAATATAACAGTGAAGTTTATACAGATAAACCCGTCACACTATGGCAGCGTTCTCATGACGATCCTATGGGGTTCAAGAACGCCGAGGTCCGCGCAGTACGTAACACTGCCGCAGCAACGCAGTGGTATCGCTAGTAGAACGCCGACAGACGTTTGAGCATGCACAAAAAAAATGCGGTCGCTAGGTGTTCTGAAAAGAGCTCAGTGGGGTCGCCGTAAGGTCGCCGTAGCAACGCAGTAATATCTTCTTCAACGACACAGGAGCTCTACCGGCGAATGCTGTGGTTGTAAGTGGCGCTTGTACGGAGATTTTATGACAATCTCAGAGACGTCACTGCGTCTATACGGCGCGTCCACGGCGTTTATATAGAGTGTTATTTATTTCATTGCGTTCTTACAACGACTACATGCTTTAGTGCGCTTCTACCGCTTTCATCGTCGTTTGCATGAAAAAGACGAACACAATTATATACATTTATACGATTTGCAAATAAACACTCATTTCACTATGGCACCAAGCCTGGCTACTGCTTGCTGATATACAAGTCCAGCAAATATTTTGTGCATATCAATCTGGGACGACGACGGAGGGCCCAAAGGCATAGATTCAACTGTTCGAGAACAAACAAATAATTGATGAAGATGTGTCTATTCACTTCGTTTTATAGGAATAGCAAACGAACGTCTTCAGCGCAGTGTGAGCGCCGTGAAAGTGCAGTGCACGCAGTGCAAGCGCCACGAGAGCACAGACAATCGCCAACAATAAATCTGTAGGAACGATATAGAACACAGTGGGAGCTCCGTAGAACGCCTTGGTCGCTGTATGGACGTCTTGAGATCTCCATCTTCACGAAAAATTTAACAATTTTCTTGCGATGTCACGGCCGTAATCTTGAAAATTAAACATTGCCGTGTCAACGCAGTGGAAACGTAGTATAATGTGACAGGGTATTTAGATTTTATTAATTAAAGTTTACACATGAGTAATCTTTAGATAAACGTGTACCTTACACTTGCACATATATCACATTGCTTTCCACTAACGCTGATGTTCCCAGTTAATTCACCAAATCATAGAGCATTGATTTTTGTCGTCACATCACGACCAGGTACTTCAAATGTTCTTTCTTTATATCCTATTTTTGACGAAGAGACTGTCTCATAGATGTAAAACAAATATTCCTCTGGGTGGACCACTGCACTTTAACTTGACTCATCATGTTTCACCGCCAAATGAAACACAGAAGTATCGACATACAGCATTGTCTATTGCCTGAAAACTATAAAATGATTTCGTTGATTAACACTCGCATAAAATTCTACTTCGTTGAACATCATACAGAGTCTCTGTGCAACACGCACACACCATCTAATGCTGAAAACAGCCTTACTGGTGGTTTTGAATCAGAAACACAGAAACAATAAGTGTTCAATAACCATATCACATCATTTATACGCAAAATTAGAATTATTATACTTGTCATTAGTATTATCTTTGTGAAGTTAATATGTAGATGACTTTGTACAGGAAACTTAAAAATAAACTAGTTTCATGACATTATCTAAACTAAAGCACTATGAATAACAACAAGAGGTGTCAGTTTATATTAAATAACATTTACCATCATTATTGGATCTCCATTGGAAGTAAAATTAGTCCAAAATACACGAAAATGAAACAAGCACGTGATAAATGTCGTCGTAATGTAAACAATCTTTCAATGTGCAACGTACACACACTGTCGTTGCGCATCACTTGTCGTCACACGCGTTAGCCCCCGGTGGGAAAATAAACTAGGTTTTAGGATATACCAACTTCCAAGGCAGTAACCCCAATGGTTCTCTTTACCGTTAGTTGATTAAGGTGTATGATAACATAATAAACGTATCATTTGAAATTGATTCCCTTATAAACTCTTAGTACTCTCTTTTCCTTTCTACATTTTGGCTGCGTGAGGAGGTTGTTTTTCTGGCTGTGGCATTTCCTGATATGCATATTTCTTTTTTCACACTTGCCCATATCAGGATCATATGAAGTTATTAGAACCAAGCCATCTACTCGACTATGCTGACAATCCACCTACCATCCATTGAAAGCCGAAAGAGACCAACAACCTTCTTTGTTCCAATGCAAATGACCTTTTTGGCCATTTGTATACGATGAATGCACAAACTATAGGTATCTAGGGGCACTATAAAGCAAAACAAGTGGATACCTGATTTTATAAAACTTAATCTTGAGACAAGTCTCAAGTCTTAAGCATCTGATTGGCTGAAATTTCGACTGGTCGAATCTTCAATCTCAGGTTTATTATCTTCGGCCCTAAGCCCTTATAAAGCTCTTATTTAACGCTTACCGATATGTTGACGTTCCTGCAGTTAAAGGAACTAAATTCGATATGTTTTTGTAAATGACGCTGCTGTATGAACGATTCTCCCCTGTAAAATATATACTTATTATGTAAAGATGTGTGAATATTATGTATAATGTAACATTTTGACAAAAATATGGTACTTCTAAATACGTGAGCTACATTTTTAACTTAATTAGGTTTTTAAATAAATAAAATCGAGATTATACAAATTAAGATCGGCGCGGACTAGTTCCTATATTGATTACACCGACAAAGTATCACACCTGAATCAATCACGTTACACAGAAGCTTGTTCAGTTACATGAATATACATCGAATGGTAATATTCGTAAGGCAGCGGTAGTCCAGTTGTAGAGCACTCGCCTAAGGACCAAGGGGTCCCGGGTTTGAGCCCAAGTCCGGCCGCTCATTTCATTGGGTACCTATGACGAATATAAGCCAATGTTTCATTAATGCTTCTGTTAGAACAGAAAATGAAAATAATACGGTTAACCTTATGCATGAATGGTATCAAGGATAAGGTATGATCTTACCATGGTTTAAAGTCACATTGATTAGGTCCATGGTGTTTTCTGCCCATTCGGGTATCTTCTGATCGATGGCTCGGTCAGGAAAACTAACACCACCCGCACTTGATGCAGTGGACCCAATCTTCAAATCTGGTAAGAGAAAAACAATGCGTTTTTTCCAATTCATCCGACAGACAATAAGACAGCGTCAAATAAACATTAAAATAACGAATCTCTTTTTGCCCACAAACCATCGTAAAGCTGTTTTTTCTGCACCTTCCCATTTTTCTTTACAGAATCATAAGCAACTTTTGTTTTGAGTATACGCATACTTCTGCATACAATATTGTGAAGTAGTGGTAGTTGGAGTTAATTTACCAAAGCTGTTTGTACAAGTGTGTTCAAACAAAAAGAACCTGGTATAAACCCCGAGTGGCAATCTGTTTTGCCACTAACCGTTCCAAGGCGGTATCCCCAAATGTTCTCTTTGTTCTTTAATCGTTTGTGGCGTGCTATTTGAATTGACACACTTATAATAAAAATGCTCTCTCTCTTCCTCTCTTCTTTTTCGCTGCGTGGGGAGGCTGTGTTTTGTGGTGTGGAGATTTCTGATATGCACATATTACTTTTTTTGCTACTGACCGTTCGAAGGTAATCCATTTCTAATGTTATCTTTATGTGGTGTCTTGTTTACGAAATGATTTGAAATATTAATTACGCTCTCAATATCTCTTCTAATTGTACTGTTTATTGGTGTAAATATTGAGTTGCGCTCAACCCGGGGCTAGGCGGCGTGGGCAGTAATAAGCATTTCTAGTACTGCCCATAAACAGGCTCAATCAACCAAGCCTGCAATATTTGTCGTTGTCGAGGGTCTTCAAAGTTGGCTTTTTATCTATTCTAATTGGTTGTTTCAGGTAAAAAAAATGATTCTGAATTTGGCTATTCCAGATATCGGTATTATTATTATTATTGTTACATCACACTCTTTGGCAGTGAAATGGTATTACCTACTGAAACTATATTAATGCGAAGAGAAAACATCAACGGAATATAAGGCTGACATCAATAGTTAGACAGCTTGCAATTCATACATGGCCACGCATACAGAAACAGAAATCAAATACAGAGGATGCAAACTAAATCATGGCTATAAGTATTAATTCTTAATAATGATTTTACGAGGGAGCGCGTTATCTAAGATTAACAAATTAACATAAATAATGATATGTTAATAAGGAAATGAGGAGAAGATCGTTTGACGTGTAACACTTAAAAGATACTACGATCCAGAGATCCATATGAATCTCTTTCTCTTTCTCTTCTTTCTTTATCTATCTCCCCCTCTATCTCTCACTAGCTCCATACCTGCTATGACACATAAAAGTCGATGTTTTTTTTTATATGATTATGTTAACAGAACAATATTAAGATTATCCAGCCAATTATGTTCCATCGAGATAATGTTAAATGAAAATTTCATTGTTTTGTCAAGTATGTACCATCGAGATAATGTTAAATGAAAATTTCATTGTTTTGTCAAGTATGTACCATCGAGATAATGTTAATGAAAATTAAATTGTTAACAAAATGGAATTAGGTCCGTTCAAGCTGTTATTACAAGCTCTTATTACGTGTTTTTCTTCTTTGAAATATATAATAATTTAATGATTTATTGTATATTGAACAAAAATAAATAAGTATCCACTTTTAATACTTATATTCTTATAAGATATTTTCATTTAATCAGGAACGCTTTGAACGCTATATTTTTTATTGAAAGGGAGGTAATTGTAAATGGTTGGAATTGCTAGCGTTGTTTACTGAGGACTGGTTCTTTTAATTGTGAGTGTTTTGTGATTTAATTGACCACAAGAAATTGATTTTATTCTCATAAATGTCATTATGTTTTTTAAATCAATGACTTCTTACTGAAACCCCTATTAAAGCAAAGAGAGATAACTAAGCTGTGGATTGTTGATTTTCAAGAAAATTTGATTTCTTTGCAATGATTACAGAAAACATATTTGTTCAAAGAAATAATTCTGATTATTCGTTTTCTAATTTTACAACATTATGAATAGAAAAGTGGATAGTTTTTATTTTTGTTGAGTATATAGCTGACATTTTCCAGCTACAAAAATATGTTTCTGTTAACATTTTGACCAATGTTGGAGAAATAATGATATAAGGTGAATGAGTCTTTAAATAGGAAAAGGTATAAAAATAGTAAATCATGTCACTAAACATTTTAACCAGATATTTTGAAATTTGTCCTAACAAATAATTTATCATAATTTGTTCAGTACTAATAAAATATATGAAGACAAAAAAAAAAGATTATCCAGTCAGATACTGCACGCATATCTTCAGACTCACAGAGGTTGGACTTCTGGAACTCTGTAGTTGTTATGTTGCTGGCACTGGTAACCGTGAACATCCTCTCTATAAGATCGTCAATGTTTTCTAGTAACGTGTTTACGCCTTCTCCTGTCTGAACAAACCATGTTGCGTTTTTTTAAGACTAATATGATGTGATCATTTTCATGTCCAAGCGATGCTTAAAACCCCATCACAGCCGTGTACGGATATTTTTCTAGGTCCCAAGAAGAATAGAAGTAACATTTAACATAAATAACCATTGAAATTAAATTTAGCATCAAGGATTGTTCCAAACCCAAAACATCTCAACAGAACGAATAGTACATGTTTCACGTTTTGGGATCGAATCGGATAATACCATTTAATTCAAAAACAGTTACAACATTATTTCTTTTCAATATGGGCTGACGGTTATAAATCTGAGATTGGAAACCAGTCTCAAATCTCAAGCATGTGATTGGCTGAAATGGCGACCAGTCGCCATTTCAGCCAATCAGATTCTTGAGATTTGAGACTGGTTTCCATACTCAGTTTTATAACATTGGGCAATGATGTCGGTAGTATTCATGACGAGCAAGTCCACTAAAATATGGGTTTTCGTAAACTAAGTGTAATACTGTCAAAACTAATTCCAGCTCAAACTATAGGCAGCGGTTGTCCAGTGGTAGAGCGCTCGCTTAGGGATCCAGGGGTTCCGGATTCGAGCCCCGGTACGGCCGCTAATTACCTTAAGTAAGAAAGTAAGCCTCCATTGCTTCTCTCCACCCAGTTGTATGAATGGGTAGCTGTGAGGAATATAAGCCAATGTTCCGTGGCTGCCATCGGCGCCGACTGTTAACGGACGACTTATATCCAGTGATCGGGGGGTAAATGTGAAAGTCGGTTGAATACGTTCAGTAATTACAGACTATAAATCCATACCTTTACCTAAACTTATAGATCCTGCTCTGATTATAAGATGAAAATTATTAATTAATGTCTTTTGTAAACAAATTTGTAATTATGTATAATTTGTTTGCAAGTTATATATTTCAAAAGTTTGAAAACCATTCTTTATAAAACGCTTGGCAGTAACATGTGACTTATGCCGTTTTTTTCTGCTGATGGACGAAGAAATACCTGGTTGATCTTAATTGTCCATGATGAAGCTGTGTTCTCTCCTAGCATACTGTCTGTAACATCAAGAAATGGCTGCAAAAGTTAAACAGCAAGTACTCAATATACATGGTAAAGAGAAATCACACACACAACTACAGCCTTTTCCACTCATGTCAGTAGAAAACATAAAACCATCATATAAGGTTATGTTGCTGCCTTGGAACGGTCAGAAGTAGTAAACGAAGTGGGAGGATGAATTTTTATGCAAACTGATCACGCGTAAACCGTGTCTAAATCTCCACTGACAATATACTCATGTGTTAAAGAAACGCATGGTAAACTTTGAAGATGATTCTAGTTCCCCGCTTCATGCTTTTCCTCGGGATACATCGGCTTTCCTCGGGATACATCGGCTTTCCTCGTGATGCATCGGCTTTCTTCGGGATACATCGGATTTCCTCGGGTTACATCGTTACGCAATTCCATTAAGCGACATAAGCGATAGACGATACAGTTCAACGTTCTCTGTAACCTACATAATGTTTCTAAAATAGTTATCTGGAAAAGCCTCTACCATCAGATCTTACATAGTTTTAGACCTGACTTCAGTGACATTGTTTTATACCTTAAGTAGGTTTTACCACTAATCGGATGTACTTACATCAACTAAACCCAATGCATGAGTCGAGTTTCTGCCGATCGAGTCGATTATTTTGACCATGATGACATTCACGGCATCCATGTCCCCCAGCAGAATGGATGAGTTGGTATTTCTGTAACTGTCAGTAGCGTCGACAAGCTTATCTAGTACATTTGTGGCATTAAAATCAGCTTGTTTTACCTAAATTTGAAAATAAAATTATATAAATAAAAATCTACTATTAATTTCAAATTGCTTGGGCACAGAAAACCATTCTACGCTATGCTGCTTTCTCTGGAAATATTTTTAAAAGTATATATGGCAAAACTCATAAAAATTCTCATTTACTACTCATTTACTCATAAAACTTCCCGGATCTGGCGCGCTTGACCGTTTTCCGCAAGTTAATGATCGGCAAAATGTTTTTATCTAATCGGATTTCAAGCATTTTTTACTGTCCAGTTTATAATACTTATTAATTTGTTTTCATTTCAAGGTGTGCGAGGGTCAGGGCGTTTGGGGAGATATATTGCCGGTCAAGATGCCATATTACCCGTCTCAGGTGTGTGGTAATATGACATCTAGACCGGAAATAAATCTTCTCTCTCAAGAATCCAAATAAAGATTTCAGTTGATTGCTATGCTCGGTTTTTTTTTTTTTGAGAGAATAGAGGATGGAGGCGGGGCAGAATTCTGGCACTTGCATTCCTATTAGCCTTTCCAATAAACAGTTTCGCAGTCCTGTACGAGTTACTTCCCGCGACCGGAAATCAATCCAAAACGAGGCTCTGCGTGATAGCTGAACGATCGGACTAATGGCTTAAGCACATAATAGCTAACATTATCAACAATATTGCACGTCTGCGTTCGTCGCCGTCGGTGAAAACATTCTATATTCTAGCCAGACATTTTTATTTTCACTATGTTAGATATTTAGATGTTTAATGATTAAAGAACATGTACCATTCTTGTTGATAGTAGGAGGTATGAAACGCGATTTGGACAAACATAAGCATTAGTTTAACCAATTCTGTACAACAATTTCTTCTTAATATCTTTTCTGCTGAAAATATATTTTACTGGTGTGAATGTTGCAAATTGCTAAGACTGGTAATGCGCTATTATCCTGAAATCGTGATATGTCAACATCTGGTTACATGATCTGTAGACAAAAAAATACAATCTAAATTTGTTTGATACTTACACATTTGAACAATAGAATTGTCCTAAAAATTTATGGCGTTTATGGTCAACGAATAAATAATTTGAATTTTTAAAATGTTACGTATACTTCACAACCAAATATGATTGATTCTGTCTTGAAATAAAACAGGATCGGTAGTCTGATTGTTTGTTGTAGAAGTATCATTCGTAGAATGAAATCCAAGGATTTAGATGACGGCTTCCAAGAAGATGGGAATATTTATATTACAATATGGTTGCATATCCAATTTAGATTTCTTAGGTTTGACAGTTTGTAATTTTGGCATAAATGCCCTAACACTTTATTAAACATATATAAAACGTTCTGACAAAATTTGTTTCTTATTGACGGCTTTTGTTTCTATAACGTGTTGTTTTGTTGATTAAGAATCCATATAAGTGTTAAATCAAATACATTTGCTGGCATTTCAGTAGTTAAAGGACTCCGAAATACTTAAGAATTGGGAGGTGTAGATACCTTGCAAATAGTAATTACACGATCTCTATTGGTCAATGATATCTGCCCCTTGAAGTAATTGACAGATGACCCCGTGTGCGAGACAATTTGACATGTTTATGGCATACCGCCTTCAAAATCAGTCGCTGCCGACATAATCATAACATGATGTCAGTAGTTGATTAGACACGCTAATCCGGAAACGAAACTCAATTAAGCCGTGGACAGAACACTGCGACTGGATGTTAGTTCAAGTCGTTTAGTGTTAAACGCGAGGAATAAAGACTTGACACTTTTAGTCAAAGAAACTTGATTGTTTTATAAATTATTTTCAAAAATATCATGACGCTGATGTATTATTAGTAATTCAAAGAGAAAATATATTTTTCAAATAAGAATTTTATGATAAAAAAAGAAAGTTGTAGGTACATATTCCTTATTACGTTATTACAGCGAGCAATAATTGTTCCCGTAGAGCAGTCACGTGATTGGACAGGGGAGGTAACCAAATAAATTCATCGAATTATTGGAAAGGCGTATATAAGGAGGATATTTAGCTTTGGATCTCAAAGACTAAGGATCGATTCCAGAAAATTTGCTACAACATATTGGCTGAAGGTTATAAAACTGAGCATGGAAACCAGTCTCGAGTCTCAAGCATCTGATTGGCTGAAATGGCGACCAGTCGCCATTTCAGCCAATCAGATGCTTGAGATTTGAGACAGGTTTCCAAGGTCAGTTTTATAACCTTGGGCAATTATCTTTTTTTTAAAAGTCGACTTATTTAACTGATTTATTGTAAAACATGTTAAAAATGTCAAGTAGATTATGCTTACCTCATTGAGTATGTTATTCAGTTCTGTTCTTGTACAATTGTAGACTGGGGTCTGATAGACACCACCTTTATCACAAAGACGACTAACCTGACCTGCAAAATTCACTCACATACATCAGGGCTGAAGGTTTTAAAACTGAGATTTGAAACAAGTCTTAAATCTCAAGCATCTGATTCGCTGAAATGGCGACTTGTCGTCAGTTTTATAACCTTGGGACCAGAAATTGTTAAATACAGTTAAATTTGATTCGGTCAGTCACGTGACGTCGATTCCACACCTGAATTTTTTCATACACCATACACAATGCAACAGTTGTAAAAGAGAAAACGAACGATTCCAGAAATTCGAAAAAAGGAAAATTGCCAACAATTTGTATTCATTTTATAATGATGTGTTTTGCATATTTCATTAAATAACTGCACATGGTGGAGATAATCAGTGTCTCTCCGAATAAACGATTTCTCAAAATTTCAACACCCAGAAACTGAAAAAAGGTCGCAAAAGTGGGAAAAAAGAAAAAAACGCAAGGTTCTTATATATCAGTTTAAAAGATAATTACCCGATAATCAACATTCATATAGTATCAACTTACACTACAGGTATGACCGCAATATGAATGTGATATCAACAGACTTTGTTTTCCAACCAGTTGCATACCTAATCACTAATTTCAGGTTTCATATCTTGTGCAAAAACAAACAATCTTGTTTATTAATTTTTAAAGAATGAAAATTTTAAAAATTATCTTGCATATATTTCTTTGGAATTTTATCCCATTTTTTATATAAAGCTTGGGAAAATTAGTCATGGCCACTGCATGAAGCGGATCGCTACCGGTTTGCAAGGCAACACAACTTGAAGCCTCATTCGTTGTATACAACTGACTGCTGGATTGGGCGTCAAACTGATCCCTATATATACTCACCATTAAACCGTTCTGATGACATATTGGTACATCGAGCTATATTAATTTACATTTAACAAATACCTCTCCCGTTACTGCGTTTTTAAAGTTTGAGAATAAATAAATTACACTAGCACTGTTTGTGCAGTTTGACGGTCATGCAGTTCACTTGCCGGTGTCACATAACAATGCATTACTTTCGCGATGTGGCGGTAGAGCTGTTGAAAGCGTGCTTGGATTTGTGACTAGGTGCTGTGCCACGTGTGGCGCTGTGGTATAGTCGCATAAATCTGAGCACAATTGTGTCGGTTTGATTCCCAATTAAAGCCTTATAATTTCTTTTGTTTCTGCTATCACGATCTTGTTTATTTATTACTGCCACTTCTCCACTCTGCAGAACAGTTCCATTTGTACTTTTGAAAACTTTATTGGTACGATTTCATATCATCACCGATTAAGTTAATATTAATTTCTGCAAATGACTTAATAAATTATGCTTTATTTTGAAAGGTTATATTATGGTTTCCAAAAAGTTTTACTTCCATTATTTCGTTAATGGACGTTGGATGAAAACTTTTAAGAAATGTGTTACTTGTTTGTTCATTAGATGACCCTGAGGATGAATTGCTAATGCGCAATAAAACCTGGCTATGACCTCCGTTTTTAAATTTCTTGGAATTATGTTCTTATAATAATTATATTTTGTTTACATCCGAACATTATTTTCACATTTAGTGCATAGCGATGACCAGTGCCCAAGGTTATAAAACTGAGCATGGAAACCAGTCTCAAATCTCAAGTATCTGATTGGCTGAAATGGCGACTGGTCGCCATTTCAGCCAATCAGATGCTTGAGATTTGAGACTGGTTTCCAAGCCCATACGATTAAATGCGATCCTGTAACGTAAGTGGTCACATTTCATTTGCACAGCATCTTTTTAAATATTTAAGAATATATATAATACAAAACCGAATCGGTTTCGTAGGAGATCTAATTCAGGAAAGTATAAATCATCGGTAACATACCTACGAAGCCCTCTGGGCAATTGGTACGAGTTTCTATTCCAGGTCCAGATTGATTCCAGTAGTTTCCCATGTAGTCAATGTCTGCCAGACATTCTAAAATACAGTATAAAAATCTGGCCCAAAATAGAGTAAGAAACTTGGGTCCAAAATATAGTATAAAACTTTGACCAAAAATATAGTAGGAAACATTGGTCCAAAACAGAGTATGAAACTTGGGCCCAAAATATAGTATGAAACTTTGGTCCAATATCATAATACTTAAACTGGAGACTAGTCTCAAATCTCAAGCACCTCATTGGCTGACATGGAGACTACCAGTCTCAAATTTCAAGCATCTGATTGTCTGAAATGCTGAATACCGATCTCAAACATGAGATTTGCAGTTGGAGATCAGATCTAAAGCATCTGATTGACTGAAATGAAGACTAGTGTATACTAGTTTCCATTTTAGCCAATCAGATACCTAAGAATTAAGAATAGTTTCCAATCTTGGTTTATTGATCTTGGGCCTTGATCTCATAATTTTACAAGTAGAACGCGATACACGGATTGTACACAAACGAAAATTCATTTATCGAACCCGTACGGCGACAGCGCCTAGTCGACTACATTAGCTAAGTATTGCTACTGATATTGATTCAGAATGTGGACTGTGCTTTGAAACAACTATATCGAAAACACAAGGAAAGCAACGTCACGTTTTATACGAGAGTTGTGCAATTCAATCTTTAAAATACATTGTGTCACATATTTGTTTTATTATTTCAACATTTTTTTTCATTGTAGTGACAGTAATTATCTTATATAAAAATGTAACTCTGCAACCCGCATTTCGTTTTTCGATAATTGTTTAGCGTCCTTCCTGACTATTGTTTTACACATTTTTTAAAGATTATCTATTTTTCAATTTAATTGCTATCTTGGTATTTTACACGATATGAAATCATAATGCACTTGCATACATCGCCGCATTTTTGTGCTTTTCTCCTGTGTTTAATTTCAATTGTTTTGTCTTTTGCAAGAAAACAGATTTTACTTACGTTTAGAAATGGATGACGTTGTTCTTGGTGTCGTTGAAGGATGTTGTTCCGTTTTCGTCATCGTCTTTGACGTTGTTGTTTTTGATTTTACAGATGAGCCTGAGGATGTAAGTGTTGTTTTTGTCTTTGTTGTGGGCGGAACTGAGGCTGTTAATGTTGTTGTTGTTGTTGATGATGATGAAAATGAAATGTCAATGTTTTTATCAAATTTATAATAAGATTTAATTAAAAGGGTAAGATAACATACGACGCCAATTGTTTAAACTTTAAAGTATGCCATGTTAATTATTTTTTTAAAAGGCTTAAATCGATATAAACACATTAACTTTGCCCCTCGTGACGCATTGTGGCTCAACAATAGATTACCTGTTACCCTGCACATTGCCCTGACACCATCCCATTTACCCTCTCGCTGGCAAGTCCATACGTTACTTCCGGTCCAGTAATATCCTATTTCACACGTAAAAACAGCTTTGTCGCCCACGTAAACCCCGTTGACTATTACATTACCATTCTCTGGACTTGATGGTACAGCACACCGAATCGCTGAAAAACAAACGGGAAAAGCTCAACAATGTATAGCTCAACAATTTATAGCTCAACACTGTATAGCTCAACAATGTATAACTCAACAATGTATAGCTTCACACTGTATAACCCAACTCTACTAGTATAAAGCTCAACACTGTAAAGCTCAACACAGTATCGCTTCACACTGTATAACTCAACACTGTATAGCTCAACACTGTATAGCTTAACACTGTATAGCTTACATGTAACACTGTCTAACTGAACAATGTATAGCTCAACAATGTATAGCTCAACACTGTATAGCTCAACACTGTATAGCTCATCACTGTATAGCTCAACAATGTATAGCTCAACACTGTATAGCTCAACAATGTATAACTCAACAATGTATAGCTTCACACTGAATAATTCAACTCTACTAGTATATAGCTCAACACTGTAAAGCTCAACACTGTATAGCTTCACACTGTATAACTCAACTCTATTAGTACATAGCTCAACACTGTAAAGCTCAACACTGTATAGCTCAACACTGTATAGTTTAACACTGTATAGTTTAACACTGTATACCTCAACACTGTATAGCTAAAAACTGTATACCTCAAAAATGAATAACTCAGCAATGTAGCTCAACAATGAATAGCTCAACAATAAATAGCTCAAGAATGAATAGCTAAACACCGTATAGTTCAAAACCGTATAGTTCAACATTGTATAGCCCAACACTGTATAGCTCAACACTGAATAGCTCACCACTTTATAGCTCAACGCCGTATTGCTCAACACTGTATAGCTCAACAATGTATAGCTCATCACTGTATAGCTTCACACTGTATAACTCAACTGTTCTAGTATATAGCTCAAAATTGTAAAGCTCAAAAATGTATGGCTCAACACTGTATAGCTTATATGTAACACTGTATAGCTTCACACTGTATAACTGAACACTGTATAGCTCATCACTGTATAGCTTCACACTGTATAACTCAACCCTTATAGTATATAGCTCAACACTGTAAAGCTTAACACTGTATAGCTCATCACTGTATAGCTCAACACTATATAGCTCAACACGGTATAAGTCATCACTGTATAGCTCAACACTATATAGCTCAACACTGTATAGCTCATCACTGTATAACTCAACTCTACTAATATATAGCTCAACACTGTAAAGCTCACCACTGTATAGCGCAACACTGTATAGCTTAACACTGTATACCTCAACACTGTATAGCATAACACTGTATAGCTCAACACTGTATAGCTCATCACTGTATAACTCAACCCTACTAGTATAACGCTCAACACTGTAAAAGTCAACACTGTATAGCGCAACACTGTATATCTTAACACTTTTATACCTCAACACTGTATAGCTCAAAAATGAATAACTCAACAATGTAGCTCAACAATGAATAGCTCAACACTGTATAGCTCAACACCGTATAGCTCAACACTGTATAGCTCAACACCGTATAGCTCAACACTGTATAGCTCAACAAAGTAGCTCAACAATGAATAGCTTACCTCTGTATAACTTAATTAACACCGTATAGCTAAACAAGTCAAAGTCAAATATTTATTTGCATTAAACATAACAATGTTCATAGCCATACAAAATATACAAGTTGGCGATATAAATTGAAATCGCAAAGACAAAAAATGACATAACACATATTACAGCAAGAAAAAAAAACACAACAAAAGGCAAAACACAAATGGTAAACATATACGCTCAGAAAAGTATGAAATATTTTATGTAGTACATTGTAATAATAATAATAATAGAAACTGATCAAACTGATAATAATAATTAACAATTAACATGGATTAGGTATTCCTTTTTTCAGTAGTTAAATATATAAAATTTGCTAACTTCTTCAATATGGATATCGACTTCGATTTCATATTGTTTTTAAATTTGTAAATAGTAGGCCAAGTAATAAAATATTTTGGTAAAGTTTTTAACCTTAGTTCGTAGTAGTAAGGACAGACGGACATGCTATAACCATCCTGCTTTAATTTATCATTCTCGATGGACAACCTCTTGACCTCAGTCTGTAATATATATAGACTCTGTTTGTTTGAACTCGTGCATTCCGAGATTGCATCATATTGGTCACTCGTGAATTTTTGGCTAGTTTCAATGTCAATGATCTTCTTGTCTAAGCTATCGATGCGTACCGTTAAGTCACTCACAATGGACTGAATTCTGTCAACTTGACCGAGTTTCTTTTCGATATGCTCTAGTTTATTCAAGATTGTTTGAAATGGGTCAGAAGTAATGTTACTTTGTGATAACACTGGAGATCCTCCATTGAATAATGAATATTGAGCAGGTTGGGGTACACCATGTGGTAAATAATATTGTTGAGTTGTTTGGCTAACAGGAGTATGCGGGATATGATGAATATTATTAACTGTCCCTTGGCTCGAGTTTCCAATACTGCTAGAACTCATTTTAGCTTGCCTTTTAGTTTTCTTCTTTGACTGGGTAACTTGTTGACCATCTACCGATGATACAGTAGGAGAAACAATGTCATTTTTTCGTTTTCTAGTCATTTAAACAGATTTTCTTTGTGAGCAACACAAAGTTCAAACCTTTTAACGACTCCATTGCTATTCCAACTTTTCTAACTTATTCCAATAACTTTATAACAAACAATAAATCCTTTTTTCACTTTCTCAATTTCAAATAAACCGCCATTACCGCGCATGCGCACTACGATTAATACTGTATAGCTCAAGACTGTATAGCTCAGCACCGTAAAGCTCAACACTGTATAGCTCAACAATGAAAAGCTCAACAATAAATAGCTCAAGGATGAATAGCTCAACACCGTATAGCTCAACACTATATAGCTCAACAATTACTCAAGAATGAATATCTCAACACTGTATAAGACAACACTGAAAAGCTTAACACTGGATAGCTAAACCCTGTATAAGTCAGCACTCTATAGCTCATTCATGTTAAGCTTAACCCTGTAAAGCTCAAAACTGTATATCCCAGCTCTATGTAGCTTAACACTGTATAATTCAGGTTGTAAAGCTCAATCCTATCTAGCACAGTATATCTCAACACCGAATAGCCCAACCATAGACACCTTAACCCTGTATAGCTCAACCCTGTATAGCTCAAAACTGTATAGCTCAAACCTGTATAACTTCACACTGTATAGCTCAACATTGTATAGCTCAACCCTGTATAGCTAAGACAAAAACGAACAAATGAATTTGAAACGAAAAAAAGGGTTAGATCCAGATCAGACTGCACGGATTGTTGCACAAGTGCTAAAGTCGCATCTATGGTAAATAAATCTCAAATTTATTCTTACAGTTCTCTGAAAGAATACTTACGACTGCATCGAACATCTCTCAGAGATTTAGTCTTCCTTATGTTTATGGACATCCATTCTTTACTGTTAGAATCGCACTTGAACCTAATTTTGTCCAGTCCGACAACGTTCGAGACGTGTTTCTCGCTGCAGTTGTACCGACGGACCGTGCCGTTGTGAGATTCTGTGTAAGTTCCATTTTCTAACTCACCCTGACAAATATATGGTATTTCTGTGCTTCCACCTGTTACAAAACACAGAACGTAAGAATGTGAATAAAACTATTTAAACTACTGTCATGTCTTTCCAGTAAAACAGCTTACAAATCATGAAATAGATGAAATGGAACTTTGAAAGCCAACGAAGACGACCTGTATGAAAATATTGCAGGCTTGGTTGAGCCTGTGTTAGCAGAAATGGAAATGAATATAACTGACCACGCCGCCTAACCCTTGGTTAAGCACAGCGCAATATTTGCACCAGTAAATAGTAAAATAAATTATAATGATCCATCCCAAACGATGGTTTGGTTAAGCGCATCGCAATATTTACACCAGTAAATAGTAAAATAAATTATAATGATCCATCCCAAACGATGGTTTGGTTAAGCGCAGCGCAATATTTACACCAGTGAATAGTAAAATAAATTATAATGATCCATCCCAAACGATGGTTTGCATACGGCGATGAACATGGAACCTTCAATGCGGTATTTTGAGATTAACGCCATTCCAAATAAATGTGTTTTGAAGTTCAGTGTAAGTAAAACGATATCTTGTTGCGAATAAGTTGTAAATAAAGGTTTGTTTCTGAAAATTATTGTAGTATTGCGGGTTGTTTTTCCAACCAACATAATTTAATATCGAGCTGTAGCGAGGGTCGCGAACATGTAGGGCAAAGCTTTGAAATTATGTACATTAATCTCAAATGGTGGCCTGATAAAGATTATTCATTGTATTTATATTGTTATCTGTTGTGTGATGGCCTTTGTGTCATCAAAATAGAGAAATATAATATAGGTACAGGTTCCGGAAAATAAAATTAAGTTTATGATTTATTATATAGACATGTGAATAATATAACATAATTGCAGTAAATAAATATAAATATTACAAACGCAACTGAGCTCATGGGTCTTTATGTCACCTTAACAATAAACAATTGAAAGACTCTACACGATACAAATATAATGTACAATTATATGTCGATTTTAATAATAAAATAATCTAAAGTAATTCAACTTGCATAGACGTTGATGTTGTTCAACATGTTTTCCAGCATAAAACAAAATAAAACATAAATGCACTTTTGTATAAAAGTCTTATAAAGTGTATTTAAAAATGAGGTAAGACATTTTTATAAGACCTGGGCTGAAGGTTATAAAGCTGAGCATGGAAACCAGTCTCAAATCTCAAGCATCTGATTGGCTGAAATGGCGACCCATTTCAGCCAATCAGATGCTTGAGATTTGAGACTGGTTTCCATGCTCAGCTTTATAACCTTGGACACTCTAATTTTTATTTCCAGATAAACGGAATTAAGTTCTATCTGAGTGTTAATTGCATTTTCCGATAGCTCTAAGTGTTTTATTTAAGACACTCAAAAGACAAGGAATTGCTTTGTGGAATGAAAAATAAAAAAGAAGAAATGCAAACATCTTTGTGGTTTAACATTTGGGTATCTTATGTCATCTATCTGGGTATCACTTTGCATCTTTGCTGTGACAGAGCTGATGTTGAGCATTGCACAAAAAGCCTTTTTCAACAAAGATAACTCGTTGACGAAACCTTGTTTAATTTTCGTGTTATAAGCATTGTAGGCATGGCATATTGTTTGTAAACAGAGAATTCCCACCGATTTCCATCTCTGTGGAATTAACTTTCCATGAAATGTACATAGAATCATTATATATAATCATTATGTGTGTTTTATATGTGTCATGTTTTACTTACTTTTTTATGACATATCTCGGTCACATGTCTGTGTGTGGATTTATAATATCAATAAATTCAGATAATTGTGAATATCATAAAACCAACAACAAGTCATATTCTAATTGTAAAATAATAGTAGTGTTAAAACTATGACTAGTGAATATTAATAATGATGCTGCAAATCAATAAATCTGAATGAACACGTATCAAAATATGTCCTACTCGGTCGTGGCATTTTTTTAATTTATTTAAAAAAAAAATTATAATAATATATTATTGATCGACGCAGAAAACATCCATCGGGTGGTATTTCCTTTGAAAACATTGTTTTCGTCCTGACTGATTCGTGATCAGGCAGGAACTTTACGGCTAAAATTTTGCCGCATTCAAAAGACAGGCTGTTAGCAACAAAAATCCTACTTTGAAGATGTGGAGAACATAAAATTATACATATTTCCGATATACACGTTTCACTGATTAAAATTATCGCGAAGTTGATATCCTCAGTGCGACACCGTGTCAATTCCACTGCTTTGCGACCTTCCTTGATATGTAGGATTTATATTCTCAGATCCCCTGTAAAAATTATATTTTGTTAAGTTCCGCCCATTGTTTTCTCGTTTAGGACAAACCCATTCTTTAATCTGGGGACCATACGCCGCTGAACATGGAATGGTATTAATCTGACAATACCGCATTGAAGGTTCTATGTTCACCGCCATATGCATACCATCGTTTGGGATGGATCTAAATTGCACTGTTTATTGGTCTAAATATTGAGTTGCTCTCAACCCGGGGATAGGAGGCGTGGGCAGTAATATGAAGTTCCATTACAGCCTATGAACTGGCTCATTCAAACCGAGCCTGCAATATTTTCATACTTGTCGTGTTCGGTGGCTTTCAAAGTTCCCTTTTAAGTAAGTGCTGCATTTAGGCGAAAACGTCAGTGTTCCCGATTGTTTCCAAGATCATTATTTCGCGGTTGCATGGCTCTGTGGAGAGACTGGGTTCCTTTAAGCTGGCTAATAGGGATATAAACATTTCTTTTTTTTATCAGATCAAATAGGTTTGCAGTAATACTATTACTTACTCGCTAAAATATTCCAGGTTATACTCAGAGAATAAAAACAAACAAAATAATAAATAAACAGCTTCATTTTTATCCTTTTAAGAGTATTAAAACTGTAATCTTTAATTTTAATGTTTGAGTTCCTTCTTACTTCACACATCAATTTGGCAAATGTATAAATTTATCAATGATTCCTAGAACTCTTATCATGTTCTTATTAAAATTCCTGAGATTTTTACAGGGAATCACTTTTTTGTATATGTGCAGCAGGAAACAGAGATCCGGGTTCGGCAGAGGTTATCTTCCTCCGCATGAAACATGCGAACTTCACAGACACATGTTTTGATGTGATTTAAAGGGATATCTATGGAAATGTAAGCTAAACCCATACATTTGCAGGAAAAAAAATTTCTTTCAGTTATTTTTATTTGCAATTATTTAAAATATGGTAAATAGCAAATATTTCAGAAAGTTGTATTGGTTTGATATATTGCCTGAGCAACTGATATTAATGTCCTGCACAAATACAGATATGCATGCTTTACTTGCGTTAAAATAACATATGCACATTAGTTTATAATGTTTAATGTAACGAAATTAACTGATGTCTGTTTATGTTCGTTACTTTATTGTTTATTTGAAAAATATCTCACCAATAATTTTGTACTTATTATTTAGAGTGTTGATACCATTTTACTCACTGCAATTTAAACGGCACTGTCGTGTTCTTTCGTTGTTTCGCCCGGTCGACCTCTTGGGCGAGAACACAAAAACGCGAAACCAAACCACGATGCGAGATCGCGAAAACACGATGTGAGATCATGACAACACGAAGCGAGGTCGCGAAACGAAAGTAGGGTTCAAGAACGCGGTATTAGTATCGCTCTCTCGCATCCGACTTTCGCAACCAATACTTGGGTTTCAGGGTGATTTTACGGGAACCTTGCCCATATCTACAGCACTCATGGGTGAGTCGACTTTACCTGAATAGGATAGGATGAGATAAGGATTTATAAGATGTAAAAAAAATAGTTAGAATTGACATAGCCGACTATACACCTGTGTCCAAACGAGAGAGAGAGAGAGAGAGAGAGAGAGAGAGAGAGAGAGAGAGAGAGAGAGAGGGGATAGGTTAGGGAAGGATAAGATATATATCTAATATATGAGATTGATGAATCCGATTTTACGACTATATACGACTGTAGTTATCGTGTGAATGAGGGTAGGAGATCTTCTGACACAAAAGCTAATGTGTTAAACATCGGACTTCGGTCTGAGGGGTGCTACTCTATTGCCTCGTTACTCGTGACGTCAGTGGAATTCTTGATTTTTGTTGTAGCTTGTATAGAACATGCATTGAGTCATACACGAATTTAAATTACAGATAGAATGCACTAAAATAAAAGTAAAACCTGTTGGTATTGAAGTTCGTTATGTATGTGACTGGTAACGTGTACTTCACAAAAGATCCCAAGCCATTTTGACGCAGAGGAAAAATCAAACAAAACATATTACCTCACAAAATATAACTTAAATATAACACTATATATGTAGTTAAATTAAATTAGCATACCTGTTCAATCAGGGTCTGCACTACAGCTCACAAGACCATAAACGAAAGATTTCATTAACATCTTATACATTTCAAGTCATAACCGAAATGTAGAATGTCAATAAATAAATAGTGGGCGGGGAGGGGACTTCAAAGCAAATCTGTGAATATGCATGAGATTTTCGAAAATTCCGGTCAGTATATTTATCCACAGAAATGCAAAAAAGGGACTCTCAATCCTCGTTAGCACTTACATTCCAAAATGTATCCATATTTTGTCAAAAATACTTCCGAGCCGTGATTTTTTATCAATAAAGCCCTTGCTGAACTTACATTCATCTCCCGTTCTTAGGCATTTAACATAATGACTGATAATGTGAACTGAGAGTCTGCAAGTTGAATCGACATTATATTTGAAAATAAAGATGGACAAACTTTTTGAAAACAAAATCATAATTCATGTTCAAATATATGCCCTAGTCTAATCATTGCTCTTCCAATTATCCATACATACGCGTGTAATTCGCAGTCATTGCTTCGATAAAGTACTGAACAATTACTGGAGTGTTTCGGTAAGAGCACAGTGTCTTACAGCTTTAGCCTAGCTGGAGCGCTGGTGGGTTTCTATCACAGAAGATTGTCAAAAAAGCAACACACCATATAATTATTATTTGATTTTCCAAAAACATTTGTGCAGTGCTGTTTTCCAGGTCTTAATTTTGCACTTGTCGTAGCGGATTATTTTGAGAAATGGAAATTAATCAATCATCGCATATGTAAGTAAGTTAGTAAGTAGTTGATTATTATCGTGACATGTGTATATATACAAATATAGAACATAATTATGAAATATGTAACGAAAGTTTACACCCGGCCCATTGGGTCTATATGTCACCAGAATTATTAAATTACAAAACATAGTCCGTTTTACAATTGTAGATAAAACAGATAATATGTGAAATATAAATACATAAGATAAATTGTTTATCTAACAATTGTACAATTAATGTATAAATTTACTTAATAAGAAAGGCTAACTTATATATATTATCCGTTAAATAATGCCTAATGCTTCATTGTTTTTACACTATGTTTGTTAATGAGTATTATCAATCGCTTGCAATATTCATTCCAAGCAAGTTAAGTAATAAACTAGATAAAATAGATACTGGAAAGAAACGTTGGATCTTTTTAAGAAAATATGTTGAGCACAGCAGCTTTCATTCGTTTTTGTTGTTAAAGACTCTTAAATGGCTCGTGATCATAGGTCTGGTTTGTTGACTAGATTACACGGCCGAGCTGTTGTAATATAGGGATGATGCGGGGAAATGAGAGGAAAGGTAACATACGCTGCAATGTTTGTGGAGTGGCAATGAGAATTGATTAGTGGAAGAGTGGTAAACATGCTTTGAGTTGTTCGAGGACGGGGTGACAGGCATTGCTTGCTATGGTATGTATGGTGCCATTTTCATATTTCTTTTTAATGTGTTTCTCTTTTAAGTGCCCAGTCTAGGACAGTGTGGTAGTGTACATTTATTCTAGTTTATACTATTTTAACAGGTAGACAAATATACATTATTCGCGAATGATTGAAGTACTTTTATATGTTTAAACTACGGTTAAAGCTCCATTGATTTAATCTGTATTGCAGTATAAAGTATAAGGGTTTACTACTTTAATGCGGAGATAACACTGTTATGTTTATTTAATTGTCAAACTAATGGAAATTAAAATAACTATATAACTGATAACGTTTAACTAATACTTATGATGGAGCTAGAGAGCGAGGAAGCGAGGTGCATAGAAGAAAGCTGTGACGAATGTTTTGACCTTGGCGTGATTATCATACGTTGCTTTTTTCGTTGCTGGTGTCGTTGTTTCTGCAAAGATACTTGTAAAATAACAAAGTATCTGGCTTACATGCTAAGATTTTTATTTAGCATTGCCGTTAACATTGCCGAAGTAAATACGGTTAGACACTCTTTAGACAAGTATGAAATTGATGAAAATAGACAATTAATTTTGATATCCACAGAACTTACACAAAGAAGCTCTTACATTTATGATGCTTTCATGATATCGATGTGTCTGTCGGTCATGTTCGGGTTGTGTTTCTGCTGCTGCTCGTGTAAATGTTGTTGGACAAATTGTAAATGTTTTATATTTATTGTGTGTGAATTCGTGGTGCTGGCACTGGAAGCGATGACGTTTGGCTTTACCTTATCCGTCAGCTTGAGCAGAGGAAACAAGATCATCGACTTTTCTTCGTTTGTAGACGGGCTTAGGACATTAATATTTATAAGCAGTATAATTTTTTTGACTATAGATGTAATCCAGATTGGTCTTATTTTATTTTACACAAAGAAACGAAAAGCAATTCGCAAAATGTTAAAAGAATCTCCGTCAGGATGCCAGGATGACATCAGTGTTGAAGATAGTACCAATCCATAAACACACATTTCCAAAGACAATATGAACAAGGACAAAATAAAATGGACTATCAAACTTCCGAACAATATGGATGATATACACTGACAAACATCAAAACAACAGCGGTGTCAAAATGGCAGTGTTGACACTCGGCGTAAGAATAATATGTCTAATTTTCCAAACAATATGTGTAAAAGTAGCTTGATGTGAAATAAACGCACACATAGATGGTAGTTCGTAAAATGAAATAAATATTAATTGTTTATATGGATCTTTAGAAGAAAGATTAATTCGAAAAACAAAACGTAATCACTCAAAATAAATAAGAGATGTGGATGTGATTATTAAGTATCTGATTTTTATTGATGCAATTGGTTTTACAACACCATATTTATTATTTATATTAAATAAGAAGTTTGATACAGGTTTATATCCGAAACAATGGTGTAAGGGTATCATTTAACTTATAAATAAATGGCAAATTACAGAGGAATCACGCTGGTAAATTAATAGCAAACTAGTATACTTAATTGTTCTTAGAAATCGAATAAATAGTTAGAACAGTTAGAGGGAAAAAACGAAATATGCGTATCAGGAGTGGCCACATCCAGCAGACACAGCCTCCTCACATAGCCAAAAAGTAGAGAGGGAAAGAGAGCATGGTATTACAATAATCAGTTTCAAAATCGCCACAAACAATTAACGAACGTGAGAACCCGAAGGGTTACCGCCTTGGAACGGTCAGTGGCAAAACAAATTGCCACTGGGGGTTTAAACTAGGTTTTACGGTGCACCAACCTCACACTTGCCCCAACAGGTTCTCGTATCACAAAACAAGTACAAGTTGTCTTGGTGAAGTAACTCCAACCCACCCATAGACTCAACAATGTTGCATGCAAAAGCACACAAACATATAAAACATAAGAAGCTAATAGCATTGCAAAGCCAAAGGGCGGGTACTCAATGATCTTACCGAGACCTGAGCCCCTGCAGTAAAATCAGAAAGAACACGATGACAGGGATAAAAGAAACAAATCGAGCTTCTAGGTTCTTTTAAGAAAAGATTTCCCCATAAACCTTCATAAACTCTTAAACCCCTGCCACCGTCGTGCAACCAAAGATGTAAGCATAATGACTGTTATAATAATCAACTGTTGATGGGTTAATCACCAGGCCTACAGAGCGCTGTACAATATCATGTTGGTAACCTTTCTATTTAAATTTACAGATAACCGGGAGAAATAAACATTGCATTTTATCTTTCCTATAGTTTATAAATTAAATCTCCATAAAAAACTGGATGTAAAATACCTTGTTGCAATAGTGATTTTAAACTGCACCTGTATTTTTGAATTAGATCTGGGTATCGGCGATAAAACTTGCAAAAGGTTTTCCTTAATTTGTGATACCGATAACCTTGTTTTAAGATATAACCTTGTTTTAAGATATAATTTAGTTAAAATGCATTTCATGCACTTACAGGTTCAAGTAACCAGAAAATTGCTCTAAATTGCTTGTTTTATTTTCATAGGACCGCTCGTCGTCAAATATCTTTTATTTGACATAAACGACACAGAGCCGATATCTGTTTTTAAGATTACTGAAAATAATTGTTTTTTCAGGCCATAGTGCAGTTTATTTTGCGTTAAATGAAAAATATCCCAATTCATCAAAAAGCCGAAAACACTTTTTTCAGGTAATACTTATAGCCAGCGAAAAATATTTTTAATCATGATAGAGTCGAAGATTTTCAGCGTTTGTTGATTAGCAATATCTATAACCTACGGTTATACTTTTCTACCTATGATGACACATCGATAATAGGGAGATACATGTGCAAATTAACAGAATATTTATATGAAAATGCATGTACAGTATTTGGTAAAAATATCAAAACACATAAAACAAATAATAACTCTAATTTTATGCAAGAAAACCCAACGTGGTTTGATTCAGAATGTTTAAAAGCAAAAACAGATTTCGAAACCGCGCAACAAAACCTAAAAATGCAAATACACAAGAAAATAGAGAATCATTCATAAAAATGCGTACAAAATATAACAGAACAAGGAAAACAGCTAAGCACAAAGATAAACTAAATGAAAGTAGAAAATTTAAACAAATAGAAAAAACTAAACCTAAAGCTTTTTGGAAAAGTATTAAAAAAGAAAATCTCCCAAAACAATAATATTAGCATCAGCGACTTATATGAACATTTTAAAACTCTGTGGGGCGAACACCAGAAGGATATTATTACAGACGAAACAGAAAACGAAAATAACGAAAATACAGTATACGATACCGATTTAGACTCGCCAATCACAGAGTATTAAATAAAAAAGGCTGTTTTTAAACAAAATAACGGAAAAGCATGCGGCCCAGAAGACAAAATACCAACCGAAATAATTAAAGCTTCGTATTTTATTATTTCACCATATCTATGTACAATGTACGATAATCTATTTAACAAATCAAAATATCCAGAGAAATGGGGTCTCGGATTTATTACCACAATTTTCAAGGGCGGTGATCCGTATCAAGCTCAATACACAATAACATACTTTCAAAAATCTACTCCCGAATTCTATTAAATATACTTTCTGTGTGGTCAGAAAAGAACGAGAAAATAAGTGATTTCCAATTCGGTTATCAGAAAGGAAAAAGTACAACAGACTGCATTTTCGTATTGCATGCTGTTATCTCAAATATTTTAAGCACAGATCAAAAGTTGTATATTTTGTTCAACGTAATAAAACAAAGAATACTTGATATTTACTTGGTACACTGAAATAAATAATTAAAGAAGATTTGTAACATACAGTCGCTTTAAACATTCGTTTGAACTAGAACCATACCTCGATCAGATTACAAAAAAAGTACAGAATAGCATTAAGTAGATTTCGACTTTCATCACATTCTTTAGAAATAGAAAGAGGACGTTACTTCAATATTCTACAAAATGATAGAAAATGTCAATTATACAATATGACTTTTATTGAAAATGAATACCAGTTTTTGTTAGTATGCCCAATGTATAACGACTTACGGAAGCAGTTTTTAAAACCACATTACTTAGGTTGGCCAAATTTAAATAAATTCGACTTATTAATGGATACACGAAATGCGAAAATTCAATTAAATTTCGGAAAATAAATATTCAAAGCTTTAAGTTGACGCAGTCAGTTAGAGACTTAGTTATTATTTCAAAAATTGATCCTCCCTCTAGTATTTTATTTTAACTATTAACTTTTAGTTATATCAAGTTTTCATGTTTATAAGTTTACAAGTACATCTGCTTATCATTAAAGTTTCATCTTTTAAGAATTCCTTTCCCAGTTTAAATAATCATTACATTATTCATATCGTGTTTATATAAAACTACATGGTTATGCGAATGAATTATCTTGTATATATCCCAGAAGCAATGTTTTTGCTTTAGTGCAACTTTATCCGTCTGTTCATTGTTAACTGAACAATGTATAGGCTTGGGAACATGCCAGAGCCAAATTGGAAATCTTGAAATATCTGTACTGGTGTACTGTTGTACCTCAGTAGGTGGATAGCATATACTGTTATTTGAAATTCATTTTTATTACGGAAATATGCTCTTCGACAAAAGTCTTGTCCGGTCTACAAAAAATTCAACATCTTTATTGCTTTTATCACACACTCATATCTTTGGTATCGGGTTAGGGTTGCTTTTATAACACACTCATATCTTTGGTATCGGGTTAGGGTTGCTTTTATCACACACTCATATCTTTGGTATCGGGTTAGGGTTGCTTTTATCACACACTCATATCTTTGGTATCGATGAAAAGATGACATTTATCTCCATTCAGACGAAAATCAAAATTCAGAAACCCGTTTTAAATAATGGCGATATATAGTAGACAAATTACAAGGTCGTCACTTCACGCGTTTAGAAGATATTATGGAAAACAATACCAGACAAGACTTTTGTCCATGAGTATATATTACATGCAAACTGTTTGAATGATTGCAAAGGTAAAGAAGAAATGTCTCTTTAGCTATTTTTGCATGAAGCCGAAAACCAACTTTGATGAGCGTCTTTTTAAGAAAATTGTCCCTGTTTTATTTTCTTATTTTGTGTATTTTCATTATTTTGACATGCAAAAAGGAGTGAGGCTGGTGCACGCTAGAACCTGGTTTAAATTCCCAGTGGCAATTTGTTTTGCCATTGACCGTTCCAAGGCGGTAGCTCTAAGGGTTCTCTTTTTCGTTAATTGTTTATGGAGTATTATTTAAATTGACATACTATAACAACGTGCTCTCTTTTCCTCTCTTCTTTTTCGCTGCGTGGGGATGCTGTGTTTGGTGAGTGTGGCATATTTCACTTTTTCGTGTGCTGGAGTTGAACATGAAAATTCTTATTACTTTGGTCAATTGTTGCGATGGTACCGGGGCTCGGTCGAGGCTCTGTCTTGGTATCATATGGGGGCACGTCACGGGAAAAGGTACCTTCGATCATTTTTAGTGATATTTATGCTTTAACTAAATTTAGAAAGAAAGTACATCTAAAATCAATTTCTTATAACTAAAATGTGATTTTGCTACACTTTTTGACAGTAAAATGGTATTTTACCGCAAAATGCATAATAAATAATGTCGTCTGCTCAAATTTTGACGTCATATCAAAGATTGACGTCAACTGTCCGAAGGTACCTTTTCCCGTGACGCGCCCTATATCCAAGTTGTCTCTCGGGATGTGATTTTCTCATCTTAACCTATTGCACGTGAAATTCTTTTATCGTTATAAGAAAGCTATATCAAGTGAGCCTTCAAAGGGACATGCGAGCGTTTACGGTGGAATGCCTACAAGATACTTTACCGAAACTCTCACATGCATCTCGATGAAAAAATCTACTGGAAATGGATTTTATGGGTGGGTTGGAGTTATTTCACCAAGCCAATTTGTACTTGTTTGTTGATATGAGAACCTGTTTGGGGGCAAGTGTGAGTTTGGTGCAATCTAGAACCTGGTTAAAGCCCACAGTGGCAAATCGTTAAATATTGATTTTTTGTACGCATGCATGATGCTATTAAAAGGTTTCTAGAATGAATTTGACCAATCCAAATGTTCTTTTGCCAATATGTTATTGTATGACCTTTCAAACAAGTGTTATCGTTTCTTTTGGACACTAGTATACGTTTTTCTGCTTCTGTTGTAATAAGCATATCTTAAAAGTTTCCAAACGAACGCGATCTGCATTTTTTCATATGTTTTAAATACATTTTTATACATAATTAGCAAATAGCAAACTTTTGACACTCTGTTGATGCTAATTTGCATTGACGTTTCACTTTCAACGAAATCGGAATGGATATTTCTAAACCTTTGGTAGCATCTAAGAAATACATTAATAGGACACTGGTGTTTAGATTTACAAGTTTGTTTTATTTCTGCATTCACAATACAGAAACAGAAGAAAGCATAATACATCCTTAAAGCCAACAAACGCAAATTATTATATAATTCAGAAGAAAAACACGGTAAAATGTTGTTAGTGGAAACCGACTTCGTCGTTCGGGTTGGATCAAAATTATACTGTTAAATCGTGTACACATTTCAATCACTGGACATGATCAGGCTTAATTAAAAAAAATTCATATTTGTCGTATTTTATGACTGAGTCATGTAAGTCTTTATTGATAATGTCCGAGAAATGTCTAAATTAATTTGATAAGACGTGGCAACTGACGGTTTTAATCATTAAAGAAATAAAAACAGCATGCTTATATACACAGCTAGCTGAACACATATCGGAAAGTCAAACACAACCACCAGCCTTCATCATTTGAGTTTAAATCTTTCATCATGTATTGGGGGGTGGAGACGCGGTGTTCTTACGTAAAAAAGTATTGCAAATTGATGAAGCAAAACTTATTTTATTTAATACTTTAATATCAATTCATATAACTTTTCATGAAAAATGTTATTAAAAGAACCTAATAACCTAATTCTACTCAAGTTGTAATTCAACTCATTAGTGACTGTTTACTGAATCTTTCGATAGCTTCATGAATGCAGATTTGAAAAGCAGCATAAAAGGCCTCGCTGAGACGTCGCATACAAATTTAAAATAGAAAATAAACATTGCATAAACCTTAAGAAAAAATATATCCCCACTTTAACACCTATATTTATGTGTTTTGTCAATAGACAAGTTATATAAATAATTATTATAATTATGTCTTCTTTTAAAATCTTTCGGTGCCGTTTTAATGTTTGCTTAGTCTCAATCATTCAGACGCTCTGATTTCGCAAAGGCGATCAGTACGTCTGAAGACTGTTCGTTAAAAAAACAGACACTTCAAAACGAGGCTTGTAATTAGGATATTAGTATGGAACGCCGTTGTTGTCTTGTGAAAACGGTTTTTAGACTGTCGCCCTGCCAGCTGGAAATGGAAAAAAAACATCCTACGGCGACATGCACTTTTTAACTGTATTTTTGCGCCCACAGGCGTGTTTAAGTAAGCTGGGTTCTGCTGTTACCACGAGATCCGATGAAAAGTTTATAAAGACGTTGCAAGTACAATAGTAACCTTATTGCAACCTTAGAAATATTTTATAATGAAATGATTTCAATAAGAAGAGCATATTCTTTCTCTAAATTTGGACCATTTTAAATCAAAGTTATGTCTGAAGTGAAAAACATTGCCCTACAACTATTTCTTGTATTTCTAAACATAACTTTAAAATTCTTTGGCATACCCATTATTATGACGACCTTAGAAACATTTTACAGTGAAATCACCTAGATTAAAATTTAAAAAGTCTATAAACTTCCCAATAACGAAAAGACAAAAGTGTAAAGACAATTTAGAACAGTAAAGAAAAATAGTTAAAGCTTGAAAATCCATAAAATTTATTTGCAATCAACCACAAAAACGAAGCATCACAAAACAAAAACAGTTTAAATGCCCACATGATCAAAATGATACTGACAATATCTAAGATCCTTTAAAAAAAACTTTTAATTATAAAGAGAGAAATCAACAATTTTATTTTTTATTAATCCATTTTCGCAACCATGAAACTAAAGGCCAAGAAACACTTTTACAAATATCATTTACTGTATACATTTGTTAGACAAGATGTTCTGAGATATTGTTGTTAGTAACTCATTACTCAGGAAGGCATTTAAATTGATGTTAAGTGTTGCTTTGTTTTTTGTTTGACTGCAGAATTTAGGGATTTTTAGGTCATACTATTTTTCTTTACTTTTCTAACATTTCTTAACGTATAAAAATAAACATACAATAAAAAGTATGCAAAGTTTGATGGAACTGCATTTTTTCCGTTAGGGAGATTTCGATATTCTTCCCTTTTTTATCAATCACAGTAAGATGACAACTGCCATAGCATATAACGTGACAGTCTAAAACCTTGATCACGAAGAGGCAGCAACGGCGTACCATATATTTGCATTCATTTATGTAAAATGGTGAAGGCAATTACCTAATTGTCCTTTGTTTTATAAACCACATACCTGATGTTGTAGCTCGATATCATATTACCTAAATTTCACTCTGTCCAATGTAGAAGAAATACGGTTAAAGCACTGTTAACTAATTTCATTAGAAATCGCGATTGATTTTGGATTTGTTTTCCATACACTAGAATTTGGTGTTCTGCGGAACACATGTGTCGCCTGCCAGCAAAACGTTGAAATGTGGGCCTATGTTAAATCATATATGATAAAAAGATTTAAATGAAGTTGATTGCAATACTTCACTAGAATTTTTGGTGTTCCACGGAACACACATGTCACCTCAATTGCATTCAAAAGGGGCTTAACTAAAATGGTGAAATCTGGGTTATCTTTTTTTTTCACCAATGGCTATTTTCATGCAGATGATATATAATTATATTCCAAGTATTAAGTAAAAAGGAAAAGGACCTTCAAGTTTATAGACAACATTAAGTAAATGTTAAAGTTACATTTGAAAGGAACATAACTCATAAAATATTTAAACAGGACTTATCATTCTTGTTGTCACTGATGGCGTTGTTCGTGAAGATGATATATTCCGAGTATTCAATGAGAAGAACAAGTACCTTTAGTATATGCCACATTTTCATGTTAAAGTCTCCTTTGAAAGGGGCATAACTCAAAAAAAAATTAAAAGAGGAGTAATCATTCTTGTTCACTGATGGCATTGTTCATGAAGATGATATATTCCCAGTATTAAATGAATAGGACAAGTAATTTCAAAGTTATATGCAAGATTAAGTTTCATGTTGAAGTTGCATGTGAAAGGGGCATAACTCAAAACTAGTCAAACAGAAGTTATCATTCTTTTTGTAACCAATGTTGCTGTTCATGATGATGATATATTCCAAGTATGAAGTGAAAAGGACAAGTACTTTCAAAGTAATAGGCAACATTAAGTTTCATGTTAAAGTTGCATTTGAAAGGGGCATCATTCAAACATAGTCAAACAGGAGTTATCATTCTTGTTGTAACCGATGTTGTTGTTCATGATGATGATAAATTCCAAGTATGAAGTGAATAGGACAAGTACTTTCAAAGAAATAGGCAACATTAAGTTTCATGTTTAAGTTGCATTAGAAAAGGGGCATAACTCAAAAATAGTCAAACAGGAGTTATCATTCTTGTTGAAACCGATGTTGTTGTTCATGATGATGATATATTCCAATTATGAAGTGAATAGGACAAGTACTAACACAGTTAAAGGCAACATTAGGTTTCATGTTAAAGTTGCATTTGAAAGGGGCATAACTCAAAAATAGTCAAACAGGAGTTATCATTCTTGTTGTTAACCGATGTTGCTGTTCATGATGATGATAAATTCTAAGTATGAAGTGAATATGACAAGTACTGTCAAAGTTATAGGCAACATTAAGTTTCATGTTAAAGTTGCATGTGAAAAGGGGCATTACTCAAAAAGTCAAACAGGAGTTATCATTCTTGTTGAAACCGATGTTGTTGTTCATGATGATGATATATTCCAAGTATGAAATGAATAGGACAAGTACTAACACAGTTAAAGGCAACATTAAGTTTCATGTTAAAGTTGCATTTGAAAGGGGCATAACTCAAAAAATAGTCAAACAGGAGTTATCATCATTGCCGTAACCAATGTTGATGATCATGATGATGATATTTTCCAAGTCTAAAGTGAATAGCACATATACTTTCAAAGTTAAAGGCAACATTAAGTTTCATGTTTAAGTTGCATTTGTAAGAGGCATAACTCAAAAATAGTCAAACAGTAGTTATCATTCTTCTTGTAACCGATTATGTTGTTCATGATGATGATATATTCCAAGTATGAAGTGAACAGGACATGTACTTTCAAAGTTATAGGCAACATTGAGTTTCATGTCAAAGTTGCATTTGAAAGGGGCTTAACTCAAAAAAGTCAAACGGGAGTTATCATTCTTGCTGTAACCGATGTTGCTGTTCATGATGATGATATATGCCAAGTATGAAGTGAATAGGACAAGCATTTTCAAAGCTATAGGCAACATTGTTTCATATAAAAGATGCAATTGAAAGGGGCATAACTCAAAAAATAGTCAAACAGGAGTTATCATTCTTGTTGTAACCGATGTTGCTGTTCATGATGAAGTATGAAGTGAATAGGACAAGTACTTTCAATGTTATAGGCAACATTTAGTTCATGTTAAAGCTCGGAGACTACCGGACGACGACGCCGACGACGAGGCCGACGGACAATAGGATCCCTATGTGTCTACCTGCTATCACAGCCGACACAAAAAGCGCCACCTGTCGCTCAGACTTTTTATATAGCAATGTCTCTAGACGTTCGTCAGAGCAGTCTGACACTGATCAATGAGAGAACGTGTAGATGATCTAGACTAATGTTAACTTTAGCACTGCATTCATTCGCATACCGGGGATATACGTTTCAAGTTCGAATCGTGCCATATGCAAATTTTTAAAAGCTGAATGCAGAAAACACACCACTCATAAACAGCCATGCAGGGGAGCCGATGTCGGCATACATCATCATGTTAGTTTATATACTAACAAATCATAATATAAACAAGTAAGTATTGTCCAACAATATTGACCTGGCAATCTTGCATTTGACCCAATAGTCGGCAAATTCCGTAAACGTTACGATCCACTTTTAAATCGATATTCAATGTATATGGCTAATTTTAAACGGCCTAAAGAAAAGAAGCCCACTTAGCGCAGTCGGTAAAGGTGTAAAATTTAAAGGGAAAGGTATTGTCCAACAATACTGACCTGGCATCTCATTAAATTTCGTAAAGGTCATAGGAAAAACACTGGTACATACATGTAACCAGAGAACAAATTGATATAATTGTTCACTCCGAACGTCAGTGAGTTGTGGTGTATTGGTTTACATGCCGGACTACGGATCTGATGGTCTCTGGTTCGAATCCTTACAAACATTATTTTATAAAAATACACATTTTTTTCTTTTACTTTCGTTTTCCTATTCGTACATCTGGTTTTAGAATACCTTTTGAATAGTGTTTTTCTACAATTTTATTTAAGACATTATGCAACCGTATAGGCTATAAATGCATTTTACTTTAGCCCATACACGCAAAATATTCAGTTATAAAATACTTCACACTACACCGGTAGTTTACACAGAAAAATAACAGTCTATACGATTTTAAAAGAATGGCAATTTTAAAATTAAAATAAAACAAACGAGTTTACGTCTTTATTATCTCGAATTTAACACTTTTACCGACTGCGCTAAGCGGGCTTCTTACATTTTGTAGCTCATTAAAATTGATTATACATAACATATCGATGTAAATTTAGATCGTAAAGTTTACGAAATATACCGACTACAGGGTCGAATTCAAGAGTGCCAGGTCAATGTTGTTGGACAATACAACCTTTAATTTATACTGTATAATTATACATGCTTTTCATGTGCGACCTAACAGTACTTCTGGCTGTCAAACCAATGGATGTTATTAAGGGGCCCTTTTGATTGTTCAACCGAATGTGTAAACGTAGTAAAGTTATATTGTTAACATAAATGTTTACAAATTATCACTTAACCATAAGCGCATTTCTTTTCGCGACTGTTTAGATACCCATGCACATGCTTAAAAAGGTCGCCATGTGTGGCTATTTAATAAGAGATTAATTGTCCTGTTCATTATACTATTACGGATTAAGCAGTCGGGCCTCAATTTTAACACTTCAGTAAATACAATAACAGCTGTTTTACTGTTACTCGTCTTGCTTTACTCATGCATAATCTCTATGAAAACATTGACCGTCACCTAAAATTACCGATGTCTTTAAGGAATATAGACGTAAACTTATTCATGTAAGTTCGAATCCTTGTACATGTATACAGCCACTTTTTTATTTTACATTTGTCATTCTCATAAAACGCATGTACACCGTTTGTTGTGTCTATGTACTAGCTGTGTTGTATTTAAATAACTGTATGCGTTACAGTTACTTGCATTATTAGCCTTTACGATTGCATAATTTCACATAATAATTATGTAGAAATACACTATTTTAAAGGTTCCCTTCAAATTTAGTATTAGGATTTCAAATTACTTCTTTTAATTCCAAAACAAACAAAAATAAAAAATCATGTGCTATTTGTAAGGATTCGAACTGGAGACCTTCATATTTGAAGCCCGGCATGTATACATGTACCAATACACCACATCTCACTCATGTCTGAATAAGTATATCGTTATATTCGCTGGTTAGATACCAGTGTTTATACAATGACCTTTACGAAAATTAATAAGTGCCATGTCAATATCGTTGGACAATATCCTAACTGAAAAAAGATCTTCTTTAGTTTTATCTTGTCCAATCACTTGAAGTTTATTTAGATATCGACTGTTACATTTTCTGAGAAGGTTAACTCCAGACTTGCAATCGCGTCTAACCACTGCTAACATTGAAATTATTGAGATTTTCATAAGTTTCACCACAATCATCTGTGTTGCCTGAAATAGAGAAAAACATACCAATTAACTTTTCCTGTTTGAATATTTAAAAAAAGTGAAATATGCATATCAGGGCTGGCCACATCCAGCAGACACAGCCTCCCCAAACAGCCAAACAGTAGAGAGGAAAAGCCAGTTTTAAGATGGATGGTTTCAATATCCCAGATAGTTAAGATTTGGATATTGTTCAATCACCCGTATGATATAATTCCTGGTTTTTAATTTCTGTCTTTGGCAATCTCTTTGTTATGCAGGATTATTATTGCCAGATCCCTTTCAAAACTCTATTCTATATAGTTCCGCCCGTTTTGTCTCGTTTAGGGCTTATTTGGAGACCGTAAGCCGCTGATCATGGAATGGTATTAATCTGAAAATTGAAGGTTCCATGCTCACCGCCATATGCATACCATCGTTCTGGATGGAACAAATTGTACTGTTGATTGGTGTAAGTGTGGTGTTGCGCTTATCCCGGTACTAGGCGGCGTGGGCAGTTATATGCATTTCCATTACTGCCCATGAACAGGCTCAATCAGACAGAGCCTGCAGTATTTTCATATTTTTGTATTCGGTGGTTTTCATAGTTCCATCCATTTTCAGCTCTTTTAGTCAACAATTAACAACATGTCATGGTCATGGTCTTACCTCAAGAGGGCAGACTGGCTGTTGGCTTGCAGACTTTGTTCGAACCTCGATTTTCTGTGGCTGCTTTCATACGGCAGTTCTCTTTTGTCACCCACCTGTTTAAAAAAGTCAAATTTATCAGAAAATTTAAAAAAACTGAAATAACTGCTTAATGAAGATTTGATAACTTATAAATAATTACTTTGTAAAGTGTAGTTGCTGGCGAGAGAAATACACCGGCAATATATCCTCAATATGTGGGAATAAATTATTAGTTAGGAAAATAAGAACAAAATAATTGGTTTTGTTAGTCTAGTCAATAATGTGTTTAAAGAACCTTTTGCTTTCATCTTAAAACTAGAGCTATCACTGATAGTGGTTAATACCCAGTAATACTGCTTACTCAGATGATACATAAAGTTGTTTCAGAATTATCTTCATTCGTTTCATTATATTTAAATAACATCTTTAATATAATATAATGAAAAAAAATTATGAAAAATAAATCTAAAAATGTTGTCCCACATACAAATGATGTCATTAGCAGCATGGAAAATATGTCAGAATTATAAATACTGCATAATGAACTTGTTTAAAATGTCATATTAATATATTCATAACTTTTGATAAAAGATCCCCTTACTTCACCCCAATGTGAACTGAATTACTGAAGTTAATATATTTATTTTTAATATTGTAAACATTTAACTCGAATCAAGGCGTTCATGTTTGTATTTCATGTACTGCTCATAATCAATCTCATTCAAGCTTAAGGGGTAACCAAGGCGGTCACAACCAAAGGTTCTCTTTTTCGTTAATTGTTTGTGGCGTCTTATTTGAATTGACATACTTATACTCGTAACAACATGCTTTCTCTTCCTCTCTTCTTTTTCGCTGCGTGGGTGTGGCAATTCCTGATATGCATATTTCACTTTTTTAAATATATTTTCATTTTCGGTTGCTTTTGTTTCTTTTATCCCTGTCATCGTGTTCTTGTTGATTTTACTCCAGGAGCTCTGGTCTCGGTAAGATCATTAAGTACCTACCCTTTGGCTTTTAACAATGCTATTAGCTTCTTATGTTTTATATGTTTGTGTGCTTTTGCGTGGAACATTGTTGAGCCGATGGGTGGGTTGGAGTTATTTCACCAAGACAATTGTACTTGTTTTGTGATACGAGAACCTGTTGGGGCAAGTGTGAGGTTGGTGCACCCTAGAAACTGGTTTTAACCCCCAGTGGCAATTTGTTTTGCCACTGATCGGTCCAAGGTGGTATCCCCAAAGGTTCTCTTTTTCGTTAATTTTTTGTGGCGTCCTATTCGAATTAACATACATAAAAAATATGCTCTCTCTCTCTCTCTCTCTCTCTCTCTCTCTCTCTCTCTCTCTCTCTTCTTTTTCGCTGCGTGGGAAGGCTGTGTTTTGTGAGTGTGGTGATTCCTGATATGCTTATATTACTTTTTTTAAGACCCATTTTGATTTTCTTCAACGGGTTTCATCAAACCGAGTCCTGCTTAATGGCTTTTTCAAAGTAGCCTATTGGTCTATTTCAATATCAAAAGCACAAGTGACGTTTAAAAATTTAGATCAGGGATGTCCACATCCAGCAAACACAGCCTCCCCACACAGCCAAACAGCAGAGAGGAAAAGAGAGCATGGTATTATAAGAATCAATTTCAATATGGACGCCACAAACAATAAATGAAAGTGAGAACCCGAGGGCTAACCGCCTTGGAACGGTCAGTGGCAAAACAATTTGTATCATCTAGCGGAGCTTAAACCTCAGTTTTGATAGTGAGCCTGGAATTTACTTGTTTCACAAAACATAAATAAATACATTTTATATACCAGTTGCAACAAAAAGGATAAACACTAAATAAATATTTCCTTATAAAAGAAAATCAATTACTTCGAATCGAAATCTTCCATTAACTCGTACACATTTTCGGTTTCTTGCGATTCATCTGAAAGGTGTGCGGTGTTCTTGTGCTGACATGGATTTTGTTCTGATAGTTTTGTGCCGGGTGAATTGTATTCAGGATTGTCATAACAAACTGGTTCTAAACAAACATTTTCTCCTTTGATGTCGGTGGCATGACCAGAGCTCTTGTCTTCCTAAAAGGAGTTGTTGTAGAATGTTATGAACGTAAAACCTAACCTAAAACAAAATGATAACCGTACGGACTAGACAATAATCATATTGCATAAGGATTTTTAATATAGTAGAAGTGTTGTTTGTTCCATTTGACGGCCTTAAAATGTATTCAAGTACACTTTTAATAGGAGTTTAGAGGTCGTTTATGTGTTAAATTAACACAATCCTTACATAATGTTCAATCATTATGTTTACATGGTCCGGAACCAATAAGGGTCGGGTAGATGTGCTAATCATCTAATCCTTAGGTCCGGGTTTACATCCGATTAAATATGGTGTTCAGAGCATACATAGCAACATTTAAATAAAATGTTTTCGGAGCATTTACACTTTAATGAAACTTTGAAAAATGATAACGTAACGAGTCCGTGTCTTTCTGTCTTTCGGGCAGAGTACCGCGTCTAAGAACTGTGACCAAGCCTTAAAGGCCGAACTCAATGGGTTTAAAGGTCACTATATGAAAACATATAGTGGTTGGAGCAAAACCAGTTATAAGGGTACTTCAGCAAATCTGCATATAAATGTTAATTCCAATGAGACGTGTTGTCGCGTCCAAGATCTCTCAAAGGTCAGCATCACGATAATTTGAACTTCCAAGAAACTTGGACACCCTTTTAATATTCTTACATAATTGTACGATGTTGATTTCGAATTTGAATGTTTCGCTAGTCTCTTCTTTCGAACGGTAAGCACTGTCGCTATAGCAAGAGAAGCAATAAAAACTAGACATCCAGCCGTGCCGCCCACAACATAAGAAACTTTGCCTGCAAACAGTGAAAACACACTGAGCCAACATCATGTTTAGGTAGTATCTTAATAAAGCTACTTACTCACGGTTAAATTACACACATTTATTTAAAGTTCTCATTATAAATATACTAAAATCAAATCACCTTCCGACACTTGTTTCGTAACAGACGTAAAATTAGTTTTTCCTAACAAATTTTCAAGATGAAATCTTCTTAAAGAACGTAGAAGCCCGATTTTTGTCTTTTTATTCATGTCAGCTTGCTTTTGCCGATTTGACTTCAGGTTCTCTGATGGTCTCAGTAAGGTCTTTGAATATTACACGATGGCATTAACCTGGTTTAAACCACCAGGGGCAATTTGATTTGCTACTGACCGTTCCAAGGCGGTAACCCTTCGGGTTCTCATTTTCGTTAATTTTTTGTGGTGTCTGTTTTGAAACTGATCATTCAATTAACCATGCTCTCTCTCCTTCTCTTTTCTTCTTGACTGTGTGGGGAGGCTGTCTTTTCTGAATGTGGCGATTCCTGATATGCATATTTCACCTTATTAGCTTTTTATGTTTTATACGTTTGTTTGCTTTTGCGTGCAAAAAAGTAAAATATGCATTTCAGGAACGGCCACATTCAGCAGACTCAGCCTCCTCTAACAGCCAAAAGGTACAGAGGAAAAGAGAGCATGGTATTACCATTATCAGTTTCAACATGGACGCCTTGGAACTGTCAGCGGCAAAACAATTTGCCACTGGGGGTTTAAACCAGGTTCTAGTGTGCACAAACCTCACACTTGCCCCAACAGGTTCTCAAATCACAAAACAAGTACAAGTTGTCGAGTTGATAAATGGGTAAGTGTTAATTCACCAAAATAGATGAAAAGGGAACTTTGAAGACCCTCGACCACGAACATTATGAAAATATTGCAGGCTCGGTTTGATCGAGGGCAGTAATGGAAATGCTTTTTACTGCCCACGCCGCCTAGCCCCGGGTTGAGCGCAACTCAATATTTACACCAATAAACAGTACAAATTTGATCCATCCCAAACGATGGTATGCAAATGGCGGTGAACATGGAGCCTTCAATGTGGTATTTTCAGATTAATACCATTCCATGTTCCGCGGCGTATGGTCCCCAGATAAAAGAATGGGTTTGCCCTAAACGAGAAAACAATGGGCGGAACTAATCAGAATAGAATTTTGAGAGGGGATCTTAGAATATAAATCCTGCGTATCACGGAACGCCAAAGGCAAAATTTAAAATGCAGGAAGTAGTTCCTTGGGGGTGATTAAACAATATCCAAATTTATATTGGCTGGGATATTGAAACCACCCATCTTTAAACTGGTCGAAATATTAAAAACAAAAAGTAAAATTAGAAGTACTATTTACAAGACAACTTGTACTTGTTTGTTTATATGAGAATCTATTGGGGACAGGAGTGAGGTTGGTTCACCCTAGAACCTTATTTAAGCCGCCAGGGGCAAAATGTTTTTTTACTGACCGTTCCAAGGCGGTTACCACTTCTCCTTATCGTTTATTGTTTGTGGTGTTTAATTTGAAATGGATCGTTTCCCCTCAGCTTGTTTTGCTGCCACTTAGTGCTGTGTGGGGAGATTGTGTTTTCTGAGTGTGTCTATTTCTAATATGCATGATTTACTTTATTAAAAATAGAAGTAGTCGACAAATTCATTTTTTTCATTCTTATGAAACAGACAACTAACCACGGAAAGTCGAAACTCACCTATGTGCACTTTACCGGGTTCCGGTTGGTAGTTATTAACCATAATTTCCTTATGTTCTGTGCTGGAAAGCAATGCATTATTTGTCACTGTAACCGTGAAGTAGTAGCTTGTATTTCGATCGCCCATTTGTTTGTGGTAGATTGCAAGTTTATTCAACGGAAAGGTGTAGTTAAACAATTCACACGGTCCAACATCCGGGCAGAAACATCTATCTGTGCTCTCGGAACACGATTTCTGAAAAAAAAATCCGAAATTTGTTAAGAGACGACTTGATAGGTTGAAAGGAAGCAGCTCATTTCATTCTACGGTTAAGGCAATTTTCCGCATATACATGTATACAAGTGTTGTATTGTTTTACATTTGCCCTCAGGTTATAGATTTTACTTAAGCATAAACTTAATCGAGGAGAAAAAGTTCCATTTAGTTATACATTTTGAGAGGTATCATAAAAACAAACAAGGGCGAAAACTCCTTGCCCTTAACTCCAAAATGATTTGATTGATTTGAACTACTGACACTGGTAAAGTAAATGGTAATAAGTAGTGAAAGTTACCCTTGTATCATGCAAGATTTTAAGTTTATCGAGTGGTAATAACACGATTTAGTTCAGGGAAAAGTAAAATACCACAAGGTTAACAGTGACAATGATAAATTGCGTACGATACTTACTGCAGAAATAGTTCCCACTTCCAAAGAACCGGACGCAACTTCTAGTCCCGAATCTGTTTCATTAAAGGTCCATGTTATTGATCTTATTCCACTATGAAGGCCAGTTGTTTCGAAATATAACTGGTTTGTCGACAAGTCCGTTCTATGATACACATCTAGGGTCATGTTGGTATCTTCCATTATCGAAATATTGCTAATATATGGAGCAGAGCGATCGATGTAGACAGTTCTTTCTTCCTCGAATGTATTGTTTGCTATATCAATAGAACGTAACTTAAATGTGTATGTCTGACCATCTTCAACACTCAGGTTCGTACAGTAAGATTGGTTCAAGAAATTCGGAACAGATATTTCGCCTGAAAAGTTGCCGTCGTTAACTTTCCATGAAAATACAAACTCGATGATGCCGTTTACGTTTGGAGTTCCTGTTACTGGTAATTCGCCAGATAGCTGTTCGTATACACCAGTAAAATGCCCATCTTGATCAGTTTCTACTGGGTTCAGTAATTCACTTTCTACGTAGAATTCATTGATAAAATGCTCTGTCCATTCTAAGCAGACGTGTTGATGGTTTGTCTGCCAGGTATAGTTTGTCTGACTCGACGCTGTTGTCACCCAGAAAGGTTTATCTGCATTTATTGTGATATAGCTCGTGTTATCGACAAGTATGAATCGTCGAGCTTTTCGAACATTGTCTGCCTTGTCCTTTACCTCCAATGTTATGCAATATAATGTTGGATTGTCATTGGTAAGATTTACAACTATGCTGGTTTCTGTATAGTTCACCAATTTGGAAAACAACTCTACATCAATCTTTGACGGTTGTCCTCTTGATGTCATCACTTGGTTCACTGTAACCTTATAATTTTCTATAGAAGATGCATGTACTTTGCTACCTCCGCTTGGCACTGGGTCCTTCCAGCCGGAAAATTTGATAATGTGTTCTGAAGACCGACTGATTCGGTGCTGTAACTGCAGAGGTTCTATATTACAAGTTCCGCTTGCCTGGCAATGTATTGGAGGGTCATTATCATATCGAAAGCAAATCTCCTTTGTTGTAGATACTTTATTGTACGGTATTGCGGATGAAACGGCATTGGTCACCGTGTTTTTACTCTTTAAGTATCCTCCACCGTGAACCTCAATTTTGAGACACACACTGGAAATTATAAAATATTCATCAAATTTCAAATGAGTCTATATTATGATGTTCACTGCGGTGTAACACAATTTTGATGTTACACTAAAATCTTTAAAATTTATTTAGTGCAATTTGTGCCCCAATGACAAAGAAAAATTGGAGCAAAATACTTTGTTCAGTATCGTTATGTTTTAAAGAAAAGATGTTAAAACAGTTTTATTTCTGAAGCTATTGCTTACCAGTTATTTCACAATGAAGAGTATATATATGTATATCAAATATATATTAACACACACATTTACAGTTGAATGGTTGAATTTCGCTAGGGTTAAATTTCGTGAATTGTGTACCCAATAGCGAAATCCGCGAAATTTAATCCCGCACGTGATGGATAATCTTTGTTTCTTTTCCTCTAATTTGGGAAACACACAACATTTGTTTATGTGAGTTTTCTTAGTAATTTATTTTATTAAAATATTTAAGTTTGTACATGTTACTTAAAATAAATAAATCATCGAAACATAGTACATGGTGTCAATATTTTTATAGTGACAAATATCTTATGTATTAATTCAAAATCATTCCGATTTATTTTTATTGTGGATGTGTTTTATTGTCAAAGATTGTCTGCATACATTTAAAATATTTTTCCAACATGAAGTGCATGCAATAGGACTTTGCTTTAGTTTATATTCATAATTTTATCACTTGCATCCGAATGAGAAAAAAACAACATCAGAGTTCAATAAGGAAATATAAGTTACTTGGATGTACTTCAATATTTACAACAATGTCTTAAGTGAAAGCGTTGCGCCATAATTGTTAATACTAAACCCGGAAGAAGGAAAGTGACAATAGTTAAGAGTTGCAGCATACATAATAACAGTTCTAAACGTTGACCAGCAGGAAAGCAAATAAGAATGCATGGTTAAAAGCCAAATAGGGTATTCGATTTAACAAAATAAAGAATATATTGATAAAACAAAAATATACAAACAAAACAGGTTTTCGTAGGGTACCAACTTGGAACGGTCAGTGGGATAAGGGGGCAAAAACTAAAATATACAGGATGCAGGCCACAGAAATTATTGATAATTTCAAATATCTCCAAAATGTACATTGAATCAACCAAACTACCACAAGAGTGAGTAGCACAATATTAAGTTGACTTAGTAAGAACTAAAACCGTTTTTTATTCACACCCTTATGTTGGAATAACAAAACAAACAAAACAAATTACACGGGGAGGGGGGGAGCTGTTACACGATTATTATGAGTTTGGCTTCATTAGTTGCCTAGTTATGCTCTGGAACAAGATTTTCTGACCTATTTTGACATTAAAACTATTTGTGTAAGATTGGCCTTTTGAGTAAGGGTGCCGGAGCTTTCATCAGACACTCTGTTACAAAAACACTTTTGTAAACTTTGGCAGTAATATGCACTTCCATAACTACTCAAGAACAGGCTCAATCAACCCTATCTTGCAATATTTTCATAAGTGTAGTATTCAGTGGCTTTCGAAGTACCCGTTTGATATTTTAATATCACAGGTAGCGTAGTCTGTGCTATGTGGCGGCTGTAAAATGTTTCCCGGTACATTAAGTCAGTACTGTTCTCAATAACGTCATTTGAAGGTCGTTGAGCACGATACGTTTGTACTGTGTACTTAATTGTACTTCTTAAACTACATTTGTTTCCATATGATGGCCAGTTTTAAGATGGGCGGTTTCAATATTCCAGCCAACATAGATTTGGATATTGTTTAATCAGCCTAAGGATATATTTCCTGCTTGTTAAATTTTGCCTTTTTCTGTGATATGCATGATATATATTCTTAGATCCCTTCTAAAAATTCTATTTTGTTTAGTTCCGCCCACTCGGTTCTCGTTTTGGACAACCCTTTTATTTTTATCTGAGGACCGTACGCCTGTGAACATGGAATGTTTTTAATTTGAAAATTCCGCATTGAAGTCTTTATATTAACCACCATACGCAAACCATAGTTTTGGAAAGATCGAAATGACTTGCGCTGAACCTGGAGCTAGGCGGCATAGGCAGTAATATGCATTTTCATTACTGTCATGAACAGGCTCAATCAAACTAAGTCTGCAATATTTTCTTGTATGTCGTGTTTGGTGGCTTTCAAATTTTTTCCCATCTATTTTCATGCGATCTCAAAACGAGTTGCCAGCCAACGCCCCTGTCACTTGAATATTGACAAATTATGACAAACACTTGTACCTTATGTGTGACATTGACCTTTGAGGTTGGGCCATGGTATATGGTTATTATGGTGCATATGTTTGTGTTATAATGTCCTCTCCATGTTTTTTGTGTATGGGCAGGCTGTATCGCCTGGATTAAGCAATTTCCTATATGCATATTTCACTGTAATTTCCAATGGCAAGATATTTCTGATGTTTTAATGACATTTTCTTAATTTTTTAATACTTACGATTCTCCGTTGCTTATGGTGTAATTTAATATTGAAAGTGAGCCATTATCAAAAACAGTCTCATTTGCGTTTTGGCTTGAACTGGAATCTTCCACTCGATTTTGTGAAATGATTGTTGTGCTTGTTCCTAATAATGATATCCAAAAGGAATAAGAATAATTAAGGTTTTGCAACTTATGATTCGTATAAATATTTATTCTGCAGATAACGAATTATTTTGTTACCAGATCGGTATTTTATCGTTGTTTCATCAGTAATGGAGAGAGAAGATCACAAATTAGAGCACACAGAATAGTTTGAATTATCGTTATTACTATTCTACTACAAGAAACGAGTTTGAAAACAAAAAAAGATCAATGTTTAACGACTGAATAAAAGATATATGCATTTAAATTATGCAAGGATCGATCATTTAAGCAAAGTTCAAACGGGAAAACCAAACCCTTTGGGAACTTCTTTGTTTTATTTTTAACAGAATAAAGGAGGAAAACTATGTTTGAACAGACCGACAGAAGTGTCAAATAAATTATAAAACGACAAAATTATAAATATGGTGCCAAAATCTATTTTTTCATAAATGCCGAATGCGCTTTCTTTTGAACAAATGGTTTTGGACAACTATGGTTAATATTTCGTTTATTTTATAAATGCAGCGTTAAAATTATTAATATAACTTAAATTTAAAAAGAAAGGTTACCAACATGATATTTTACAGCGCTCTGCAGGCCTGGTGATTAACCCATCTACAGTTGATCATTATGCTTACCTCTTTGGTTGCACGACGGTGGCAGGGGTTTAAGAGTTTATGAAGGTTTATGGGGAAATCTTTTCTTAAAAGAACCTAGAAACTCGATTTGTTTCTTTTATCCCTGTCATCGTGTTCTTGCTGATTTTACTCCAGGAGCTCTGGTCTCGGTAAGATCAAGATCATTGAGAACCCGCCCTTTGGCTTTTCAGTGCTATTTGATTCTTATGTTTGATAAGTTTGTGTGCTTTTGTATGCAACATTGTTGAGCCGATAAGTGGGTTGGAATGGTTTCACCAAGACAACTTGTACTTGTTTTGTGATATGAGAACATGTTGGGGGCAAAGGTGAGGTTGGTGCACCCTAGAACCTGGTTTAAACCCCCAGTGGCAATTTGATTTGCCACTGACCGTTCCAAGGCGGTAACCCCTCGGGTTCTCATATTTGTTAATTGTTAGTGGTGTTTCTTTTGAAACTGATCATTTTATTAACCATGCTCTCTCCCTCTCTTCTTCTTGACTGTGTGGGGAGGCTGTTTTTTCTGAATGTGGCGATTCCTGATATGCATATTTCAAATTTTTAGTTGATCAAATATCATAGATGAACAGAACTGGTAACATAAGTTTAGTAATACTTACCAGACAAAGAGTATTTTGTTACGGAAATAAGTATGTCCGTAACTCCAAACTTGAATTCACTGATAAAGTCAGGCTTTGGGTATGACTCCACATGAACTCTATATACTGCTAATAATTCAAATTGAAGTGAAGTCGGTTGAAAATTTCCGTACATTCCGGAATTATATGAACATTGGATAGAGTTTCCATTTTTTACTGCTTGTCTGTTTTCCCCATTGAGTCCAATGGCGTTAACTTCGCATTTCAGAATATAAGGGGTAAGAATGGTTGGCATTTTGTTTCATTTGAAGTGGCGACCTTTGTAAATCCGAAATGACAATCGCAACTTGCAGCATGTCCTCCATAACAATGGCCAGGCCAACAGAAGTTGTCGTTCCACGCACACATACCTATAAAATTGAAACAGATTTATAATCTAAATAAAATGCACGTCCACTAAAATTAGGATACCCGATTAGAAAAAACACACAACTTAAGTACCGTTTGCATATTTATTCTAACTATTAAAGTGTGCTTTACATTTACATTAAATTTTTGGAAAACAAATCATGACAGGAATAGACACGTCCAAAAACAAACTCAGACTTTGACTATTTCTTAAACATCTTAAACACTTAGCGGTCAAAAAACAGAAAGTGGGATGTTTCGTTCTTCTTTACTTCCGATGATTTTGTAAGAGGTCAAAACAAAGGCAAACTTAAAATTTAAATCCTTTCATTGTTTTCTTCAGAATTTACTCCATGTACTTCACGAACCCGTTTCACTTTTCGTCATTTTAGAAAAAAAAAGAATTCAATACTTTCACAACATATTTGTTTTAACACCTGCTGATAAGGCTTCAAATATCGTAATTATAGATTGACATTTACACTGTGTTAATATTCAAACTGAAGAGCTTAATAGTACTAATTTTTACACAATAACTTCTTCTTCAGAGGGTAATATTGTATCTGCACACACTCAACATATTACAAAATTTAGATCAGTTTTGAACCAAAATAAGATAAAATTCCTACTATGTATCGGTTGCCTTTAATGCACAAAATGCCATATAAAGCAAGATTTATCGCCAACTCCAGTTCTTGCACAACTATTACATTCTCCGTACTCTTAACATCAGAACATGTAATTAGGTATTGCAAAAAGGTTTTTAACACCACTACCAAAAATCTATTGGTCTATTAAAAACTCAGGTGACGTTTTAAAGAAACTTAAATAATTTTCAGGCGTTCTGTTTGTCAACTTAATATGATTGTTCCACTTGGTACACCTCACTCTCACATAACTTAATATGAGAGAAGCTCACCAGTCTCATTGAAATAACGTTTGCACGAGAAAATAAAGCTTTCTTGTAAAGCATTTTTACAGATAGTTCTTATGTAATTATACTTAATGGACTTGTCAAGACCTAATAGAGTCGCTTACCATCTCACTGGATAGCATTTATGTTAGAATGTGTACCTTTATTTATAAACAAGTAATAAGCATTCCATTAGGTACTAATTGTGTACCCCCTTGTTGCTTATCTGTTTTAATACTGTTATTATAGAGATTTAGTTATCTCTTTCTGCCGAACATCAAGATGACATTTCAACAGCTTTTAACAACACCTCGAGGTACCTTAATGAGTTATTTAAATATTATAGATAATAACCATTTTCCTTCATTGGTTAATAAACGTTATCCGAATGATTATAAAGCGAACACTTCAGAAAAACAAGCAAATTTTCTTGATATAAATCTTTCCTTTGAAAATGGTTAACTCACTACTAAAATATTTATAATAAAAGAGATGATTTTAATTTTCAGTTTTAGACGGCGATGTTCCTCGTGCAACATTTTATGGGGTTTAGATCTCACAGCTTTTTTGTTTTTCTAGAGCGTGCAATGATGCTAAAGATTCAATGCCCGTTATCTTTAATTTTCAAATAATTTTCAGGCGTTCTGTTTGTCTACTTATGATTTTTCAACTCTTTGTACTTCTCTCCCTCATAATTTAATAAGAGACAAGCTAACCAGTCTCATTGAAAAAACTTTTGCTAGAGAAAATAAAACATTTATCGCGTGTTATGAACATAGGGTATTCTTTACAGATGGTTCTTATGATAATTATAATTCATGAACCTGTCAAGACCTTATTCAGGCGCTCACATTTTTATTGGATAATATTTATTTGAGATTTGGTACCCCTATTTATAAACAAGTAATAGGCATTCCAATGGGTACTAATTGTGCACCCCTTGTTGCTGATCTGTTTTTATACTGTTATGAAAGAGACTTTATGTTATCTCTTTCTACCGAACATCAAGATGATATTATTACAGCTTTTAATAACACCTCGAGGTACCTTGATGATTTATTAATATAGATAATAACCATTTTCTATCACTGGTTAATAAGATTTATCCAAAAGAACTACAACTTAATAAAGCGAACACTTCAGTAAAGCAAGCAAACTTTCTTGATCTAAATCTGTCCATTGAAAATGGTTACGTCACTACTAAAATATATGATAAAAGAGATGATTTTAATTTTAATATAGTACATTTTCCGTTTTTAGACGGCGATGTTCCTCGTGCAACATCTTACAGCTTGTTCGCTTTTCAAGAGCTTGCAACGATGTGGATGATTTCAATGAACGTAATATGTGCATTACAGAAAAACTTTTTAAAACCGGGTTATCGATATTACAAATTAAGGAAAACCTTTTGCAAGTTTTATCGCCGATACCCAGATCTAATTCATAAATACAGGTACAGTTTAAAATCGCTATTGCAACAAGGTATTTCACAGCCGGTTTTTTATGGAGATTTAGTTTACAAAATTAAAAAGATAAAAGGCAATGTTAATTTCCCCCGGTTATTCGTAAAAACCATCCGTAAATTTAAAAAGAAAGGTTACCAACATGATATTTTACAGCGCTCTGCAGGCCTGGTGATTAACCCATCTACAGTTGATTATTATTCTTACCTCTTTGGTTGCACGACGGTGGCAGGGGATTAAGAGTTTATGAAGGTATATGGGGAAATCTTTTCTTAAAAGAACCTAGAAGCTCGATTCGTTTCTTTTATCCCTGTCATCATGATTTTACTCCAGGAGCTCTGGTCTCGGTAAGATCATAAAGGAATAGCCCTTAGACTTTGCAATGCTATTAGCTCTTATGTTTTATATGTTTGTGTGCTTTTGCATGCTTTTTGTTGAGCCGATAAGTGGGTTGGAGTTATTTCACCAAGACAACCTGTGCTTGTTTTGTGATACGAGAACCTGTTGGGGAAAGTGTGAAGTTGGTGCACCATAGAACCTGGTTTAAACCCCCAGTGGCAAATTGTTTTGCCACTGACCGTTCAAAGGCGGTATCCACAAAGGTTCTTTTCTTCGTTAATTGTTTGTGGCGTCCTTTTTGAATTGACATACTTATAACAAGCATGCTCTCTCTCTCTCTCTTCCTCTCTTTTTTTTCGCTGCGTGGGGAGGCTGTGTTTTGTGAGTGTCGCGATTCCTGATATGCATATATTTCTTTTTATTTGCATAACAGAAAAATATGATTATCGATACCACAAATTAAGGAAAACCTTTTGCAAGTTGTATTGCCGATACCCAGATTTTAATTTTTAAAAAAGAGATGCAGTTTAAAATCAATATTTCAATAATGTATTTCACAGCCATTTTAATGGAGATATAATTAATAAACTGAAGAAAATAAAAACAATGTTAATATTTCCACATTATTCGTAAAAATCATATGCACATTCAAAAAGAAAGGTTACCTTCATGATATTATATAGCGCTTTGCATGCCTGGTCATTAACCCATCTACAGTTGATCAATGTGCTTATCTCTTTGGTTCCACGACGGTGGAAGGGGTTTAAGAGTTTATTAAGGTTTATGGAAAAATATACAAGACATATACCAAATATATATTAGACTTGTTATTAAACCCACACCGCAAGGTATGTGATAAAGTACTTTATTACATTGTACTCGAAGAAAAGAATAAATGGTTCACTGCATAAACAGCTATCCGAGTTGTATGTAGGTTTGAATTTTTCGTTTTTGATTTTCTAAGGAAAGTCTACTTCCATAAAGTTGTTATAGACTACTTATCTGCATATGCTTGTGGATGCTAAAAGCTTATTTAAAAGCATAATGCACATCGTTATTAACTACTCGTACTTAGATACGAGAACCTGTTGGGGCAAGTGTGAGGTTGGTGACCCTAGAACCTGGTTTAAACCCCCAGTGGCAAATTGTTTTTCCACTGACCGTTCCAAGGCGGTTACCATTCGGGTTCTCACTTTCGTTAATTGTTTGTGACGTCCATATTGAAATTGATTATTGTTATACCAAGCTCTATTTTCCTCTCTACTGTTTGGCTGTGTGGGGAGGCTGTGTCTGCTGGATGTGGCCATCCCTGATATGCATAGTTCACTTTTTAGAGAAATGAACGATAAAATAGTTCAGCATCTTGAAACAGTTGTTAAAGCTTCTCGCTATAAAAAGGGAATGCACACGATCGTTAAGGTTCATCAAACTTTGTACCGTCTGCTTGAACTGGACTAAATATACAAAACAAGCTCAATCACCCAGACATGCATCACTTCAAATCATTGAAAGTAATCGTTTTATCTTTTTAAACCTTTAAAAAATTATACTAAATATGTAAGTGTAGAAAGAACTAGTAGTTAATGATCTATAATGTCGTGAACCCTAAATAAATGAAAGTAACGAAGAATTAAACAATGCGCAGTTAGATATCTTAAATTTATCTATTTAATTATCCCATTATCATTGTATGTGCCGTGTGGCGGTCATAAAAGATCTCCCCGGTTTTTGAATCAGTGCTGTTATCAATTATTTAGTCTTCTGAAGACCGATGAGCACGATACTTATATTTGAGTCAATATTAAGTAGCGCTCAACCCGGGGCTAGGCAGCGTGTACATTAATATGCACTAACATTACTGCTCATTTTAGGCTCAATCAAACCGAGCATGCAATATTGTGATATTTGTAGTGTTATGTCGCTTTCAAAGTTCATTTTTCATCTATTTAAGTAAATAGTAAATCAAACTGAACATACGAACGTCACAGCAACTCCCTGAATGCGTAGGTGGACATTTGCAGTTTCCATATTTGCTGTAAGTGTAGTGAATCGTGCCACCGTTGTTACAGAAAGCATTACATCCTCTGTAATCGAATCCGTCAGAACTTGACATTCCACAATCGCGATAACAGGCATCAGCATCAGCAGCTAATTCAGCTTTACAGCATGCAGGTCTCCATCGATACTGGTTTCCACCGCCACAAGCCTTGCTGCAGCTGTACCATTCCTCCCAGGGACTCCACTGACATCTACTCACATCTCCTGGGCATTGAGCTTCAACGTGAGCAATATAAATACTGGTAAAAACTAAAATAAAAAACATAGCTTCATATGCATATTTCATTTTTATACAATTATATTCTCCATGAAATAAACATTTATTCTAGCTACATGTTTACTAAACGAAGTCCAGTGTTTTAAAGACAAATAATTTAAACGATTTCCTAATTGTAGCAGCATCAACCAATTATAAAAGTAAATAAAACCTATTGCGATTGGAGTAAAGCTGCAGGAAGTACGTAAACAAATTTAGTGATTGAATTATATTTTGTCCAATGAAATTGTAGTATTTTCATGACGGGATGGAGTAACCTGTAAACTACATATTACTCTGAACAGTTTTATATGTCTATAATTAAAACGCATATTTTGACCATAAGTGCAAATTGGGAAATTTGTACTGTTATATAAATGTTATTAATAGTTTCAAATTTTCTTATTTTTTTTAAATGATTTATTCCGATATATATTATATTAGTGTTGTTGGTTTAATTTTCGAGACAGTAGAATATATATGTGTTTAAATAATAGTCAGAAAATACGTTTGAATGCGTACTTTGGTACTTCCGGCAGAACTTCATTGTTATTGCGCGTAAATTTACAGCATGTGACTTTTTTTTTTAATTTTACATTGCTGTTAAAGTTCAGCTGTTTGAAATATGTCAACTGATATGGAATGCGAGTTTAGTTCAGGACTATATGTGACGATTTTGCGTCAATTTATTGCTGTCTGTGCCATATCGGATCACGAAATATACTTTTACGGCTTGTATTCACTGGTCAGTTGACTATTTTCAGTGTATAAAAATACAAGTGCAGATAAAATAACTTGACAGTTTTAAAACAGTTCGATGACCCGAACGTTAATAATATAACTCTTTCTCAAGAGCTTTCAAAGGGACAAAACACATTCTGTACTAAAATAACATAAAAAACTAATATCTCCGCAAACCTTTGACCATACAACATATGATTTATCTTAAGGCGTTTCCGTCAAATATCAACATGATGTTCCTTACATACCATTACTCAAAAGTATAAAGAGAAAGATGAAATACTCTACCAAAAGATTCCATGTACACATACTGTATTAAATTTATTGACAATACAAAAAAGTGAAATATGCATATCAGGAATCGCAACACTCACAAAACACAGCCTCCCCACGCAGCGAAAAAGAAGAGAGGGAAGAGAAGGCATGTTTGTTATAAGTATGTCAAATTTAAATAAGACGGCACAAACAATTAACGAAAAACAGAAGCCTTGGGGTTACCGCCTTGGAAAGGTCATCAGAAAACCAAATTGCCACTGGGGGTTTAAACCAGGTTCCAGGGTGCACCAACCTCATACTTGCCCCAACAGGTTCTCATTAAACACAGTTATTTTAAAGTTGAGTATTCTGTGTTCATTTTTAATTATGAACATACTGATAATTTCATAATTTACTACCATCCAAATAATCAAACCGTCTTAGTAAAATATGTACTGTTTTACTTTTTCTTGTTCAAATTATTGTGACACTTTTTTCTTTCAAACAGTACTTACGTTTCATCAAATGATTTACCCAGCAAGTGAATTGATTTACTAAAACGAGTATAACTTCATACACTTATTCGATTAGCGTTTAATAATGAGAATTTACAAAATTAAATCTGGTTCGCGGCGTATACTACTTTTTGGCTTCGTGGGAAGGCTGTGTTTTCTGGGTGTGATAATTCCCGATATTCATTGGAAAACCCTTGTTATTAAGTTGGGGTATGTCGTTGGGCACGCGGGTGGGCGGACGTCATCACTTCATGAACTTATTTTTTGTTTGAGTTCACTTTTCCAGTAACCGTTTAAGGTAGAGCTTATATTATCTTGTCTGGCATCACAATAGCAATTATCAATTATTTTTTAAATTTTTTGTGGTGTCTCTTTTGAAACTGATCATTTTATTAACCATGCTCTCTCCCTCTCCCTTCTTCTTGACTGTGTGGGGAGGCTGTTTTTTCTGAATGTGGCAATTCCTGATATGCATATTTAACCTTTTTTTTAAATTTTAGAAGAAAACCTGGTTGCGTCGGATTGCAGTGTCTTGTTGTTCAGTTTTCACAATTTAGCGAATCCATTAAACGCAGCATGTTCGGTAAATTTGTCAATTGTGGCGTGTTTTTTTTTTACCCGAAACTGTTAAAAAATGTATTACATAGGAGAAAATTGCATAAATATAATGAAAGGTAGACATAGGCTAAGAAACTAATGGTTGCAAATGATTTACCAACTGTGAAGAAAATTTACTGTTATTCTGTAAAATGCATTATGTTGCGCAAACAATCTATAGTCTTCACAAGACTTTAAGTACTGAACAAATACAAAAACAAAGTCATCTTGCAATACCAGATGAGCGGTTTAGATATACATAAAGATTGGGCTGGCTGAAAAAGTCAACAATGCTAGCGATTTATAAACTTCTAGCCTTCTCTCAAGCCAATCAGCTAGATATCCATCTTGTTTTCATTTTTCTCCCTTTCACCGTCCATGACGCTTCCAGCAACGGTCATTCATGTCAGCGTTTGCAGCCGCTATGGCTCCTCCGGCACGAAGCTAGTGCAGAACTAAGTTTTAATTCGCCTTCAACTTCTCTTAAACGATTAAAAAGACATTCTCTAGCGCGCGAATAACTAAGCGGCTTATTTTTGTAAAATAATTTGCATACATCTTTGATCAAAAGCTATGTCTGAGCAAATAAAAACATATCGTCCACTGGAGATAGGTTTGCTGCATTCATATAACGTTTCAAAATCAAATATTGAGACGCGGTTACGCCTTTAGAAATTATCATTAAAAAATATGTGTCAAAAACTGTGTTTCATTACAATGCATATTGCTTAATTCGTCAAAAACACAAAAACAAACAAACAAAAGAAAACGCTATCAAAATCATTGACAAATCGTGTAATAACATCAGAACTTTGAGTATACCGCTATTTGTTTCACAATGTGATAAGATCGTCTGAACAGATAGGATCCTTTCTTGATTTTGGTCTTGATAATTGCCTGTTTGCAGATCCGAGTAAATTTTGTCTGTGGGGTCCGGTAGGTTTCTTAAAGAATGTTCCCATTTTAATCCATACACTGTGTTTGAAATCACAAAACTAAGAGAGCGATTATCCATGAGCTCAGTTATGTACAAAGCGACGTGAATCGGCTGGGCCGGTTAAGCTGATTGACATTTTGATGAAATAAATACCTTCCACTTTTGAAAGAAGGAAAACTATTTACGCACTGTTCTGTCGCCTTTCGATTCCACTAAAAAGTTAGACATCTTAGACGACAGTTGTTTGAAGCTTTCATGATATAACCCGGATTTCTCAATCTCGTCCTCAATGCCTCTGTCGCGGAATCACCGCATAGTAGATCACTAACAAATGTTAAGCGTGAAAGAATCTAGAAGCTCGATTTGTTTCTTTTATCCATGTCACTATGTTATTCGTAAAAACCATCTGTAAATTCAAAAAGAAAGGTTACCAGCATGATATTCTACATAGCTCTGCAGGCCTGGTTATTAACATATCTAATTACTATGCTTACCTCTTTAGTTGCAGTGGTAAGAGAGTTTATGAAGGTTTATAGGGAAATCTTTTCATTAAAGAACCTAGAAACTCGATTTGTTTCTTTTATCCCTGTCATCGTCTTCTTGCTAATTTTACTCCAGGTTCTCTGGTCTCGGTAAGATCATCGAGTACTCACCCATTTGACTTTGCAATGCTTTTAGCTAGGGATGGGAACGGATACCTAAATCGCTATTCGGATAACCGTATCCTGTACCCGGATACTATCCGAATATTCGTATACTTTTATCGACCACAGTGACGTCATGTATAAATGTTAAATAGTGCTTGACTACTGTTAAAACGTCAATTGTTTATGCAGTAAATATCATAATCATTTTGAACTGATGCGTTAATTTTACTGTCATCCTTTTCATAATTTGAAATAATAATGTGTAGTTGAATTTCAGATATTTATTTGTTTATTAACCCGAGCGTTATTTACATTTATTAGTTGTTAACGTCGTGTTTAACTTCGTGCTTAACTGTCAAAGAAATATTGTAATGAAGAGAAAAAAAAGATTAAAAAATACATCTATAATTCTTGATTTTATTCACGTGTAATTAGCACATTTAAAATAGACTTTGTGAAGTACTTCCAGACATCAGATGACGATGTAGGAGCCATAGTGAATGATATTTAGATCGTAATGATAACTGCAATTAAGACTCTACTGTCTAGGAAAGTGAGAAAGACCACAAGTCGACAGAGTATTTTAAAAGGATTAGGTTATTATTTTCAATCCTTTAATCTGATTGGATATTAATTTAACAAGATTGAGAAAGATTGGGAATGATTGGACCTTTTAATCGACTAATATTATTCGTCTTTTGCAAGTCATTAACTTTTAAGCATTAACTATTAAGCTGTCAATTATACCAATCAACTAAACACAAGAACGCGGTCTGGTATATGTATCTTCAAGGGTCCTACAGTTTTAAGTATTAACCATTAAACTGTCAATTATAACAATCAACTAAACAAAAGAACGCGGTCTTGTATATGTACCTTTAAGGGTCCCAAATCATCATTGTACAAACATTCAATTAACACGTCTTTTGTCAACCTTGCTGCGACCACCTGGCCGAGTTTTGCCTGAGCCAAACTGTCACCTGTCAACAGAGAGATTTGTATAGACAATTATCAATCTCCTTCGCTGAGTTGTCGTTCCTTACACTCGCTTTACATCTCTGCGAAAGGCTCAATGTCAATATTTTTACATAACTCGACAGCCTTGTTATATACAGTCATAATTATGGATATGAAAGCTTGTGGATAAACAAATGACAAATATCTTCACTATCTTCCATTCAAACCAAAGAAACCGCAAGCAATTTTAAATGTAATTGGTGAACTATTTTTTGACTTAAAGTAAAAGTAGTTGAAAGTAGTCCCAGCATATAACAGAGGTGAATGTATTATGAGCCGATAGTGTAAGAGAGTGGACAATTATCTGCGTGTTTTAGAGAAATTTACCTAAGTAAGTTAAATTTTACAAAACTTTGAAACATTCAAAAATAAAAAATATTGAATTTGAATAAAAACGAAAATTAAATTTAATTATCCGGATACTGGAACAGTATTCGGATACGATCTTACTATTCGGATATTCAGGTAACCGGATAACCGTTCCCATCCCTACTTTTAGCTTCTTATGTTTTATATGTTTGTGTGCCTTTGCATGCAACATTGTTAAGCTGATGAGTGATTTGGAGGTATTTCACCAAGACAACTTGTACTTGTTTGTTGATATAAGAACCTGTTGGGGCAAGTGTGAGGTTGGTGCACCCTAGAAACTGGTTTAAACCCCCAGTGGCAATTTGTTTTGCCACTAACCGTTTCAATTCGGTAACCCCAAGGGTTCATTGTGTCGTTAATTGTTTGTAGCGTCTTATTTGAATTGACATACTTATAACTACATGCTCTCTTTACCTCTCTTTTTTTCGCTGCGTGGGGAGGCTGTGTTTTGTGAGTTTGGTGATTCCTGATATGCATATTTCACTTGTTTACTTGGCTCCAGATGCTCCGGTCTCGTTAAGATCATTGAGTACCCGCCCATTTCGCTTTTTAATGCTATTAGCTTCTTATGTTTGAGTGTGTGCTTTTGCGTGCAATATTGTTAAGCTAGTGGGTTGGTTGGAATTATTTCACCAACTGTGGTAAGTTTGAGATTGGTGTAACCTAAAACCCTAGTGGCAAATTGTTTTGCTACTGACCGTTCCAAGGGCGTAACGCCAAAGGTTCTCTGCTCGTCATTGGTTTGGTATGTCTTAAATACTCATGCTACTGACTCCAGTAAGGTGGCGTTTTAACAGTCGATGTTTGGGCTTTAATCAAGCACTTTGCAATCTTTCATTATCTGCGATCTCCATTATTCTACCGTGCGATCTCCATTATTCTACCGTGCGATCTCCATTATTCAGATACCTACAGTGTATCAGATACTTTTTAGTTAGCCGCTCGGATACACGTTACAACTGAGTAGCGCTTAACGCGGAGCTGTGTCCAAGATTATAAATCTAAATCTTTAGGCCAGTCTCAAATCTCAAGCAATTTAAGTTTTATGATCTTGGGCCCTATGCGACGTGAACAGTAAAATGTATTTCAATTACCGCCTATAACAGACACTTATCTTGATAATTTATTGTTTTCGGTGGGTGTTTAAAGTAATTTGTTCTTTTTCCATTTATTTCGATAGATCAGCCTTGTTTTCTTTTTCATCATTTTCTTTATTGTAACTTTATTTTTTTTATCAAGTTCTTTGCTCAAAATATTATGTAACCTTTGATTGGTTTGATTATTTATACATCACAAGATACATCATAACAATCGATGATGGACCGGAGGACTCGGTTCAAAAACGCAACTCAAATAATCACACTGACACAACTCTCATATAGTAAAAAAATGTCGACTTTTGTACTAACAGGACTGCCTACCAAAACACGGTTATGCTTATCGCCATTATACACAGTTAGGAGCGCCTTTGCAAACAGTCACTATACATTTGTATAACGCACTTAATAGACGATTTTTGCAACTCTCATAGGACTGACATTACAACACACAAGGGGCTGCCGTCATACCCAATTTTAGACCACATTGATAAAAATATTCGACAAACACGTGGTCACCGCTTAGGTTTAATAACAGAAATTTCATTAACCAAAGTACTAAATGATCTTATTCCAGGCCACTGAAAATGTGACCACATATTTCTTTCTCTCATAAACGTTCTGTACCCAAAATCATATAATTGTTTTAAAGCTAATAACTGCTTGCTGGGCCTCAGATTTCCCCAGTAGTCGTTTACTCCTGGATGCTTCGACGAAAAGTGCGTTTCCATAGAAATTTGTCTGACGTCATCAAGTGCGCCGGATGAGATCATCTGCGGAATTGTGTTCCATTCGTCCCCTTCAATGTCAATTTTTAGAATGTCGATTGTTCTCTGTAATAAAATGCAAGAAGGAACAAAGCTTTGAGCATTGTAAACTTTCGAACAATAAGTTCAGTAGCAAAATTGTTAGTAAACTAATTATTCATCAAATACAACAAGGTATCAGCTATTGAAAATAAGTTATGCTTACTCGCACTGGGGAGCAGGGTAAAATGACATTAAATATTCATATAGAACTTTTTTAAAATGTGCTCAGTCGATTTCATAACAATGGCTACATGTATTTCATTGGTTCCAGAAGTATTGAACGCTAATATTAGCCCAGTAATCTTTAGAAATGTTTTCTTAAAAGAATAAATAATCCCACATTTGACGATTCGTTAAAAATTAGCAAAATACTTTTAGTTCGATTTTTACTGCTGTTCTACAAAACCATCGATGCAACCTCCTCTCTTATTGATGAACAGCTTCTATTTTGGAATCTTAGGACAAATTTCTTAAATATTTTATTAAAGATATAGAAATTATGTCCCCTACGTGGACTAACGCATTATTTGTTTCGTTATGGTTTGTCTACGCCGATAATACATTGTGTCGTTTTTAAATCCACCCTAGGTTAATGCAAACACTTCTATCAGTTGTGTTTGCACTAAAGAATGCATTTCTTTATTCTTCCCTACGGGATTATTTCGATCTTGGTAGTTATTCAGTATACGTATCTTTTTATTAATATTGAACGACAGTTCTTTGACCGCCTTAACAAATATTTATACATTGTAATCGATAATGTCAACAGGTTCTTCAAAATCTCTTAACGATTTTAGTAGAAACATAATATCTATTTTGCGATAAAAATAGTATTTAAGTTGTCAAAATGTGTCAAAAAACTCAAGTAGGTTATGAAAAAATGTTAATAATACATTTTAATTTGTTACCAAATATAGTAACAACTATATGTTAAAAATGTTAGCGAAGTCATTTTTCCCGTGGCGTGCCCCATATGTGGGCACGTGATTTCCTTCTTGCGCGGTGAGTGTTATCGATCAAGGTTGATCGGTGTTATCTGTAGCTGTGTCAATGTGCATTTCTAGATTCGTTGAAACCGAAAAATCATGGATAAAAATTAAGTTTCCCAATGCATCAAATCAAACTGTTCGTCAAAGAAATCCAGTACAACAACCCGACAAAGTTCATCATGTTTGCTTAGTTTGTTGTCAGCGGCGACGTTATATGATGTGCGTCACGGGAAAAGGTACCTTCGGACAATCGACGTAAATCTTTTAAAAAACGTCATACATTTGAGCAGACGACATCATTTATTATGCATTTCGTGATAAAAATACATTTTTTTCGCAAAATGTGTAACAAAATCACATTTTAGTTCTAAAAAATGATTTTTTAGTTCTTTCTTAATTTAGTAAAAACTAAAATATCACTAAAAATGACCGAAGATACATTTTCCCGTGACGTGCCCCAATGACGAACAATGTGATAAAGTATCAAGCTTACATTAGTATGGCCGAGTTCACGTCGTATTGTGTCGAGTGTTTTGATCTCCCAGTTGTTTCCATTGATGTGATTGCTTCCACCCAGTCCCCATTTATAAAACCATATGTGTTCAGCTATCCGTTGCGTGTTGTTCTTCATACTGCATTATAAAGAAATTGATTAAATTGTTTTAATATAATAGTTTTCGCTATAGCTGGTATTAACAGCATGTTGCCGGCGGGTATTTAATACCTTGATAGTCCAACAATGAGGACATTCCGCTTCAGGTATGTAACGGATTATGGGATTAAGATCAGTGTACAGTAGATCAACAGCTGTGGGATCAGAAAAGATCAAAAGGTGATACATACTTTTATGATGCCTTTAACAATCTAGAAACATGATAAAGCCAATGAACACATTATTAACAACACTACGATTGCAAGAAGTCAAACTCGGAATATAGCAATAGGTACGACTCCCAGATGTACTCGTTTACCTTATCTATATTAGCTGCTTTTTCTGTGATTAAAAACAAGATAAGAATGCTTATCAGCATTAGCAATGTTTAGATAACACAGTCCCTACCCGCCACACACCAGCACACACACAATCACAAATTAGAATATAGAAGTGAGGATTCGTAGGTTCGAATCCTGGTTCAACCATTTTTTATATTCTGCATTTCAATATAACCATTCTCTTGAAAAACTTGCAGCCCGACAGACATAGCCAGTGAAATCGACAAATAGATTGTTTGAATTGTGTTGTACATGCGCTATTCTTATGATTTAAAAAAGTGAATATGAAAAAAGGCATATCTGGAATCGCCACACTCACAAAACACAGCCTCCCCACGCAGCGAAAGAGAAGAGATGAAGAGAGAGAGAGAGAGCATGTTTGTTATAAGAATGCCAATTTAAATAAGACGCCACAAACAATTAACGAAAAAGAGAACCTTTGGGGTTACCACCTTGGAACGGTCAGTGGCAAAACAAATTGCCAATGGGTGTTTAAACCAGGTTCTAGGGTGCACCGACGGCACACTTGCCCCAACAGGTTCTCATAGCAACGAACAAGTACAAGTTGTCTTGGTGAAATAACTTCAACTCATATAGTGTAATGGAATGTCAGATAGTGTAATGGAATGCAATCACTCTGTAAAAATATCGTAAAATCAGATCAAGTGAGCGATTTCAAATTTATTCTTGCAATGAATTCAGAAGTCCGACATGTATACAAATACAAATACATTTGTATAGCGCAAAAAATTATTTAACAATATTCTATTGCGCTTCACAGAGTTCGTTAGCTATTTACAAAGTCACACACAAAGAGTCAAGCTATTTAGATGTAAAACATTTTAAATAAATAAGTTTTCAGTTCCTTTCTGAAAGTGGTTTATTTCTGATACATTTTAGGTCTTTAGGAAGGGCATTCCACCATTTTGGTCCTACTACAGCTATTGATCTATCAGCGATTCTGGTTCTTGTTTTTTGAACATTAAATTGAATGTCATCTGAAGATCTTAGTCTGTATTTTCCTGAGCACGGTTAAACAAACACCTCAAATAGGAAGGGGATGTTCCCTGCACCACTACACCACAATTCACAGACGTCGATGTCGACAAATATTTGATATATTCGCTGCTCAGATAACCAAGTTCATATTTAACCAAGTTCATGGAGTCACAAAACAAAATTATTACTTAATTAAACAATTGAAAAATAGGGTCACGTGATCTAGTTAGTTTTTTTATATATGTCGAATGGCAGATATTGGCAATCTAAATATTTGTCAGTGTCGGTACTCGTGAAAAACACATGGAGTTATCCTTTTTTTTCCAAACGTTCGGCTGACGAAATATTTTAACTTTTTAAATTGTCACGTGACTTTCAAGTTATCCATAACGTACTATAGTGATGTGTATGCCGAGTAAACGCCCAAAGGCTATTCCAATTATGCAAAAATACTATTTAAAGGTTATTGAGAGAATATTGCAGTTAACAACGAAACTGCCGTTCAAATAAAATCTACATTGAATGTTTACTGATAAAATGCCGATGATGTTTTACCTTGGATCGAAACAGTGTACGTCGCACCCAAACAGATCCACGATATCTCGATCAAAGTCAAACATATAGTTTATCCTGGAACAGAAACAACTGTGTTTGTAAAAATGGACATTTGTAATTACATTTTGTCTAAAAGCTTCATATTCACATTTATATGACGAAAATATGAAGTCTTTTAAAATATGATATAAACTGTCGAAGGCATGTTGACAAAGAAAAATGTGGTATATTATTCTTATAAACACATAAAGGAAGACAAACTCCAATATTTCACTACGTGTTTCGAGTTTATTTGACTCTTCTTCAGGTGAATGTTATTGTATCAACATCTCTTATAAACAATGTCTTATTTTAGCGTAAAAAATGATGTTACAGTAATTTTAATTTACTAAACAAACGTCACCGTTTGGCGGAAAAAAATGACCTCACATAGCAATTTAAACGACGTCAACTTTGACGCAAAAAGAAGTCGCACATTTTTCAAACAACAATAAAAATATTACAATCAATTATAACAATAAATATATTATGTATGTTTATGTTATAACAATAAATTAATTATTCTTACAAAGTCAACGTACGAGTCAATATATTTGAAGCCAGAGTTATTATAGAATAACTAGCGCAGTAAAAATCACAACGGATCCTAAAATGTACTGATCAGTCCAAATTTTCTGCAAAATTCGCACCTGTTCAGTCAGTTAAAGGCATTTTAAAGTAGAACAATCAATAATAACCACATCTGAGACATTGAAGAATTCCATTCGGAACTGTAAATATGCAGCTTTAAGCGTTGTATTACGGTTTTAGCTCCCAAAATCAACAGTTACAACCAAGACTTATACAAGTGTAATTTTATATCATGACAACCATAGCAACCGATAAGAAAGCAAATATGACATCACATGTATAATGACGATTAAGATATGGCGATCTATTTCTGTCTTTCTCTTGAGGCGATTTTTCACCTATTGAAGAATTCAAGATAAAATTTACCGATATTTAATTTCTTTAGAGAACGTAGAATTGAAGCCGAATAAAAATCACTAAACATAAAAAATAATCCAAAATTGTACTGCAAATCTTTAAATATACTGCATAGCACTTGTATGAAAACTTGTGTTTGAGACAGCCTACAAGTTCACTGTATTATACAAGAACAAAACAATAAAAAGGAGGTCAGACTTCGAATGAGTGAATAATAATAATTTTATTTTCTCAAAGAGTTTGTTTAATACTAATGTCCTTTGAATACTTAAAATTGTCAAAATTATTTCAACTGCTAATTCTGCAAAGTCATTGAAAACTATCTGTTCGCAGCAAGTCTCCACTGATAAAAAACTTGAAATAGGCATATCGTCAACGGCCTTTGAAAACACAGCTTCCCCATACAGTCAAAATGCTGAGAGCGAACTTAAGCAAACGTTTATTAAAAAACTAAAAAAAATAAATATGCCTCTTTGTGCGAAGTTTCAAAATAAGCAACGAAACAACAAATATTAAAAAGTGAAATATGCAAACAAGGAATTAACACATCCAGTAGACACAGTCTCCTCACACAGCCAAAACGTAGAGAGGAGACGAAAGCATGGTGTATCAAAGATCAATTTTAAAATAGACACCACAAGCAACTAACGAAAATGAGAACGCGAGAGGTTTGCTCCTTGGAAAAGGCAGTGGCAATACAATTTCTAGGGTGCACCAATCTCACTTGCCAACCACCTATCAAGCCACCCTGTTTTGAAAAGGTGAAACATGCATATCAGGATTGGCCACATCCAGAAGACACAGTCTCCCCACACAGCCAAAAAGTAGAGGAAAAGAGAACACATTTGTACACATAAGAAATATTTGAGTTTTCTTTGCATCGAAATGGCAACAAGCAACATGTGATATTCGTATTATAAAAATTGCTGAGTTTGTTGATTTTCAACATCTCTTTTTCATATTTTATAGGGCATATACACGATGATGTAATTAGTGAAGAGGATCATACGTGTGAAGTCTCTTTTAGACCAAGGAATAAAGCCTTGCATACATGTACATGCTGTATTAATAATTTAACTACAAACGGTAGGTTTTATATAACTGTTCATAATAAAAAGGTGAAATATGCATATCAGGAATCGCCACATTCAGAAAAAACAGCCTCCCCACACTTTTAAGAAGAAGAGAGGGGGAGAGAGCATGGTTAATAAAATGATCAGTTTCAAAAAAGACACCACTAACAATAAACAAAAATGAGAACCCGAGGGGTTACCGCCTTGGAACCGTCAGTTTGGTATAGGTTACTTAAATTTGACATAAACTGTAATTGCCTCTCTAGGACATGCCACCCACAACAAGGACCGCAATGGAAACAAGGGCTTGCTCTTTATTGCGTTATCCTTGGTGTTAGGAAGCATGTCATGGTTCTCTATTTATTTTTAAAATTTAAGTAATCTATAATATCTTAACTCTTTGAAATTTATCAGTTCATCTGTGTATATGTCTTTTATCTCATGAACCATTATATGTTATCTATGCCGAAATAAATTATTATTATTATTATTATTAAATCAAATTGTCACTGGGGGTTTAATCCAGGTTCTAGGGTGCACCAACCTCACACTTGCCCCAACAGGTTCTCATATCACAAAACAAGTACAAGTTGTCTTGGTGAAAAGACTCCAACCCACTTATCGGCTTAACAATGTTGCATGCAAAAGCACACAAACATATAAAACATAAGAATCTAAGAGCATTGCAAAGCCGAAGGGGCGGGTACTCAATGATCTTACCGAGACCAGAGCTCCTGGAGTAAAATCAGCAAGAACAAGATGACAGGGATAAAAGAAACAAATCGAGCTTCTAGGTTCTTTTAAGAAAAGATTTCCCCATAAACCTTCATAAACTCTTAAACCCCTGCCACAAAAAGGAATTTAATGTAACATTACAAAATCGTGATACATGACACTGTATTTGTTTATAAATATGACTTATATATTACTTTGTTAAAAATGAATAAACATGTAGACATGTAAATATCACGCATTTTTTACTACACTCAACTCATTACTACAAGCAAACACTGTCTCGCTGACGAGCAACTATTAAATCTTTCATTCAGCCGGACACGACTTGCAAGCACAAGTACATCAACGCAAACTATATCAACGCAAATCAATGATTCTGCATTGATGTTAATAAATAACATGCAAATATAGCCTTATATAATCAAGAAATAAACTAACATTTTTGCGTACATATTTCCTCACCATATGCAGGAAGCATTCGTCAAGTCAATGTTGATAAATGGATTATATGCTTCTTAATTGCTTGCTTTTATTATACTTTATGTACTATAACTACTGTAAATTTGGCTTTAAAATGTCATCGTTTATCGCTGTGTCTTCTATTACGTTTTTCTTTCCCTCTTTTAAAGTATGTGTCGTCATAAATTTTGATGATGTTGATAACATATTATGCCACTAAAATGTAGTGCTCATATTGCACACACCTTGCATATGTTAAAAGTTGGAGATTGATTCACATAACAGAAATCGGTTTAAGTAAGTGAGGAAAGTTTGACCTCACAAAGTTTTTAAACAGAGCAGCTGAGAAATGTTTCAAGCTGACCAGCATAACAAAATTTCAAGAGTTGGGTGATGCAGTTGCAATGAACGAGTAAGATGTGAAGTTAGTGTCTCCATTACTTTTTATATTAATTAAACTGTTTGAATTACCTTGCCGGAATAATTTCTTCTTCATGATGAGAAAATGTAGGCGAGACAATTTAAGAACTGAATGATTAATTTATTACCTGCATTGGCATATGACAAAACATCTGAATTCACACACCCACTCAAATGTTTTTCAAACCATAATGAACACAAGTAAAAATCGATTTAAATGTCCAACAATAAAACACAGTGCGAAAATTAGTGGAATTCTAATTAACTTATACTGTAGTTATACTTTAAGTCATACATACCCAAAGGAATAGACTAGACACGGAGCTTGGGGCTTGTACGGCGGGTCTATACAGATTTCTTTTCCTCCGTCCTTCATGCTACCCACACGGATGATATCTTTACATAGAATCTGCAGCATATTGATGTATCTGAAATACCCGAGTATATCTATATGTTAAATTACTGTGTTGTGTCATACCGATGTAATTACATATCCGGCACACTGTTGTATTATGCCGATGTATCAGATTAGAATGGAACAGAAAAATGTTAAGAAGATGTGTTCAATGGGTATTGAGACACACTACGCCACTACAAAACCCACACAGCGTAAAAATACATCCATAAAAAGTCCTTTACGAAAAAGCACGAACTTCAATGGCATACCATGATCGTAACCTATGGGAAGGTGAAATATGCATATCAGGAATTGCCACATTCAGAAAAAACAGCCTCCCCACACAGTCAAGAAGAAGAGAGGGAGAGAGCCTGGTTAATAAAATGATCAGTTTCAAAAGAGACACCACTAACAATTAACAGAAATGAGAACCCGAGAGGTTACCGCCTTGGAACGGTCAGTGGCAAATCAAATCGCCACTGGGAGTTTAAACCAGGTTCTAGGGTGCACCAACCTCCTTTACTATGGGAGGAATTTTCGCAAGCAACACATCTTGATATTGTTGAAGTGTGTACCAATTAATTCCAAAATTTATAGACGCTAGTAAGGTTAGCACATGGACAAGAATACCTGCTATAGAACAAATATAAGAAATATTTAAAAGGGGCGGGGATCAAACACACTGTGACCTTGACCTCAATTTTGCATGTGACAAACCAATTGACTCGCTTACGCATATCCTTCAATGCTAATGTAATTCTAACACGGACACGAAACAAGTCTTCTGATTTTTATACGACATTATGCGACCATGCACTTTAACCTTGTACTTAAAATCTAGGGGCGAAGCTCGCTCTTGCATGATATACATCTTCATCCTATGGGCAAGTAGATCTTTTTGTCGAAATCTATTGCATAGTTAAGTCATTTCTCAACATGACACCATAAGCAACATAAGAAATATCCACACAATTCAAACAGAAACCTTCACATTCGTGCCGCACAATACATTATGAGGTTAAAAAGATATCTAGCGGGATACATGTAATACACTTACCCCATCCTGTGGAACTGAATCCCTATCACACAGGAAATCGCTCACTAACCCCGAGAAGGCTATCGATTGCTTGTGAAATAGCAATTCATAGATAACGGAATCTTTTAAATCTCAACAACTCATGATATCGTAAATGCAAATTCCAGTTTCACATAGATCAAACGCATACACACGTATTACGGTTTACTTGATAATACTTTAATACTGTATCCGTTTACAAAACGAACCAAAGTCATAAATCTGAATAAACCAAAAAAGGTGAAATATGCATATAAGGAACCGTCACACTCAGAAAATACACCCTCCCCACCCAGCGAAAATGTAGAAAGGACCAGAGAGCATAGGTTTATAAAAAAAGATCAACTTACAAACAATTAACAATTTGCCTAGCTTTGTCTTCTTTAACGTAACATTGTAGATGATTTATAATCAACAATCCTACATTGACTGATGTCCCCGATTACCGTCCAATACTTATATGTAACAAACCATAGGCGTTAAATTCTAATGGTGCGCAATAAGTCAGCTTAAAATCTCGCCTCGGTTGCCGAGTGTTATATTTTAACTATTTAACTATTTTCTTGTATTTAATGACAAGTGTATCCATACAAATATAAATATGACCTCATGTTCGAGGTTACTGTCAATGCGACAATTTAGAGCATATTAATAGACCAGGATGATTCATTAACGAGCACGTCTTAATGCTACTGCACTGTTATATTATGCAAATTACGATGTATGACGAGTTGATGTGACCATATGCAAATGAATCAAACATAAAATGATATCGAGTTTCGCTGGTAGTCTTAAATTATACTACGGTCTAAATACAATTATTTTCCTCATTATGTTTTTTTTTTAATTTTTTAATATATGTGTAATATCTGCAACTGAAAGACAACAAACATTACATCACTTTTACCGATATTTTTGTTTTAATGCCAGCGCATGTTTATTTTTAGAGCGCATGTACCAGCTAGCCAAATCGAAATGATAATCGGTGAATATAATCAATAATGTTGTGATAATTCAAAAGTTAGTATGCAGTTACTTGTTTGTCGATTTTGATTTTCTCAAAATGATTAAGTAAATGAAGGATTCGGGGGCTTTTTTGCACTACTGGTTGGACCGCATGAATTACTACGAAAAATTTCTTTATTAAATAACTCGGTATCACCGTATCAGTAGCGTAACACGCGGCTTATTAGATGGAGTTTCTGGCCAGAAAGCTTCAACATTACACCACAACATCATACAAAGCGCTCAAAAATCATAACATATTGTTCTTGCAACGTCTGCGTAAATCTCCTGTCAGATCACGCGGTCACCACGGAACCACGCACATTTTGATACGCCTATGGACGCAGTGATACAACGGAAATTAAAAACTGCATGTCGCCGCAAGATAAGTGCATCTGAAAACTACTACCATAGACTGCATTCGCCGCCATTCTAAATTGGATTTTTATGACACCTTTCCGTGTAAACGCATTTAAACATGTTGCGACGGTTCACTATTCTAATTTAAACGCATTTAGGACATTTCGGTATCGAAAACTTTATAAAATGAAGTAGATTAGTCAGTTTACAGATAAATGAGATCATGCCCTCTAGCTACAGCATTCAAAAGCTTGCCTTTCTAATGCAGATAAGTAAATTCTCTAAGCCCTCGCTTGCGCCTGTCCCAATCTAGTATATCAAAAATCACTAAATTATACAGCGTCAAGTTGCATAAAAGTTGTTAGATGCTTTCCGTGGTGGTGACTACTAATATTCATAATAAAGAGCAATTTGAAAGAAACTATGTACATGTACCATAACTCTGTGTATTCTGGATAGCAAAATAAAGGAAACTCAGAAAAACCACATCATAAGCCGCCCATCATTCCAAACATTTTCCTTACATGGGGAGTTAACTCCACTTACCTCCAATAGATTTGATTTAGTGCTGCATCGTCCATCCCGGCGAGGTCTGCTTCCCCGGGTATCTGGTATTGCACCGGAAGTCCATTGTCAGTAGTCGTTTGTACTGTTACTTGCTCTACCCGTTCATTTTGACTTGCTTCTTTAACAAGGGTTGCGTCCCCTAGCTTTGAAAAAATATAGAATCCACAATTTCTTCATTTCATTTGTTATGAAGTATTTGTTTAATATCTATTCAAATTGCTTTAAAGGTGTTGCTTTAAGTATCATAATAAATAATTTGTGCTTCTATAGACTTTATAATCGTGTTGGTCATTGCTATGGGATTTTTTTAATTTCTGCTATCTGTTAAACAGAGCAGATTTGTTCACGCCTGTTATGTTCGTTTCAAGCAATTATATGACATTTGTGAAAACTTTTATCTAAATTGTTGTCACTTTAATTAATCTAAAAAGAACTGGTAAAGGTAACATATTGTTTTATTGTGATGAAGTCAATTACGAAACTGTTGATTAATTACTCATTTAGTAATTGTTAAAATAAATGCATTTTCATGTTTCGAATTTCTGTCTCTTATTTTTACGCACATTATATACATAGCACTTGTTTGAATCAGAAAAGAATTATAAAAATGTCATTAAGCTATCTAGAAATGTCTCGATGCAAATGTTTAACGAACAGTGGTAAATGCAGTGGCAAATGCTAGCCCAACTATTTGTGCGCAACAAGGGCTTTTCTATATATACGATGATCGCCTTTCTAACCCAGTTAGCATTCAAATCAATGCGGAAAATAAAAAGAATTTAAATCGGGTCGATTTCCACCACAGTTTTGATCCTAACTGCTTGAGACGTAAAGGACAGACATCTATAAAAAGTCAGTATGATAATGGGTCTGTGCTTGATGTTACGATCTAACGATATAATATCTACAGAAAACAATGCACATCTTAACAGAAACTTTAATGATAAGCAAATTTCACACAAAAATACATGTAGTAAACTAAAAAGTTTAAAGATTTCAAGCTTAACTTTAATTTCATAAAAAACATCATACATAACACGAGAATTATTATAAACCATAAATACATGAAAAGTATAAAAGTTTCGAGTTTGGTTATTAATTTTATTGACTCTGTAATTGTATTTCAAATCATCATTCCAGTTTTACTGAAAGACCTTTTCCCTTTTTCATTTCAGGACAAATAGATGAGATTGGTTTTCATTAATACATTTATGAATTATGTATGAAAAAGTGAAACATGCATATAAGGAATGTCCAAATATGAATATGAAGAAGTTTAATTATAAATAGTTTATAAACAATAATAGCTTTATATTATCTAAAACGGTCTGGTTTTTTGGTATCCAGTTAAATCCTTCGATAGAAAATCGAAAATTGGCTCGTTGGTTTTCGAAATATCAGTTTTGCAAATGTAATGCAACTGCTGAAATTCGAAGACCATATCTAACATTCCTTTTAGCGTACACCCCGAAGCAATCAATAGTTTTCGTAATTTCAGGAGTAAAATATCTATTATTAATAATTTAACAGTTAGGCCAGAGAAAAAAAATATTAGATTCTCATCCGGATATCGGGAGAAAAAGGGGCGGGTGGACACTTTTTAATTTTTATTTTTTATTAACGAAATACCTGAGAACAGAAGTAAAAACTAACATAAAATTTTGAGAAAATGGCATTTATAGTTACCAGATCATTTGGTGTAGAATATTCGTCCATCTTTTCAATTTCTTCCAAAAAATCATGATAACAACTTAAAAAAGTAGCAGGTTGGTGCCTATTCTTGCTTGAAAAGCCATACCAGTCTTTAATAGTGACACTATCACATTCGGTAAGCTTTGTAATGATGAACATTTTATTTTATAATTGTCGGCCATGTTTTTTTCCACATCCAGGATGGCCTAAAACCTGTTTTGTCCGGAACAGAATAATTGTTCCAATATTTTTATCAATAAATTTTTTGGGGGCGGGTGGTTTTGGAAAGGAGCGGGCGGGAATGAGAATCTAAAATATTTTTTTCTATGGATACGGATTGTGCTCATCGCTGCGTGAACTGCTATTAAATATTAAATATATGTCTGCATTTACAATTTAAATTAATGTTTTCTTTAGAAATACATGAAAACGCAGTTGAAACCCATGACAAATTTTAAAATAAAAAAATGCAGGTTCGGTTTGATTAAGCAATTTCATGGACAGTATTAGAAATGCATATAACTGCCCAAGCAGCATAGCCCTTGGTTCACTGAAACTAAATATTTATGCAATTTAACAGTACCAATTTTGATCAATCAAACGTCGAAATGCAGTTCAAATAAACGTACAAATTATATTATCTTTATTTTACATACGTTAAGAAAATTTATACCAGTAAAGATAAACAGCTAGACCTAACAATTCCATAAAATTCTACTGATACCTCAACACAAAAACAAAGAAACACACAATATAAATTCAAATGCCCACATGAGTACAATAATACTGTCATCAATGTTTGATCCTTTAAAAAAAAAAGAAATATGCACAGGAATCGCCACACTTAAAAAAACTTCTAAATATGAAGAAAGGAAGCAACAGTTTTATTTTTGTGTTCTTTGTACGCGACAAGGAAATTCAAAGTCAAACACAATTCAACAGATATCTTATTTTGTGTACAATTGGAACACAGGATCTCACATATTATCTGTTCTGCCCAGAGAAACAATATCAAATAACGAATTCTAGAATAAATGCCTTTAGGGCTTAGTAAGACGGTGCTTTCTGGGCTTGAAAAAAGTTGCCTTTCGAAGACGATGCTACACCAAGGTAGGTTAAGGTTTAAACATTTTTCTGTAATGGATTGTTGTAACATTTTAGGATGCTTAAATATCTTTGAGTACCCACCTTTTGGCTTTGCAATGCTATTAGCTTCTTATGTTTTATATGTTTGTGTGCTTTTGCATGCAACATTGTTGAGCCGATGGGTGGGTTGGAGTTATTTCACCAAGACAACTTGTACTTGTTTTGTAATACAAGAACCTTTTGGGGCGAGTGTGAGGTTGGTGAACCGTTGAACCTTTTTAAACCTAGAACCTGGTTTTAACCCCCAGTGGCAATTTGTTTTGCCACTGACCGTTCCAAGGCGGTATCCCCAAAGGTTCTCTTCTTCGTTAATTGTTTGTGACGTCCTATTTGAATTGACATACTTATATAAAACATGCTCTCTCTCTCTCTCTCTCTCTCTCTCTCTCTCTCTCTCTCTCTCTCTCTCTCTCTCTCTCTCTCTCTCTCTCTCTCTCTCTCTTCTTTTTCGCTGCGTTGAGAGGCTGTGTTTTTTGAATGTGGGGATTCCTGATATGCATATATTACTTTTTTTTACTTGATACGCAAACCGTCACAAAGGTCATATCCATATTGACTGTAATACTCTATTTCATGTAATGATCATGTTGTCGGTTAGAGAAAAATTGTAAGCCTTCCCTGAAATAACAGTGCCACCAGCAAACAACAATAGATATAAGTCATGTTTTCAAGGTACAGACAATATTATTGACACTTTATTTTGCCACTGACCGTTCCAACGCGGTAACCCCAAGGGTTATCTTTTTCTTTAATTGTGGCGTCTTATTTGAATTGACATACTTATAACAAATATGCTCTCTCTTCCTCTCTCCTTTTTCGCTGCTTGTGAGTGTGGCGATTCCGGATATGCATATTTCACTTTTGTTTGGTATTGTCCAATAACATTGACATGGCACTCTTGCATGTGACCCTATAGCCGGTATATTAGGTAAACGTAACGATCTTCTTCTAAATCGGAATAAACATACAGTAGATTTCTATAGATTTCTACTTTCGGTTTGAACCAGGAAGTAAGTTTTCCTTGAATTTCTTGAAAAAACCCTAACATTATTTTGACGAATTGGCACAAAACATTGTAGACCAGCAAATACTTATTTCAGGTATGAATTAGTTTGGTATATTGTCCATGAATTTCAGAGTTTTCATGCAAACGGTTTTTCTTTTGTTTTAGTATGTGCTTGATAATTAGAACATGAATTAGACTAAATTGAGCTTGCAAACAATAACTAAATCCTTAGCTAATTACATTTCTTTACTAAAATCTAGGTGGCAATAAGTATTTTCCCCAAAATTCATTTCTGAAATTTTAGCCTGTTTTCGCCATTTGCAATGTTTGCGACGCCTTAAAGTATATAACTATAGTCATTTATTTTTATTCTCTACAGTTTTGGCCAATGAATCTTTGAAAATAAAGTAAGCCCGAATCGTCCCTAGACAAAATTTCCAATCCGCGACAGACTCTATTCTATTTAGTGTTCTCTGACCTAAAGGCTAACCCTGTTTAATTCCCCATGTAAAGTGAATTATTTTCAATCACGTAGGATATGATAAAACCCACTTACTCTAGTTAGATTGTTTGCAATATAAAATATCTTATATTTGCTCTACGCCAGATTTCAGTTCTACGTGTTATTGCTAATAACGGTGTTTGCTATTCTATAAATATTTGTAATTTCAGTGCTTATTATATTAATGAAAATTCCCCTTTAATATATTGACAGTAATGAGTTCGCTTTATGATATAAAACTGGACCTTAAATCAACTGACTTTTAACTGTATTACACATATAACTGAAATGTTCGATACCTGCATCTTTAAACATCCATAATTCAAGATCGTTATCAATGCACAAGGTTATAAAACTGAGCATGGAAACCAGTCTCAAATCTCAAGCATCTGATTGGCTGAAATGGCGACCAGTCTGGTCGCCATTTCAGCCAATCAGATGCTTGAGATTTGAGACTGGTTTCTAATCTCAGTTTCATAACCTCCAGCCCAAGTCTGCACTCGTGCATAAGTAAGTTAATTTATTGCCTGGGCAATTAACGTCTCTTTTCACACCGGCCAACATAAAGACGTAGCGCTGTCAATGTGCATTTCAAAAGAGCTAATATAACGGTCAAATCGATCTATTTCTTGTATAATATCATATTTATTACCATATCTAACTGTTATGTCTTCAATAATAGAGACATTACCGTATACTGACGTACACTTGTTCCTAGTTTTTTGTAAAACAACTACTCAGTGCACATTAAAATATAGAATTACTTGAAGTTGTATATAAAAGCACAATGTACATGTAAGATTCATTATAAAAATATCCTTACATTTAGCAATATGCTTCAATATTTTCGTCAGTTTCAAAATTTTAATTCAACCTGTTATATAATAAAAGATACGCACCATGACTGCTTAAATTTTTATTTGAAAGAGATTCAATTCTGAATATAGATCTCTTTCATGGCGGAATTAAAGATTTGACTCGACTTAAAAATATCGGTTCTACATCCACGGCTTTCACTTAGAAAAACTAAATGCAGAAAACTTCAAACGAAATATGCAACAGATTGCAAAAGATGTCCATCTGCTGTTGTTCGGAAAATAAAACTAATGTTGATTCTTTGTTAATATGTTGTAATCAAATAGTCGTAAGCAACCCTATCGTTTACATCTAAATGTGTGATAAACCCTACATTTTATATACCTTATTGTACATTAATTAACATCTGGTAATATTGTACATGTAAAGTATAGAACATATCGTTTATTAATTCATAGTTTATGTTGAATAAAGCACTTTATTCATTGTGGTTTTAGTTTTCGTATTTCCTAAATAATGTAAAAATAAAAAACAAATAAAGGAAGACAAACTCCAATAGTTCACTACGCGTTTCGAGTTTATTTGACTCTTCTTCGGGTAAATGTTTTTGTATCAACATCTCTTATAAACAATGTCTTATTTTGGTGTAAAAATGATGTAATATAAGTATCATGCATGAGTGTGAGGTGAAGATGGAAAAATCTGTCACCGAGGGTTAACTGTTTTGCGGGAACGATGCTCTGCACATTTTTGTGTAAGTATACCAACTTATTTATTTTCATTATGCTGAAATATTGACGTTAAAGCAATCTTTTTTTATAAATGACGTCACTAACTTGAATATATTACGTCAGATATTTGAAGACGTGACGTCACTCACGTGACTCATTCTACATAGGGGGTGTAGGGTCGAAATTTCCTACACGGGTGAAAACACCGGATGACCTGATCTGGTATGCAAGAATTTTAATTTACTAAACAAACGTCACCGTTTGGCGTAAAATGACGTCAAATAGCAATATAAACGACGTCAAATTTGGCGCAAAATGAAGTCGCGCATTATTTTGCACAAATAACAATAAAAAAATAAAATAAAGGAAACATATATAAAATCACAGGATTTTTTCTGCAAAATATAATATAATGTTCATAAAAAAAGGAAAAACAATACATAATTTATGTAAGAAGAACAGGATCTTATAGATTCAACAGTCACTGGTAGAAAAAAATAATTATGATAAATAATGTGAATAAAATAGCTTTAGTTAAAATTATTAAATGTATAGATAACATCGAAGCCATACAAATGCACCGGAAGTAATTAGCCAATTATACAAACGTCAATCACAGTTGAACAGTTAAAATCATGTTTTAGGGTTTATGCATATAAACTGTGCTTAAAACGCACAAACTGAACAAAAAGTTTTTCCATTAGCGCAGTCTGTATACAGTAAACCTCGAAGAATCTATACATGCATAATCTTTACAGAGAATACATATGCATTCACCCCAATGTCTATACCGTTAACAAAGAAACATGGAACATGCAATAGATGAAAATGGAACTTTGAAGACCATCGACCACGACAAATATGAAATATTGCAGGCTCGGTTTCATTGAGCCTGTTCATGGACAGAAATAATAGAAAAAAGAAATAATAAATGAAAAAAAAGGCAAATTGAAAGTTTGCAATAAACAAAACTACCGACACTGTTGTTTTTTTTTTTTCTTTAAGAAAATCTGCAGCTTTAGTTTTATTTGATAACAACATTTTTCAACTTTAAAAAACGCAATATCTAATATTACAGATATACACTTAGTTAGTCATGAAGATGAATTATGAAGACGAAAATAAGTAAGATCGTGGACAATTAATGCACTTTTCAGATGTTAAATCTTTTTTCTGTTTTAAAGACTGATGTTTAATTTGAATTTGTCCTGTTGGGCCATCGTGATATATTTATATGGTTTTCTATTACACTTCTTTGTAAGGCTTTAATATAAACGAATATTGATTCTTCGACCTACCAAGCTACCCATTGAGGATAAATTTTAATGCTCCTTTTATGAAGATTGAATTACGGTCGTCCAATATCCAGTGCATATTTTACCTCATGTTAATTTGTCGTTTTTCTGCGTTAATCATCAGGACTGCAGAGCGTTGTAGAATATCATTTTTTTTATTTTCTTTAGTTTGTAATTAAGTCTTCATAAACAACATGGTTGTGACATTCCTTGTTGCAGAAGAGATTTTAAACTGCACCTTTATTTTTTAATAAAATCTCAAGATCGGCGATACAGCTTTCAAAACGTTTTACTTAATTTCTGGTACCGATAATCCTGTTTTAAAAGTTTTTTTTCTGATATGCAAAGATTGCGTTTATTGAACTATTTAACATTGCGTCAATCTCTAGAAAAGCGGACAAGCATGCCAATTACATGTTAAGTATGTAGCTACACAAGGTTACCTACATTGTGTTACACCGGTCTACTGTCGATATTTTGAGACCGGTGACGACACAATGAGGTTACCTATTTATAAATCAGGAACAATAACAGTGTAGATTGGTGACGTAAATAGGGATCTTGGTTTAAAGATTCTGGGTCTACGATGGTTGATACGTGAGTTACAGTGATGGTTTGCAGATCGAAGAAAACAGTTTTTGATATAGCTGGGTACGTACTTTCCCGTCCACGCGTTTCAGTATAGAATACCTGGGTCCGTTTTGTACGAATTTTAATTAAATTGTCAAGTGTCCGCACATATTTCACACCTGATTAGACAGTAACATTTGATACATGTGGAGAAAAAAGTAATATGATAGGTTAGTGTAAATCTACTCTAGTTTTCTATAAAATATTACAGAAAGAAACAGAAACCAACTGAATTAGCATTTATCAACTGGGCAATCTTATCAACTTGGAAGTCTTAGCCAACTGTCTGAAATGTACCCGGACCGGCTGTTAAGGGGTACTAAAACACGGTGTGTTGGGGGGGGGGTGAGGGCAAATTAATGAAATTACCGTACATAAAACGCAAACGAGTCTAAGCTCAGGGTAAAAGCCTTAAGGGCACTAGGAACGTGGGATTTTTCATAATATGGCTAGATTTGTTCAGACAGTATGCTTATTAGCACCTCGGGTGATTTTATCACGTGGCCCTTTTGTAACTGGCACCGATGAATGATTATTTGTATAAGAAAAATGATAAAACGGAGGTTGGTAATTATAGACCTGTCTCTATTTTGTGTGTAATATCTAAAATTTTTGAAAGGGTTATTTATGATCAGTTGGAAGATTACTTAGTTAAGAAAAATATTTTGTACAACTTTCAGTCTGGTTTTAGACAAAGATTTTCAACAGATACATGCCTTATTTACTTATCAGATTACATTAAATTTCAGATGGATAAAGGTAACATGGTGGGCATGGTCCTTCTAGATTTACAGAAGGCATTTGACACCGTCAATCACAGTATTCTTCTGATGAAACTGGAAGCGATTGGTCTTAGTTCCAATGCAGTCCGTTGGTTTCAGTCCTACCTTTCAGATAGAAGTCAGTTAGTTGATGTATCTGGTGTTCACTCAAATCAAGCCAATATAACATGTGGGGTACCCCAAGGGTCTATTCTGGGTCCTCTTTTGTTTTTAATATATGTGAATGACATGTCTGCTGTAGTCAATAACAAACTTTTATTATATGCTGATGACTCTGGGATCATGGTTTCTGGCAAAAATTTAGGCGATATTGAATGTCTTTTATCGCAGGATATGGAACGAGTAAGCGAATGGCTTGTTGATAACAGACTTTCACTGCATCTCGGAAAAACTGAATCTATTCTCTTTGGATCAAAACCTAAGATAAAATCAAAGAGCAGTTTAAATATTGTTTGCAACGGAACTAATATTCAGTCCACCGACAAAGTTAAATATTTAGGCGTTACTTTGGATCAACATCTTTCTTGTGATGACATAGCAAAGTCTGTTGTTAGCAAAGCTAATGCTCGTTTGAAATTTTTGTACCGTAAAAGACAATTCCTTAATTTTCATACAAGGAAACTTTTAGTCATGTCGCTAGTTCAAAGTCATTATGATTATGTTTGCTCTGCTTGGTACCCAAGTTTGAAACAGTACTGGAAAAATAGGCTTCAAACTACACAAAATAAATTAGCTCGTTTCATGTTAAATCTTGGTTCTAGGTCTCATATTGGTTCTGAGGAATTAAAGTTTCTAAATTGGTTATCGGTATCTAAGAAAGTTGATCAGATCACTCTTTGTCACGTTCATAAAATTAAATACGGTTCTGCTCCGGAATACCTTAAAGAGCATTTTGTTCCACTAACTTCTTTCCATGACCGCTGTACAAGATCTAGAGTGACTGCCCACTCTGATGCAAATTCTTTAAACAATATTACTTTTACCGACACCGGTAGATTTCGTTTGCCAAAGGTTGGAAGCTTTGGAAAAAAGTCCTTTGCGTACAATGGGGTGTCGTTGTGGAACAACCTTCCTCAGGATCTCAGGAATATTGACTGTCTTCGGGCTTTTAAATGTGCCGTTAAAACTTATTTAATGACTTCTTAATTTTTTAAATTTATATATTCAAACAGTAGTTTTATTTTCATTCTGTTTTATAAAGGAGTATAGGTTTAATTAATATATTTTTATTTAGTAAGTCTCAATGTTGAGGCTATGTATCTTATAATTTTAAATGACCTATTTTTTATTTTAAGTCACGTGATTCTGAATGGCTTTTGTGATACACACCTTGACTGTGATATATGTAGTTGTGATAATGATCTCAATCTGTTCGATATTTACTTATATAACATTGTAATTACTGTTATTTTCAAAGAAGAGCAATATTTAATTTTTTCTTACTAAACATGACTTTCTGTGTCATGCCTCCAATATCAGGGACCACAATGGAAATAAGAGGAATCATTTTCTCTTTTTTGTGTTATCCCTGGTATTGGTGGGCATTACATGGTTTTTCCATTACTGCATGTCATGACATTGAACTTTCTTTTTATTGTTCTTTCTTTGTATGACTTGTATGTATTCTGCCATGTTTTGTTTTACTTATACCAAAATAAATAATAATAAAAAATAATAATAATAATAATAAATAATATGAGCTTTTCTCTGATAAAATAATAAAATGACCCTTATCACACTCTTAAAATTATTGGGTGCTTAGTCCCCATTGTGCTAACTTATATCAAATGTTTGTTAATATTTACTTAAATGATAACTTTTCTGACTATGAATGTCTATCTTAACAACAGGTCAGTAAGTTCAATTCTCTTCTTACAAATATATACAGCTAAAGGGATGTAAAACAACACTTTGTTTGTTGCCAAATGTTGTTCTTTTTCAGAGACTGGCCAATATAATATATATCATTGACGTGATAGTAGAACAGATCAACACGTCATCACCTAATCGGAAATTTAATTCCGTCTCGATTTTACTGATTGCAGAATTTTATTTTTGCCTTCTAAACTTCCGTCCCCACCATATTTTTCGTTTATAAAACATTTACCTTCGTTAATGTATAAACATTAAAAAAGGTGAAATATGCATATCAGGAATCGCCACATTCAGAAAAAACAACCTCCCCACACAGTCAAGAAGAAGAGGGAGAGAGCATGGTTAATAAAATGATCAGTTTAAAAGAATTTTTTATTATACAAGTACAATGTATGTAACGATACTTACCTTTGTCCATACCATTAAAGTTTGAGCGCTACCTTGTCGTATATAATATGTAAATTAAAAGAGAATAATCCGTTTTAACATTTAACCGTTGTTTTAACGCTTAAGAGATAAACTATGAAGTTTAATTAGGTGCAAAACTTTAACAATTAATACTAACTAATTAATTAAAATTACCTGTATCACTTTAATACTATCTCCATATTTATAAACTGTCACAAAAAGAACGAAAAAGGCAGTAAAGACACAAATAATCGCGACAAGTTGGTTTCTCCACCGTTTCATTTTACACAAAATACGTGTTGACTTAGTTTGTCAACGAGATAAGGTAAGCCAGGGTTTTGACTATTTCATTATCAGCACAAGGCGAGATAGGACGTTCTATTAGTGTGTTCATACAACCGAATCAATACACGCCAGGTAACGCTGCTTTAAAACACCTTCCTCGCAACGTGTTATTGACGTTTTTAAGGTTTACTGACTGAAAATACCGCCTCGGTACGTTATGTCAGCTATGCGTATTGTCCTTTTTTATTTAACTCTCCCAAGTGCACAATGGACAAGTGAATCGATTGTCGGTCGAAGATAAATATACTTGTTCAATAAACTTGTGGCAGTTTAACATAATAGGATAATAAGATAAATAAGCACAGCGCACACTGTTCAAATAGTATGCGCTAAAATTCCCAAAATATTTGTTTAATATGTTTTCCAACTTGCTATTACACTTGACGAAAAAAATATTATATTGCCAAATATATAAAATAATATATATTTAAAAATATCTAACATAGGCAACACTTTTTCCAACGCAATCTCTTTACACTTCAAAACGGTACATTAATTTTACCTACAAAGTACGTCTTTTTCACATCACGATGCTACAATTGAGTGCACGGTGTCAAAATTCAGCTTTTACCCATCTGGGCTGAGGAATATAAAACAGAGATTGGAACTGTCGCCGTTTCAGCCATTCAGATGCTTGAGATTTGGGATCTGTTTTCAAGTCAACCATGCCGCTGAATTATTAAAGGCCATACAGGGATTTTCCTTAACCCCCAGTCCTAAACTTAAGTGAGAATATACTATTGAAAAATCATATTTGTCCATATAGACTCCAATATATAAACTCTCTAACAGAACACAATGTCCGATCGAATTCTTTCTTATAGACGGGATTTTCAATGATATTGTTAAATTATAGTTAACAAACTAATAAGAAGCTAAATATAATGGAGCTATATTTGGCAACGACGAAGAGACCACTACATGCGCGATCTCGATTTCTGTGACGTTTCGGAAATCCTACTTTCGCTTTGAGTCGCGCGGACCAAATTTATTTTAGTAAATTAAAATTTTATTAGCCCGAACTAATGCTGCAAATTTGTGCCTATAGTTCCAAATACATGAAATATTTCATACAAGAGCGGGTTAAATTGAAGTAATGCCGCTTTAAGCCGCTGTTAGTAATCTATATTTTACTTTACAATCATCATAGCACTGTCATCGATTAAAAAGAAAATAAATTAATAAAACGGGCGAAATGCAGTTCAAAAAAGCTGCACAAATAAATGTCATAAAAATGCATTTTACTTTACGTAGTGACAAAAGCTTATACATTTATGTTTTCTTGTTTTTTTAGGCAAAAGTAACGTCCATATTACCAATTTTATAACCCACAAAACAGATTTTGTCTTCTAACTTGGTCTACTTTCGGTTTCAAGATGAGAAGTCGATGTAAACATTGTTGACTTTTGTTATAATTTCACAAACTTTCGTCTAATTATTTATGTAACTATACTGGTACGTACTTTAGTGCACCTTACTTATATTTCCGGTTCATAGAATTCCACCCAAGTTTGTCACGTGCATGTTTTCCAGAATGATAATTCTCATTAGTAATTCAAATATTTGATTGAACAATTCGATCTGATATAATTAAAACAAAATGTGAGAAATGTGCACTAGAGTATTACAGTAATGCCTTGACTAAAGGTTGCGTAAATAACGACACAATTCAACATTGTTCAGACCGACCTTTAAAATTGAAGCTGAAAGTAGAACAAGGAAGAAGATAAAATGAAAACATCTTGTTTGTTCATATAAGAACCTGTTGGGGCAAGTGTGAGGTTGGTGCACCCTAGAACCTGGTTTAAACCCCATTGGCAAATTGTTCCGCCGTTGACCGTTCCAAGGCGATAACCAAAGGTTGTAATTGTTTATGGTGTCTTATTTGAAACTGATGTTTTTATAAACCCTTGCTCTCTTTTCCTCTCTATTTTAAGACTGCGTGGGTAGGCAGTGTTTTCTGTGTGTAGAAATTCCTAATACGCAAATTTCACTTTTTTTTAAACTGTGTTAAATATAACATTTATTCGACAAAACCCTGTAGAACAATGTTTAGCGCACACTAAAGACATTTGATTTAACGTGAAGAATGCTTCGCTGTTTTTTGTAATACTGAGTCTGAGTTTGCCCAAAAACTAACGAGATCAACAAATATATAGGCATTTGTGGCTATAATAATGTCATGAACTAGAATTAAGACTTTAGATCAACAACTGCTAGAGCACAAAATAGTTTGTTTTGTTAAATTTCACAGCTTGCTCTTTAATCTGCCTGCTATAACTCCACCACGGCTTTATGATCAATAATAAATTATTGTATCATTCATTTTTTAATAAGATTCAAATATAAATATTTACATGCACACGATAGTATAACAAGTTGGCTATAGTACAGTCTAGATTGTTTTCCTTTTCTTTCTCTCTTTACTCTCACGCTCAGACTATTCCTTACATATCTACATTTTCTTAAAGTTATCGATCGACGAGTTTTGTTTAATTGTTGTCTCGTTTATGCTTTGGAGTTTTTTCACCAAGACAACTTGTGCTTGTTATGTGATACGAGAACCTGTTGGGGGCAAGTGTGAGGTTGGTGCACACTAGAACCTGGTTTAAACCCCCAGTGGCAATTTGTTTTGCCACCACTGATCGTTCCAAGTCGGTAACCCCTGGGGTTCTCATTTATTGTTTGTGGCGTCCATTTTGAAACTGATTATTGTAATATCATGCTCTCTTTTCCTCTCTACTTTTTAGCTGTGTGGGGAGGCTGTGTGAACTGGGTGTGGTCATTCCTGATATGCATATTTCACGTTTTTTCTATGTTTTATTGAACCTCATGCTTTCATAAAAATGATATAAAAGAACTTAAATTCACTGTATTGTATAGAACTAAATCTAAACGGGAACCAATGGTGCTTGTATAGTGCATGTATGCAGTTTTGTTTACAGTGTAAATGCTAACTAAGTATACTTCAGTCGTGAAATCATTGTCAAACACATCAAACGCGTACATCAACAATCCAGCAACTGTGGCAATATCTACAAGTCCAAGTTTTATCGGTGAAAGACATCGTGAATGGAAGATTATCACGTGACGAGATTTAATCTGGACGATGTGGGGAGGCTGTGTCTATGTTGCCAATCCTGATATGATTATATAATTTTTTGTGGGAAGATCTCGCAACAATTACATTTGAATTGTGCGTAACAATATGTCAGCAAAACAGCACCAATTTTTAACAAATCTGTTCAGGTCTCTACTCAGCTTCCAAACTTTTTTGTGATTGTTTTTTTTTCTGGTAAGTTTTCATATTTGTTCAGTATATATGCAATCCGTTATATACACTTGATTTGTAATTTTACGAGTTGAAAAGTGCTATCGTTATGCAATTAATTTGGCGATAGAATTACACCTTTAATCTACCGCCCTATTTCTCTATCAAGTTGCATTGATAAAGTAATGGAACGTAATATGACACAGTATAAGTATTAGCATTAAAAAACCTTATATATCTTGACTTCCTGTGTGTACAATGTGAAAGAAAGAAAATGTAAAGCGAAGTGTTCTAGCATTAAAAACTGAAGAAGGCCAATGGCCGAAACGTTTTAATAAAAAGTTTTCAAACTGGTTATATACTTATTATCCCTGCCAGGATAATTTGAAGGATATATATAAGAAAACAACTCATATTTAAAAACCAATGTGGTTTTCGTTTAGGTCTCTCAGCAGTATATGAGTTAATCGAATTATTTCACTTTTCATATGTATTATTTTCTAAAACATTTCCAAACTTTTGATAAGGTTTGACACAAAGATCTTATTTTTAAACTACGTCAAAATATTATTGACCGTAATGTACTGAACTGGATAAGAAAAAAACAACCTTTTAGCAATAGAAATCTCGTAAAGTAATAAATTCATGCCTCTTCCGAAAATACACGATAAACAATGTATTACTGAATGGTCCAAACAGTGGCTTGGCAAATTTAATCTTTATTAATTGAAAACAATGGGTTCATTAATCTTTAATTCAGATATTGATAATGACAAATGGATAATATTATTTATTTTTTAACTTGAAATGCTTTATATTGTGGGATTCAATATAATGGACAAACTGGACGCCCTTTGAAAACACGTTTTGGTCAGCACTGTTCTAAAATTAGAAACAATAGTGAAATCAATTCATTTTTATATAATCATTTCAAACAATCAGGCTACACTTTAAAACATGTAACCATTCAACCTGTAGAAAACTTTCAATCGATAACAGTGCTTCAAGAGCATTTAAAATAAGAGAAAAGCTTATTTCAGAACATAAGTGGATTAAGAAACTTCAAACGCCCTACCCACTTGGTTTATATGATAATATTTATCAAGAAGGTAAAATTTAAAAAAAATCCTGATTATGACATTTTTGATTTGCTTGAAATACGAAAACAAAAAGAAAAGCACGTGTTCATTGTTCTATAAATGACCTTCAAAATAATTTAAAACGTTCTTGAAGACACGCTATGCTTTCACGTTTATCATCTTTTTCTATATGGGGCGCGCCACGGGAAAAGGTACCTTCGATCATATTTTGTGACATTTTAGTTGTTTCTATTTTTAGAAAGAACTTACAACTATTTTTAAACTTCTCATGACTAACATGTGCTTTTCTTACACATTTCAACAATAAAATGATATTTTTACGCGAAATGCATAATAATTATTGTTTTCTGCTCAACTTTATGACGTCATTTCAAAGATTGACGTCAACTGTCCGAAGGTACTTTTTCCCGTGACGCGCCCCATATCAAGTTTACAGAAACTGGATCAGGAAGCCGATGATATTGTCATAAGAACTCATCTACTTTATGAAGTTGCTAGCAATACTCAAGGTTACAGTCGGCATGTTCTCAGACCATACGTCGACTTGGAATTCGATCACCAAAGGAATAGATTTTATTGACCTTCGAGTATATTTAAAAATAAAACTGTTGAATCAGCTATACCTAATTATTTCAAGGATACTGAAACACCCATCGTTTGTTATAAAATACAACAAGCCAACTAAAAACAAAATTTTAAATTGCAACAAAATGGGGCGCGTCACGGGAAAAGGTACCTTCGGACAGTTGACGTCCATCCTTGAAATGACGTTGTAAAGTTGAGCGGACGACATTAACTATTATGCATTTCGCGGTAAAACAACATTTTATTATCAAAATATGTAACAAAATCACTTTTTTTTATGAGAAAATAATGTATTAGTGAAAGATCTTTCCATATTGTAACAACTAAAATATCTAAAAATATTACCGAATGCACCTTTTCCCGTGACGCGCCCCAAATTACATCGGACTTTCAGATTGTTCGGAAGAAAACAATATCGTGAGATTATTCAAATTCAAAATTTTGCTATCAACCTGCCGGTCATGTTACAGAGGATCTAAAAAGGTGGCATATGCATACATGTATCAGGAATTGCGAAATTCAGAAAAACAGCCTCTCCACAAAACCAAGAAGAAGAGAAGAGAGACAGGGCATGGTTAATAAAATGTTCGGCTTCAAAACAGACACCACAAAAAATTAACAAAAATGAAAATCCGAGGGGTTACCGCCTTGGAACGGTCAGTGGCAAGTCAATTTGCCACAGGGGGTTTAGACAAGGTTTTAGGTTGCACCAACCTCACACTTGTCCCAATAGATCAACAAACAAGTAGTACTTGAAGTACCAAGTTTTATTTGTGAAATAACTCACCCATCAGCTCAACAAAGTTGCATGCAAAAGCACACAAACATATAAAACATAAGTAGCTAATGGCATTGCAAAGCCAAATGGGCAGGTACTCAATTATCCCACCGAGACCAGAGGTCCTGGAGTCAAAAAAAAAAATAATATATGCATATCAGGAATCGCCACACTCACAAAACACAGCTTACCCACGCAGCGAAAAAGAAGAGAGGAAGAGAGAGAGAGAGAGAGAGAGAGAGAGAGAGAGAGAGAGAAGAGAGAGAGAGAGAGAGAGAGAGAGAGAGAGAGCATGTTTGTTTAAGTATGTCAATTCAAATAGGACGCCACAGACAATTAACGAAAAAGAGAACCTTTGGAGATACCGCCTCGAAACGGTCAGTGGCAAAACAAATTGACACTGGGGGTTTAAAACAGGGTCTAGGTTGCACCAACCTCATACTAGCCCCCAACAGGTACTCGTATCACAAAACAAGTACAAGGTGTCTTGGTAAAATAACTCCAACCCACACAACGGCTCAACAATGTTGCCTGCAAAATCACACAAACAAATAAAAGATAAGAAACTTTTAGCATTGCAAAGTCAAAGGACGGGTACTCAATGATCTTACCGATCCTAGAGCTCCTGGAGCAAAATCAACAAGAACACGATGACAGGGATAACAGAAACAAATCGAGCTTCTATGTTCTTTAAGAAAAGATTACCCCATAAACCTTCATAAACTCTTAAACCCCTGCCACCGTCGTGCAACCAAAGAGGTAAGCATAATGATCATCTGTAAATGGGATAATCACCAGGCCTGCAGAGTACTGTAAAATATCAAGTTGGTAACCTTTCTTTTTAAATTTACAGATAGTTTTTCGAATAACCGGGAGAAATTAACATTGCCTTTTAATTTCTTAAGTATGTAAATTTAATCTCCATAAAAAACTGGCTGTGAAATATCTTGTTGCAATAGTGATTTTAAACTGCACTAGTATTTGATAAAAAAAAATGAAATATGCTTATCAGGAATGGCAACATCCAGCAAACACAGCCTCCCCACACAGCAAAAAAAGTAGAGAGGAAAAGAGAGCATGGTATTACAATAATCAGTTTCAAAATGGACGCCACAAACAAATAACGAAAGTGAGAACCAGAGGGATTGCCGCCTTGGAACGGTCAGTGGCAAAACAAATTGCCACTGGGGGTTTAAACCAGGTTCTAGGGTGCACCAACCTCACACTTGCCCCAACAGGTTCTCGTTTAATAAAACAAGTAGAAGTTGTCTTTGTGAAATAACTCCAACCCACCCATTGGCTGAACAATGTTGCATGCAAAAGCAGACAAACATATATAACATAAGAAACTAATAGCATTGCAAAGCCAAAGGGCGGATAAGGGAAATTCAAGATTTTCACGACAGATTTGTTTGAACATCTTTATCTTGAGTGGTGTCGGATGTGAAAATCTGCCGATCCGGATTTAGACGGATTAACAGATCCGAAGAGTGCATGCTTGCATACACTGATTCCTTTTCTTGAACCTTACAGTCTGTTTTATTACAAACTGAAGTTTTAGAGGAGAAATTTTCGATTAAATAATAGTCCGTACATGCTACTTGTCTAGCACAAAAGTGTAACTTTGTTGACTTTGTCCAGCATCGGTAAAAGTATGGGAAATGCCGATCTCGTGTACATGTAATAACTGAATATCAAATTGCTATACAAACAAGTGAGATATACATTTCCGAATTCCCACATCCATCAGACACAGCCTCCCCACACAGCCAAAAAGCAGAGAGAAGAGAGCATGGTTATACAATTAAAGACTTCCTCATAGAAAACGAAACATCAAATGAATATTCATATCTCTTTATTAGGATGACTTGTGTTACCAATTAAATAAAAATGTTACCAATTAAATTAAATGGTATTCAACTGAGCTAACCAGGACAACCCCCCAAAAAGGTTGATCGGATAGCTATGATATACGTTATCATTACTGCACTACATCGGAAACGGGTTATAAACAAGCGTGGAATGGAAGTGCCTGGGCTTAACTTTGTCACTGGTTGGCACATTTACATGAACATCCTATGTCACGTACGTTTGCTGTTCACCTATGCATTTTGTGGACCAAAGTGTATCAACATCTCAATGAAGGCATTTTCTTAATTTATTGTTTTGCGTGCCATCCATTTAAAATATTAACATTTAATGTCTTTTATATTATAGCTCATTTAAGAAGATGGAATTCCGATGAATAATCCCAATTGCCCTCGTGAACGTGTGAATAATTGATAATAATATTTGTTATCCGAAAAACATGTCTTTGCAAAAGCTATCCGAAAAACATATCGAGACGGGAATGGTTATGGTCAGACAGATAGGGAAAATGTTTTTTAAATCTTATTGTCATTTATTCAGGCAAATCTGATAGAGCTAGAAATGAAATTTTAATAATTGATATCTTCGCAGAATGTTTCGGCTCATCAAATATTCAGAAAAAGATCGTCATAGAGAAAACAGAGACAGAGCTAGACAACATGTGTGAGGTTATGAAGGTATATCATGGAAAGTACATTTGTTCTGCACATAGTTTATACCATAATCGTACAACATGCTTAATATGCTTAATATTGTCCATATGAACAAAGAAGGCTGTTAAAACTGTTTTGCACCCAGCCCACGACATTTGATGATTTATATTTATCTTCAAGTGACGACAAATTATTCTATCTTCGAAGCAGTTGAAAAACAATAAAATAACAGTGCTTGCAATGTCGTATATGTCGTGCCGACCATAGCACTGGGTTTCAAGGAAGTGCTTTGGGCTTGAAGGACTTGAACGTCAATGTATTTGCTCGAACAGGTTGCAGCCTGACCACCATACCAGCATGGATGTAAAAATATCGCACCAAAAATTTGGTGTGCTAAAACTGTTTGCATACCAAAACATAAATTTATTCGCTCCAATGCAAAATTCAAAAAGCGTCGGTGGCCCAGTGGTTATAGCGACTGTATTCAGAGACAGTGTGGAATTGACAGTCGTTGGTTCGAGACTAAACAAACTTCGTTTTTTAAATAAATTTCCTTTATTTTTGCAAATTTTATTTGGAACATTTTAGTTTTCATATCTAACTTGGAATAGATCCTAATTAAAATTTTTAAACTCCAATTCTGTTACTACTGAGCGAAATGTTGAATACCCATCTTCGGATATATTATGCAGTATAATTCTACAGCATATGTGGAATTTGGTTCGTTTGGTACCAGTGGGTTCCTGACACCGGAAGTTATGTCCACGAGCAGGGGTCAGACCTCTGCATAACACTTGTTTCTCGATGCAATACATAGGCTGAAATACTAGTGTCCGATATGAATTCATTCGTTTTGCGCAACTTCTTAAACACATCATTGTTATCTCTCCTGTATTGCAAAGGACCGAACAAATCTCGCCATTCATCCGGCGCACACGTCCACAACGTTTGTTTGCCTAGGTGCAATACAATTATTTTGTTTGTTTGTTTTTTTCGAAATTTGAACTTTGGTCATTGGTTTCGGGTTATTATATATTAACAATGCACAGATTAAATTTAAATGATTTTTTCAAATGTGGTGAAGCGCAAGCGGGCTCGACAAAAATCTTTCAAGTCTAATTCTCAAACGTGTATTCGAGCAAATACATTGACGTTCAAGTCCTTCACGCCCAAAGCACTTCCTTGAAACCCAGTGCTATGGTCGGCACGAAATTTACGACATTGCAAGCACTGTTATTTTATTGTTTTTGCAACTGCTTTGAAGATAGAAAAATTTCGCCGTCACTTAAAGATAAATATAAATCAACAAATGTCGTGGGCTAGGTGCAAAAAAGTTTTAACTGCCTTCTTTGTTCATATACATTTACAGATTATTTGCACTCACCCCACGACATAAAATTTAATTTGTCATTTGCATACCTCTCAAGAAAGCGTTACGATGTGTTACAGTCGAGTCGCGATTTTACGAATCGCGATACTACGAAATAACGGTGTACTACGAATTGGGCGGCCGGTCCCGTCCGAATTCCTTCTTTATTCAATATAAAAAAGATGCGATATAACGAAGACGCGATTTAACGAAAAATGCGATATAACGAATAATTATGACAGTCCCTTCAGCTGATTTACAGTGTAACAAGGATGCAATTTAACGAATTTCGGTCTGACGGGTGATTTTCACACCTTTTCAAGCGATATCCGTGATTTGTATTGTTGAGCAAGTATCGACCCAATCAGTTGTGACACGATATGCTCTGTAAGCAATCAGCGGGCGTGTTTGCTTGTAACAAACAGTTTGAGTGATTAAATGTCAAAGGTTTAAACTTGTATATAATCTAAAACAATTGTGTTGCTTGTCATTCTACTTCTGCAATTTAATTCTGCATGATCTTATTCCTATGGCGAATCATAGTTAATATTTCAGTAAATTGATATCGGCAACTGTGAACCTGAATGTGTTTAATGTTATGCATGTAATTGAAAATTCATGTTGTGCTTTTTTATGTAATTTAAAAATGTGCTATTTATTTAAATGTATTGATTGATCGTTATTATTATTATTATTATTATTATTAATTCGAATTTTTATAGTGACACTCAACAGCTTAGGTCATATGGCCACTCCAGCTCTTTCATGGTGGAGGAAGACCCCAGGTGCCCCTCCGGGCAATTTTATATGCACGAGCGGGCACCTGGGTAGAACCACCGACGTTCCGTAAGGCAGCTGGTACCTTCCTCACATGTGGTCCCATTGGGGCTCGAACCACAGCGGTGAATTGATTGATCGATGATTACATGTCATTTCACAATAAAATACATCGAAATGTTCTCTTTGCCTTTTTATTTATTGACCTTGACATATAACAGCAATAACACATTACGTCATATAACGACATTGACGATTTGCGACGGTATCAACAACCAAATGTCAAAAATGCGATACTACGAAAAATGCGATACTACGAATAATCGGCTTGGTCCGATGCCTATTCGTAGAATCGCGACTGGACTGTACTTATAATTCTCCTCGAAAAATACTATTAATAATAAAAGGATTTTTGTTTCATTTTTTCAACATCGCTGATTTTTTTATATCCATGGGTCATTATGTGTGGTGTTTGGTTACGGGCATATAATATCTTGGCGATTTGAATGAAGCTGGAAAAGAAATCAGAGATGCAGAGGAAAATATGTCGCTCATATATTCAAAATATATCGGTCATACGGATACCTGACACAGTAGTTTACTAAAGTGGTATGTTGCTAATGATGCTCTCCCTGTGAGATGATTAATAAACAACTCTTTATCACGGTTTGTATCCGAATAAGAAGAGATAAGATGATCAGGCAAGTTAAGTTATATTCGGAGTTCAGTGTCGTTTTATATACGTTAAATATACTATTTTCTGATGTCACCTTACAATCTATCCTTACGAGTATTATATCTATTAATGCCTTATAATTGCTATAATTGCATTTAAAATAACATGTCATATGTATTATGTTTAACTTTGGTAGTTTGTATAACACATATTTTGAAATAAAAGGGGTTACCCGGATAGGGGCCTCAAACTAAAAAAAGTCAAGTTTGTTGGAAAGCTAAAAGTACCGAGCTGTTTTCTTATTGTTATTGAGATTCGCGCATATTTTGCGAGTAATATGAATAAGACAGGGTGTTCTGTCTGCAGTTAACAATATTTTGGGGGAAAAACTTTGTATTGGTCTCACAATTTCGATGTTAAAATCAATGCAATAAAATCATACAAATTGTGAGTACTCAAAATTTAACAGTTTACAAATGTTTGGTGAGATTTCCCGATCATGTTTTAGTTTCTGTGATGCTAATACAGAGGCATTTCTCATCTGTGCCCAAGATCATAAAACTAAATCTGGAGATCAGTCTCAAATCTCAAGGATCTGATTGGCTGAAATGGCGACTGGTCACCTTTTGTTTCAAAATATGTGTCGTCATTTCAGCCAATAAGATGATTGAGATTTGAGACTGATCTCAAAACTTAGTTTTATGATCTTGGGCCCTTATTGTCGGTCATCCTGATGACCGACATATTATAATCGACCAACTTTGAGATCTTTAGCCAAAACACCGGTTAACAGTGATATCACGTACTAGACGGAACGCATAATTTAGACTATGCCACCTGTTTACGCATGCAAAAAGATAGTGTAGAGGCTGATGTCTGATTGCTTGATATATAGAGAAGATGTTTACCGGAAAAGACTTCAATGTTGATAATCTTGTTACTTGTATACTTAATTTAATTGTCGGTCATCCTGATGACCGACATTATACTGGACCAAACTTGAACTTTGAAGGGTAACACCAGTTAACAGCGGTACCGGACGTTGTCACTTTTTAAACCGCCCGTCTAAAGCTTGCGAATGCTATTTCGTTCCGCCTACTTTCAAGAAAAGTCTTTTAAATGTTGATGAAACAATATTTGAACATTGTAGTAACGACAAATCAGAAATTGAGCTGATCTATAACGACGTGTTAAATTATGTAAACATACGTATGTTTCATTTTCTACAGCGTATAGAAATAATGTTATGTGTCTTTATTTAGAAAGTCACGTGATGCAAACCTTTATAGCAAAGTTTTTAGTTGCACATAAGTTGAACTGATCCTTTATTTGAATCAAACAACTGTTCAGGATGATGCCATATATGAAATAGATTCGTTAAGTTATCTTGATTTTTTTCGTCAAAAGCAAGACACCGTTTATGTTTTTCTTAGAGACTCACGAATATCCGACTTTGGCGGGAAATGCTGTCTGTAAACAAAAGTTTACAAAAAGCTAGTCGGTCATTGGCATAACCTTTAACAAAAAAAAACATGGCACTGAAGTTAAAACTTCAGGTTCTTGCACATTTTCTTGTTATTGTTTTTTGTTTGTTTTAATGATGTCAATACAGGTGTATGCCATGTTATATGAAATAATGCGGGTCTCAAAAAACTCCTGTCACAGCGTTCACTTTGAAAATTGATGAAAACTTCTACCCATGCGTTCACATTAAAAAATTTCTAAGTTGTGGTATAAATCACCAAACATATGGTCGTGAAATAGTGGAGAAATGTATTTAGCTAAGGATGTATTAATGTTTGCAAGCTCAATTTATAGTCTAATTCATGTTCTAATTACCAAGCACATACTGAAACAAAAGAAAAATCGTTTGCATGAGAACTCTGAAATTCGTGAACAATATACCAAAGCAACTCATACCTGAAATAAGTACATTCTGGTCTTCAATGTTTAGTGCCAATTCGTCAAAATAATAATGAACGATTGGAATCGCCGCAGTTGCAATCCAAATTGAGTTTAACTTTTAAAAGATTTCCGGGGATACCCCTGACCCCGATGTCTGCTACCACATACACACGCTCATCAACTTCAAGTTTGACCAGATCTGAAGACTCAACTAAAACTACACTTTATGAATGTTGGTAACGAATAGTGTTCACTGTACAAATATGCGTCGACTGTGGAAAGTTCTATGGTACCTCTGTGGGCATTCGTGTTAATATAACATATTTAATTCCAACTCGCTGGTGCTTAAACAACCTCATTATTTCTACATTAAATACATGAATAAAATACTGTAGTATCATTTAATTTTGCGGGACGAATTTTCGCGCAAAACAAGTAAATAGTAAGTTCGCGGCGATATGATTTAGCGCAAGTGTGTTTACCTGTAAGAAACACTGTTAAAGAGTTTAATTTCGCTGTGGTTGAATTTCGCGATCTTGCCGTAGTGCGAAATACGTGAAAATTAAACCCGCGCGAAATAAAATAATTTAACAGTAATAAATTACGTCTACTAGAAACATTTTTACATTAATGTATTTTGCCGGTACACGTCTTGTTCATTTTTCAAAAAATCAAACATCAGCCGTACAACTTTTGTTCACAAATCGTTTGTCAGATACAATCTACGTGATATTGATCGACAGAAAGCTGGACATAGCCTTGACTTCCATGGGTCAAAAAGTAAATGCAAGCACGAATACATACTTCTGCTAATGACCGATTAGCTTTTTGGAAAGCTAAAACTTGTCTCTACTTATCGAGATGCAGACCGTGTTAATCAAATGTCATTTGTCTACGGATCGTATGGAGAATTTAATGGAAATTGCATACAAATAAGTGAGATTTATTTTAACAGTAAACTGCATTTCTATGCGGAGATATTAAGATTATTCAATGGGGGTAACCGGTCCGGTACTCTTTTTCGTAAATTGTAAAATTTCCCAGTTTAAAGACGATACGGTCCAGATTAAAGACGATAAGGTCCATATTTAAAAATAGTTTCTCTTTTAAAACGAATACTATTTAATTTCTATGTTTTTATTACATGGCATAGCTGCCAGCACAATAATCTAATATTAACCTGAAAATAATAAATAAATAAGCTTCGTTCGTATATAAGTGTGAGCGTAGTGCCTTTTTCCGTTGTCGGTTTGGTGAATTTGGTATATGACAGAACTTGTTGTTTATTAAAACTATTTTAATAAATAAAAAACAAAAGATACCGTCTTTTTTCCTATGTTGTTTTCAATAAATAAAGAATTGTCTGTTTTCAAATCGATCAAAACATATGTGCCGATGATTGTTCTTTGTTCTAAGGTCTCGTGAAAAGAGGAGTGAATTTGTTGTGGTTACTTTCCAGTTATATGCCCCTCTCGCCTCTTAACTAGGACATTATGGTTTGGACATACCAGCTTCCCATGGTGGAGGAGGACCCCAGGTGCACCTGGGTAGAACCACCGACGTTCCGCAAGCTAGCTGATTGTAGCGTTATGCTACCGCATAGAGGAGACTAACAAGGTGTAAGTCTGTTACGGCCAGGAGCCATCGTCGTGGTCGCTCGGACGAGCTACTAAGACTGCCACTCTGGAGAGCTTTGCTCGCCCAGTATTTATATAGAACCCTAGCTACCGTTAATAACAAGTTAACGATAATGTCGCTAGGGTTATATAACGATTGTAATAATAAATAGTCTGCAACCACAGCGATACACCGGTTGACCCTATCCGCAGGCCGTGTGTCCAGTGCAAGCTTTCACTGACACACCGACCTTCTTACAGGTTCACCGAGTACGAACTGATATCGCTGTAGTTGCATATTATATTACAATATCTCCATTGTTTATATAAAAAAATCGAAAAAAAAGTATGTTACCCACGACGTTAGGCTCCTTGGCGTTATTTATTTTTTATATATTTAGCATAATAATGATACGCAAGAGATAAAACAATTTACATAAGAAATGCAAATGAAACGATACGCAAGAGATAAAACATTTAACAGAAGAAAGCAAATGAAACAATAGTAATAACGTTGAATTACATACACAATATGCAAAAAGAAAAGAGAAATATAATGTAGATTTGCGGTCGACGAAATAAAAGTTTATGACGAGGAACACACTCAGTATATAGATATATAGTTTCCAACGACGAATAGAAGTAAAACGACGTTTTGAAATTGGGTCCACGACGATGGAATGCTTGAAGCAATAATCATACACATTATGAGAAAACACACACTAAATAGTTTCCAACGACGAAAATAACGACGAATGGAATACTTTACACAATAATCATATACACCATATATATATTTGATTCCAACGACGAATAACGATGTTTTGAAATTGGGTCCACGACGATGGAATACTTTTAATTAACTAACTATTATGAGAAAACACGCACAATGTATAGTTTCCAACGACGAATGGAATACTTTACACAATATATATATATTTAATTCCAACGACGAATAGAAGGATTGTGTCCACGAAATATGATTTTGACTTGAATCCAAGGTGGCCTCTTCTCATCTAGTGGACAATGATTGTGATTTTAGATCACAAGCAAGCCACTAGGGTGACCACAAGTAATTAATGATATTGGAATTATTTGCGAATCACCACCGGATATAATGAACGTATGATGGACTCATTCGTTGGTGCCGATGCTAGCAGGTGTGTAGTTCTGTCGTTCCCTGTTTGTACGGTTGGGCACGACGTGATGGACTCGTTGACTGGAAAGTACTTTACTGCTGGAGAACAATGTGGTCCAGCCGTACCATCATGCCCCGCAGACGTCCCCCGATCAAGTTTAATGTCTTTGGCACAGAGCTTTAGTTTAAGTTTACGTTTTATTAATAGGAATACGATTAGAGCAAGTAAACATACGCCTAGTACACCCGTGATTATGTAAATAAAACGCGAACTAAAAACGAATGCGCCGTCATCTGACTCCGGAGTAATTTCCTGATTTAGTAAATGAATTTTGTCTATGAAGTAATCAATTGGCACTCTGACACACCGACCTTCTTACAGGTTCACCGAGTACGAACTGATATCGCTGTAGTTGCATATTATATTACACTGATTAGCTTCCTCACTTGATCTTGACCCTGTTAGGTCTCGAACTCACAGCGGTGAAGGGCAAGTGATTGTCAGTCGGAAACCTTAATCACTCGGCCACGGACGACACTAACGAGTGAACGTCATTTTCACATCTTTTTATAATTCCCTGCTTGCGTTGAAAACACCTGACATTTAATTAAAGTTTTGGTAAAAACAAAATTCACGAAATCTTCGGCATATTTTCATTTACGGAAATTCGTGATTCCATTTTTTTAAATATGGATTCTTAAGTTATTTTGAACAATTCTATGCAATTCTGCAATAATGTGATTGCTGAGCTGTTATAAAGAAGACGTTTCAGCAGCTGTGGCCGGTTTCAGTATATCCTCTTACAAAAGCTACTGTCGTTTATGTGACTTTTGGCTTTACCCATTCCTCGATTGAATGTCCTTGGTTTATGAACTCACGGCGGTATAAAAAGGCAACTTTATAATTAAAAAAAGAACTAAACGTGATACATCTTATAAGTTTCAAATTTGAAAAGTCTACTCCAAGTGCATGTGGAGAAATTTTAATATCGATGTAGTTAGTTTAATATGACAAAGAGTGATTAAAATGTGCTTAATAAAAATGTTTGCATCCGAAATGAGTTATTACTAGAGGTATAATAATTCAAGAACAGTGCAACTGTATGGTCGCCTTAAAACTGGTCGTTGTACGTCTTGATAGGCCTCTACTGATTGTCAGCTTGTCAAAGGCAAACGTACTTATCAACAATACTAACTATGTCAACTATGCCATGAGCGTTTACTACAAAATGTGAAATTTGCATATCAGGAGTAGACAAATCCAGTAGACACAGATTCCCCACACAGCCAGAAAGTAGAGAGGAGAAGAGAGCATGGTTATTCCATGAGCAATTTCAAAATAGACACCACAAACAATTAATGAACGAAAATGAGAACCCGAGTGACTACAGCCTTGGAACGGTCATTGGCAAAGACAAAGCTTAATTTACTCTTTATCTCTCGTAAACTTTCTTTGGGAACTTCCAACTATGATTGTAAGAACTTAAATTCAAGTTTACCATCGTCTTCGCTAAGAGAACTGACTTTGCCAAACAGTTTGCTATGACGGTTTACTGAAGGTTAATTTTAGTGTACTCTGTGTATGTGTAAACTGTCTTTTCAACTTCCAACTATGATTGTAAGAACTTACAATCAGTTTCGTACGTAGCATTCAAGATACTTGTTGTAACAAAATCTTGAAGAATTGACTCATTTTTCCTAGAAAAAAAAATATGTTTAAATAAACATAATATGAACATCAAGTAGGACATTAACCAGTGGAATCTAAATTTGGTTCACGTCTTCGTAGTTTTTGGTAATTCGGCCAGGAATTGAAATACAAATACAATTATTCGAATACTTCTACAATTTGTCGTAGACTGTGTGAGAGTCTAAGTTTCCATCACGTGCTGTATCGATTACTTTGGTTCATTTCACATTTTTAATTTTTCACGGACACCGTAATTTTGGCGCGGAATTCGACATCAAAAACAAAGAGTTTGTGTTTGTTTACATTCCACGTTTTTACCACTTTTATGATACATAATCTCAGTTTACTTGATTACCAAAGTTAATATGGCCTATTTTAATGCATAATTTTTACTGTTTCACCACAGTACAGATTGCGGTATTCAGATCTGTGGTTGATCGGATCCGATGCGGCGATGTGGTTCAGAGGTTGCTCGAATATCCTTTTTGGGTAGCAATATCAGGCCTTTTTCTGGCTATTGTGGGAAGAAGACCCTATCCAAAATTGGGAAATTCACGTTGAGAAACAAAAAAATTCTGAAAAAAGTCATTGGTCAAAAGACAATTTATGAAACTGTTAATAGGTAGCAAAATCATGCTGCTGCACCATTACAATAAAGAATCATACAAAAGTAAGGTACAAAAACTCTTTATTTAAAGTTAGGAGTAACAGAAAAGACATCTCACAGTTTATCTTAATTACATTTGTGCACTTGAATGACCATCTTCTGTCTCTAGTCACAAAGTCACTTGAACTTTGACAATAAATTGAACTCTAAGGAAGACGGCTTGTTGGACTTTGCATCACTGAACACATGAAAAAGTTTTTACAAATCAATCTAATGTCCGTCTTCGTCAGATTCAGATAATGTATTTGACGAACACAAACACTGGCACTTTCATTCTGGCCATCTTCCGAAGATTTCTTCATAGTTGTACCACTACACTGCAACTCCAATATATTGCGGACCTCGGGGTCCAAGTCCGCCAACTGCGATATAAACGGAGCGCGATATAACTAAATAATCGCGCTAAAACAAGGAGAATTCATTTGTTTTTGCTGTCAGATGCATCTATATTGCGGTGTTGCGTAATTAACACGCCGTAAAATCTACGGGTACATCAGGGAGTACGTTCCGTGCTGGACAAAAGTTTTAAAACAACTTTTTATATAATTTATTAAGATTTATTTTTAATAAAAAGAAATTAATTAATGTACAAAACAAAGATCGCCGACATCAATTTCCAATGGTGGTATTATTGTTTTCGGTACTTTCAACTGATCGACGATCTGTTGGTCGGTCATGGTCGGTGATGTTAGCATTTACTAGCTTGATTTGTCGATGAGCAGGTATGTGAAAACAACACTATTTTGATGTTTCCTGCTCATGTCTTTTATGGTAGCAACTTGCATTAATTATCGCTAATTTGCGGTTTGTCTTGTAATCGAAATTCTGCAAGTACAGTATTAGATTGGTGTTTTTCGCACCTATTGTTCATCACAAAGGGGGGTTCAAGTCAACTCAGAAGCAACAGAATTGTAAAAAAACAACTTTCATACATTTTAATATGTTTGATGTTAAATTGTATCTGTTGGTGAACATGTACATCGCCTCTTAAATCCCTGCATACAAAATGTTATAAACCAGCCTTCGCCGATAATGCGGTAATACGACACAGAAAAAGCGTGCGTTTCGTGCATTTTTCGCCAACGTTGATTTAATCATTTGATCTTTTTTACCACCCACGAAGAATAAACAAACATATACATTGTAAATGTACAAAAAAAAAATTGGGATCCACGGACCAAGCGCGATATATTGGATATCGCGATATAATGGAGTTGCAGTGTATTCACTAAGGCCGGTATTACCTGATGTTGATGTTGTTTTGCATGGTGTCCGCCATAAATAATTTTAAAGATTTAGAACCCTTGGTGTCTACTTTCCTCATTCTATTTGCAATTTCGCAATGATTTTCGTCTACCAGAAACGGAAAGCAACTGGAAAGCGACTGATAAATCCTGTCCTGTACCGTCCCAAAACATGCTATGTAGACTTTTGAGATAGCACAATGCATCTAGATTTTGCTAACATTTTGGCATCAAATTTTCAACTTTCAATTAAAAACTGAGCATGGAAACCAGTCTCAAATCTCAAGCATCTGGTTGGCTGAAATGGCGACTGGTCGCCATTTCAGCCAATCAGATGCTTGATGTGAAGGCTGTTAATAGTGATAGGTTTTGCTGTTGGACTTTTTGTAGGATGACAACTGTGTATGAAGCAATGGATGTGGACAGAGCGCCAGCACAAACACCCCATAGTTCCGGCAAGAAGGGAAAACCAGCTAGATTACCATGTGAGTACAAGCTTTGATTATGAAGACTTAATTGAAAATTGAGTCAGAAAAATATATATAAGTTTATTCTTCTTATAATTTTTTAAAAATATTGTGGCCTATCGGGGTTTTTAAGGAAGAGAGGAAGCCGCTGGTCAAAAGGGAAAAACACGTGAAAAAATACAGAATTAGGGAAAGTTTAGTTTATTGTTATCTCACTTGTATAAGCTAAAGTGCATGTTTATACTGACTGTTCTTACAAAATTCAAGTTTAATCCTTTATAAAAATATGATATTTTGCTGTTTATTTCCTATAGAGGCAAACATTGATACTGACTGTCAGCCAAATGCCACTTCAAAGACATTGTACATATTGAACTGTTGCAGCAGAAAAGGAGGTCAAGGCACAGTGCCCTTCAATTTCATTTTATTCATTAATAATAATAATACATGTGTCTCAACTATGACTGTGCACCGGAAGCTAAACCTTGTTTAAAAAAAAAAGCATCTTCTAGTTTTGTTCCAGCTTAGATATTGAGGTTTATTGATTGAATCCCGAGTAGATTCCATATGTATAATTAAATTCAGGAGCATTACAGGCTGAAACAAAAGTGTGACGTTGACAAATGGATGTACAGGTGCAGGTATGTAGCTAATTTAATGATATTGTTTACTGTTACAGTGGATGTCCAGGAAGAAATAGACTCGTTGTACGAGTTTGTACCAGAAGTGGAGCAACATTTTGAGGTGGTTGATAAAATTGGTGAAGGTATGTGTATCAGAGGATCAAAACATTGACAAGGCATATTCTTAGTATGATGAATGATGTTTGCCAAAGAATAATTGTAATAGTTCATTTTATTGCTTCTAGAACTTTACTTGTTGACTTAAGAAACATTAATGGCGTCTTCCATTTGCAGTCTACGCGAAAACTTTTTTCCCTTCACAGGACATTGCGACAGGTAAACACCAAAATTTTACCTGTCGCAACAACTTTTTGCCTGTCGCAATTTTATCGACTGTATTTCGTGACAACGACTTAAAAGATGTATTTAAATTACAGTTTTATTATTATAAGTATATTTATTTACTATGTCTAGCTTTAAATAATAGATATTTTAACATATTATTTTCATTAATTTTAGATATTCTAAATAATCACAATAAGAACCAAGTACCTTGCTTAATGCCAAAATATTGTTAATGTATGGATGTTGTAGATTGGTTTATGGCCATTTTTTTAAAAATGTGTGTTGGATTTACTTACAAAATAAGTTGCATGTACCTACCACTTCTTATAGGCTGCTATATATCACACCACACTCAAATGGTATCAAAATCATCTTCAGATATCCTTTCGTGATATTGTTGCAATTAACACATAATCAAATTAATTCAAAACCCTTCAATGATGGTAAAAAAATTGTCACTACCACCAAAGCAGAGTTTTATCATTTGATTTTCATATTTCTGATTCACCAAATGTCCGTGATTGTAGACTCCTTGTGCCATCATTCAATGATTTGACATTTACATCGTATCACAAATCTATTTGCTTCCGTAATTCTTCTATGAAATCGTTGGCAGATCAAAAAAGAATAAATATTTTTCGGTTCTTTAAACGTTGACCGCATTGATTGTTTACTATGTCAATTGAATTATGGGATAATTAGCAACCTTGACCCGAAAGCTTTTCGAATCATGCCGGAGTTGTCAAAAACAACGTACTGGGGTTTACATATAGTGACTCATGGATAAAACACACAGAACAATCATGACATTTCAGTTAAAAATAGCACTGGAAATAAAACTGAAAATAAATTTTCCAATTATGAAATGGTGCTGACTGTAATTTTGCACCGGACATTGTGTCCAACAATAACAGAAGTTTTCGTGTGCAACCTACAAAATTACCAGGAATGACCGGCTGACCGACGGACATTAGCATTGACTGCATTTGTCCTGCTTAATAATGTCAGAATGGTCTTTTTCTGCCTGCTCATTTGCTGTTGAATACAGAGCATTCTATTGTTGCTCATTGAACTTTTCCCTGATCATGGTTATTATAGGCACATTCAGCTCTGTGTTCCTCGCCAGGTTAAAGCATTACCCAGAGATCGATCAGCTGTTTGCCCTGAAGCACATCATACCTACGAGTCATCCGTCGAGGATTGAGGGAGAACTTCGATGTCTGCTTGAGATAGGGTAAGATACACAAGTACATGACACATACACTACCCTCTTATATATATATATATAATATATATAAATGGGTGGTATGTAGGGTATGTGTCATGTACCTGTGGTAAGATATACAGTTAAACCTGTCTTAGAAGCCACCTGCATTTGGCAACCTCCTGTCTCAAACAGCCAGTTTGAATATGTCCTAAACTGACATTTGACTGTAATGGGTTTTTTCTTAATGACAACACCTAGCCATTGGATATTTGATTAGTTGTAATTAGAGGTTCGTTAACTCTTTTCTCCATGGGATATGGCAGTTATCCCATCGGCAAACAGTGTAGATCCAGATCAGCCAGCACATCTGTGAATTCTGATCAGGATCTGTACTGTCGGCTGTTGATTTATTGAGGTTAAAACTAACTGAAAAGCCAACAGTGTAGATCCTGATCAGATGGCACGGATGGGCTGGCTGATCGAGATCTACACTGGTCACACAATAAAATGTGTTTATTCAGAAAAAAGGGCTAAGGAAAGAATCAACAGTTTATCAGGGTATATGATATTATTTCAGAGGCTGTGACAATGTGATGGGGGTGGAGTTATGTATGAGGAACCGAGATCATGTCGTTATAGTGATGCAGTACTTCCCACATGAAAAATTCCAGGTATGTACAACTTCCTTGGCATTCTAAATGTGTGCTGGAATAACTGACCAGTCCAAAAAATAGAACCTTGGCGTCCGTTAACCAAAATAAACTCTTAGGTCAGTGACTTTGAAACTACTTGAAATATCACCTTCAAACTTAGAATATATACGCCTTTCCAATAATTCGAGGAATTTATTTGGTTACCTCCCCTGTCCAGTCACGTTACTGCTCTACGGGAAAATGATTGCTAGCTGTAATAACGTAATAGGGAATATGTACCTACAACTTTCTTTTTTATCATAAAATTCTTTTTTGAAAAATATATTTTCTCTTTGAATTAGTAATAATACATCAGGGTCATGATATTTTTGAAAATAATTTATAAAACAATCAAGTTTCTTTGACTAAAAGTGTCAAGTCATTATTCCTCGCGTTAAACACTAAACGACTCTGACTAACAGCCAGTCGCAGTGTTCTCTCCACGGCTTAATTGAGTCTCGTTTCCGGATTAGCGTGTCTAATCAACTACTGACATCATGTTATGATTATGTCGGCGGCGATTGATTTTGAAGGTGGCATGCCATAAACATGTCAAATTGTCTCGCACACGGGGTCATCTGTCAATTACTTTAAGGGGCAGATATCATTGACCAATAGAGATCGTGCAATTACTATTTGCAAGGTATCTACACCTCCCAATTCTTAAGTATTTTGGAGTCCTTTAACTACTGGATGTGCCAGCAAATGTATTTGATTTAGCACTTATGTGGAATCTCAATCAACATTACGACACGTTATAGAAACAAAAGCCGTCAATAAGAAACAAATCTTGTCAAAACATTTTATATATGTTTAATTAAGTGTTTGGACTTTTATGCCAAAATTACAAACTGTCAAACCTAAGAAATCTAAATTGGATATGCAACCATATTGTAATATAAATATTCCCATCTTTTTGGAAGCCGGCATCTAAATCCTTGGATTTTATTCTACGAATGATACTTCTACAACAAACAATCAGATTACCGATCCTGTTTTATTTGAAGACAGAATCAATATATTTGGTTGTGAAGTATACGTAACATTTTAAAAATTCAAATTATTTATTTGTTGACCATAAGCGCCATAAATTTTTAGGAAATTTCTTTTGTTCAAATGTGTAAGTGTAAACAAATTTAGATTGTATTTTTTGTCTACAGATCATGTAACCAGATGTTGACATACCACGATTTCCTGATAATAGCGCATTACCAGTCTTAGCAATTTGCAACATTCACATCAGTAAAATATATTTTCAGCAGAAATGATATTAAGAAGAAATTGCTGTACAGAATTGGTAAAATTAATGCTTATGTTTGTCCAAATTGCGTTTCATACTGCCTTCTGTCAACAAGAATGGTACATGTTCTTAAATCATTAAAAATCTAAATATCTAACAAATAGTGAAAATAAAAAAGTCTGGATAGAATAACAGACCAGCAACTTATTTTTTCACCGCCAGCGACGAACGCAGACCTGCAATATAGTGGATAATGTTAGCTATTATGTGCTTAAGCCATTAGTCCGATCGTTCAGCTATCACGAAGAGCCTCGTTTTGGATTGATTTCTGGTTGCGGGAAGTAACTCGTACAAGACTGCGAAACTGTTTATTGGAAAGGCGTATATTCACCATCAAAATCTACATCATAACCAACAATTCTCTGCTTCCAGTATTTTTCAAGTTATGCCTCAAAGTGCTGGGAGAACTCCCCATCCCCACCTGTTCCCGACACCACTGCATATAGGTTCTGTGTATCTGTTAACATTCCTTAAACAATTTAAAGATGTCTGAATAAATTTAAAACTACTCAAGTGATTGATTTCAAATTCACACAAATGTTTATCATTACTTGTTAAACCCACTTCAGTTTTTGTTTAAATTTGGTGACCCTTTCAGTAACCTCCTAGAAAGTAGCACGTAGTCTTATAAAAGGGATGATCTAATTAGTATTCATTTGCATTATTTAGGGCATGTTTTGACACGAATCAGTTAATTTTGATTTTGGCGTACACTTGGAATAAACTAGTAAATCAGAACTTTAATAATTTCAGTAGTAAAAAGAGATGTTTTAGACTTTGTATTAGAGCTTATTATCTGTATTTTGCATTGTGTTCATTATTCTTACACGACCACCTGGATTCTCCATAGGCAATGCATTGAAGCTATTACAGTGGGGCTACGCTATATTGCGGTCCGTGGGGTCCATCCCCTCAAATCACGATATTATCGGATCCGCGATATTCGCGGGACAAAGAACCTCTGCTATTCTTAGGTCCGTAGATGTATCACTCGTAACATTTTATCGGTTATTGAAAATAAATCCTTTGTTTGCATGTTGTTTTGTTATTATCTAACAGGTGCTATAAAATTATTACTTTTTGAATTTAACTCACAAAAGTTTATACTGCGGGCGTTCGTCTAATGCGGAACTTGTGTATTTGTTCGACCTGTATGCTGTTTTGAATGAAAACAATACGCTTGCAGTTTTAATCTTTATTGTTTTAATCTTCGATCATCATTACTAAAATAGTATTGTAAAACATAATGTAGGCATGAGCTTCTCAAATTAGAAGCCAATTAACAACATCTAACACCTTTGTCATGCTATCTGCAGTAGGTGCGAAAAACAACCATTCAGTAACCATTTCCAGTACGTGATTAGGTGCCCCAGTGTTTGTACAACAATTTATTACTTAACAATTTTATGACAGTTTGATATTTTAATAAACGTAGGAAACAATCAACAGTCCATAAAGAAACATTTTACAATTGTTTCAACGATTCTCGGTTCGTTAATGAACGAGCGTCATTGTCTATCGATTAAAGCGGTATTAACGTTGTTACTTCCCTTTTTTTCCTTTCTAAATATACAAAAAATGGCCATTGATAGAATTTTACTATTTATGAAAACAAACGGGGTTCAAGGGTCGACCGCGTTATATTGGATTTCGCGATTTAGCGGATCGCAATATAGCGGAGCTCTACTGTATATCCACAATATGTCTAATTTGACATCAGTTATAAATTTTTTGATTTCATAAATCACTTGACCAACATGCATGTAAATCATGTTCGTGACCGAATTTAAATAATAGCTGCTGGTGACATAACAAGATATATCACAAGATGTCGTTCAGATGCCTTAATATATATTTTTCGATCTTGATATACCCTTGTGATCTGAACTCCACCCTGTGATAAATCCTGCAGTATATCACTGGTGGCTATTAATTATTTCATAAACATTACTTTGGATCTGAATTTTAGAACCATTTTTTTTTCAGGACTATCTGTTGTACATGAGCTTCCCGGAGGTACGAGAATACATCAGGAACCTGCTGATCTCACTGAGGCGTGTTCACAAGTTCAATATAATACACAGAGATGTTAAACCCAGCAACTTTCTCTGCGATCGCAAAACAAAGAGGTTGGTAACAGAATCATAATCTGATCTACACTGATCTAATTCTGAACTTTGAGATTTTGAAGTGAGCCTCACAGGTTATTAATACAGTATATTTCAACCTTTACCCTGATATACAAGGATTGTTACATGGGTGGCTGGTGTTGATCCAGATCAGCCACTACATCTTTGAATTCTGGATATACACGGGTTATATTGTGGTCTGAAACAACCTAAATGAATCTAACAGCAAACAGTTTAGATTCTGTTCAGACTGCACATATGTCGGCTGATCTGGATCTACACTGTTTTCTCCTCATGTCATGGGATACCAGCCATATCCTTGGGAGGTTTATAGGCACTATTTTAGTTTTCAAATCTAAATATTCAGGAAACTTTACTGTATTCTTATAAATAGTTTCATGTTTTCATCATCACTTGAGTATCCTGATTGATAGAGAAAGTTTTGTAATGGTTGCATTTATTTGTTTTGAATAGGTATGCATTGGTTGACTTTGGATTGGCTCACAAGGCGCCTGGCAATGACAACACATCGGATAGCACAGGGACTAACCGTGAGATCCTCCTAGAATCTGCCGTAATAAATCTTTACTTTATACCATCTGTACTCTATATTTATAAACATGTTCTGTAAGTGTGACCAGTGTAATTCCATATCAGCTGGTAAATCTGTGTTGCCTGATTGGGATCTACACTGGTTGCATCTTTTTCAGAAATAACTGAATAAAACAAAAAGGGAATACTGTAGAACTCAGATATCATCCTGAATTTTCCTGCTGATCTGGATCTGCACTGGTTGCACATGCAAAATCGTGTATATAAAGACTATATTTTATTACAGACTATGTCACCAAATACAAATGTAGACAACAAGAGCAAGCAGACACCTAGTCCTGATCCCAGAGCTCAAGAATATACCCCACCCACTCTGAACCTTGCCAACTCTGTGTTCACAAAACGTGTCAGGTCTCCACGGCGACTGTTGCTAGCCAGGAGGGCGTTGCTTGCTAAGGAAAAACAAGACGATGTTCTCTCACAGCGGAAGTCGTCAAGTGTAAATCATCGGACTTCCTGTCAGTGCTTTGGGAAACCTCAGATATGCTCCTTGTGTTCATCAAGGTACCAACCTGTTTTACATTTATTGCATATGACAGGGCTTTTTTCACCATTTTGGGAATAAGACCCATACCCCTGGAAATGAAAAAATTGCACATTGTTTTGCCAGAAATTGGGAATAAATAGTATTGCAGGTATTTACTATAATTTTCAATAATTCTGTATTAAAGAAAGAAATGATGACTTATTAACTATCAAGCAATATTATTTATTAATAAAATAATCATTTTATTTGGTCAGATTTTGTGTGTTGATTCAATTGAGATTTTTCTTCTCAAATAGGGGAAAAAAATGCTTTGCTATTGGGAACATGGCGAAATAATGGCTATAAAATTGACTGTAAAAAAGCCCTGCATATGAAGCTGGTATTTTAGATGAAAAAGTTCCATCTGGGATGCGAAAATCATTAGTCCCCTGCATGTTTCATCGGAAATTTCATGTCGGGTACATCTCTTAAATCTTTGTTTTCCACAATAGGATTTTAAGGTCAGGGTCACAACAGCCGAAAAAAATTAGTTTTGCTATATAAAAATTTATAATGATAGTGTAATAAATGTTGAGGTCTGCAGCTACAGACATTGTAGGTCTTCATGTCCAGCAGTAAATTCTGGGAGGAATCTGAATAATTTTATTGAAAAGAAAAATTATAATTATGTTCTTGTTAGAGATTTGTTAATTTGATAATGCACAATTTCATCAATTGAAATGTTATATGGCATGATAAACAAATCCAGGTCATTTTCAGATCAATAGTAAATAACACAGCTTATTCTGTGTTGTATTTAAAAAAACAACAAATTCATATACATGTAGTTATACATACGTATAATTTTTTTATGTATGGACATTCCCCATGAATGAAAACCCCACTTTTCTCAAAAATGAAAACTATATTGAATAAAAAAAAAACAATTTGAGATATTTGATACAGCTTACAAGTTGTTGCCAAAGTCTGTCCAGTTATTGTGCCAACTTGAACCTTACACTACTGTTATAAAAAAGGCAGAATGCAGATTAATATATGAATACAGTAAGATGGAAAGATATACAAACTCTTTGTCAAAAATTCAAGTTTAGACACAATTAAAACAGAGGTAATAAACTTTGGATATACCAAGGTTAACTTTTTGATTTGGCTTACATCTCATTTACAGCTAGTGTAGATCCTTATAAGACTGCTCATATGTATAGACTGATCTGGATCTATAAAGGTCACACATTGGATATAAGCTGTTTCCACGGTGTAAAGTGTTAACTCACTATTATCAACTGTTTCAAACTTTTGTCAGGAAATGCAGTATAATATGATTTTATCTACTTTCTAGGAGTAACCAGAATGCACCACGAGCAGGGACGCCAGGATTCAGATCTCCTGAAGTTCTGTTAAAATGTCCTGACCAGACCACAGGTAAGTTCATGTACACTTCATAGTCTAGTGTAAAATAAGTATTCTTCAAATATTGTAGAATTCCTGACAGGAATCTAGCATATATTTATTTCATGGTACTCACTTTTCTTTACTAAAAATTCATACTCATCTGATGGAACCTTTGAGAGCTTTTATGCTAATTAATGAAAACTTTCACAGGAGCATATGTTCGCTGATTCATCTGTCTGTCTATCCATTTAAAGATAAGTGTAGCATTTTCATCACTTTTATTCAGTAATACATCTTATTAAATAGAGTCCAGTATCCTGAAATAGACACACAATGTACACACACTGTGGAGTAAACTAGGGTTAAAAAATGTATACTTTTCCTGTTTCAGCTGTAGATGTCTGGTCTGCTGGAGTGATATTTCTGTCCCTGTTGAGTGGACGTTATCCATTTTTCCGAGCCAATGACGATCTAACAGCTTTGGCACAAATCATCAGCACCTTTGGCAGTGAAGAGGTGAAGACAGCAGCCAAAGCTTGCGGTAGGTGTATGGTGTACAAGATTAAATGTTGAGAGGGGAGTTTATATTCAGAGTAAGGGGTGGGTGCTCAACAATTGTTTGTTTGTTTGCTCCTGTGTACCTGGTTTAAACCTCTATTGGTAGATTGTATATCTGTTTGGTGCCTTTTTTTGTTCTTATGTCTCCTTTAACCATTGAATGCATTGATAGGCCTTTAACTACATGGATGGAAGGGGGATATCCAGATCAGTCAGGACATACATGTGATTTGGATCTAGATTGTTAGCTTCTTGGTCAGAAATAATCAACTGAAGCTTAAAGTGAATAGTGTTTATCTTGATATGCCAGCCCTTCTGATCTACACTGGTTGCCCCTGTGACAAAAGCATATCCATGGAGGAAATGATTAAATATGTGTGAGGTTATGCATTATGAACACAGGATCACTTTGGGTAAGCAGGTGGATTGGTTCAATTTCTGGCTGTGACTTATTTCCCAACTGGTGCCGGGTGCCCAGTGCTGGTGATACTAATTGGTACTGTAGCCAATAGCTTCTGCCTAGACTGGATGCTGGGGAGATGATAACTTTACATCTGCCTTTCCAGATCTATAGTAAAACCTCACATAAACAAGACCAATTCACTGTCAGATTTACACTACATTCTACAACAAAATAAAGACTACTCAACTTTTAAGACCACTTTGGCCTATTTCGAATGGTGGTCATTAAAGTGTGTTTTCATTGTATGCATTTCACTTCTAATTTAAGTTGTATTTTTTTCCTACTCTTCAGGTAAGAACATCATCTGCAGCCCCGCCCAGAATGCCCCGGACCTGAGAACGATGTGTACAAAACTGCGTTCAGCTCCGTTCGCCAAGCAACAATCCTCAAAGAAACATAAAATGGATGCTGAGGCAGAAGCAACTTGGAGAAACATACCCGAGTCGGCATTTGATCTGTTATCACGGTTACTGGACCTTAATCCATTGACGAGAATATCTGCGGAGGAAGCACTCAAACATCCCTTCTTCACAGAGTCCCCAGATAATAGATGATAAATTATTTCTGTAGAGACAATCTATACCTACAATACCTCAACATAGGGCTCATTAGTTCCACATCAAAGTGATTTACATTTGTCAAATTAGAAGTAACTTACGAATTACGTCGAAAAATGCTCACTATGGTATAAGGCTTACATCCCATGAGATAGGATTAAAGCCTTATCTATGAAATATATGGCCTAAAAGGCATTCTGCTTGCTGGAAACAGTAAATATACGTATGTGAAAGTTTTCAGCACTGAGAGATTTCTGTATTTACCTTTTATACTCCATAGGTACAGCTTATCACATTGAACAGTGTAAATCCCTGCCATTTGATAAGGATCCGATCTACACTGTTTGCTTTTAGAATAATCAGGTTATTTCCGACCAGGAGGCAAACTGTAGATTCTTATCTGATGGCATGGATGTGCCAGCTGATCTACACTAAGAGATATACATTGAATCCCTGTATAAGTGATGGAGAAAAAACAGTATTTCAGTCTTGAGAATATTTTGCAAATTGATAATATTAAGATTTATTAAAAATAAGCCACCTACTGCTATGTTATACTCGGCTGGCAGGAGATCTGCCTGACAATAAGAACAGAATAGACATTTACCCTTTCCTCCATAGATACACATTTTTAGGCATATCAACCAGTGTAGATCCAGATCAGCCAGCAGATCCGTGCAATCTGATCAGGATCTGCACTGGTCGCTTTTTGGTCAGAAATAACCAAATGGGGAACAGTGCAAATCCTGATCAGACGGCACAGATGTGCTGGCTGATCTGGATCTACACTGTTAGCCCATTCTATGTAGGTGTGTATATGGAGGAAAGGGGTTGACTGTGCACCTTTGAACTGTTAACAGTGAAAGCAGTGTACCATCAGAGGAATCTGTTAAATCATCAACAAATGAGAAAATGTATTAATAAGATGGTTAAACCGCGTCTTGTCAACAAACAACATCTTGCTACACTTACAAATGTTTGACTATGTTCCGTCACATTTATTTATAATTACAATACTTTGTTAGCCCTTTACTCCATATATACAGGTTTTATCGTGCGTGACCAGTGTAGATCCAGATCATTTGATCTGGACCTATATTGGTTACTTCTTGGTCAAAAATACCCTTTTGATTTTAAAAGTGAACTGTGTAGAAGAATCCGATGAGACATGACAGATGTGCTGCCTGATCTGATTCTACTCTGTTCCTCCAAGGGAAAACAGACATATTCCATGTAGTTAAGACGATACTATGTCTACTGTATTCCAAATATCTCTGGTATAACTTGTTTGTCATATACAGAAATCTGATGCGTGAAACCTCTAGGTCATGTAGTGATGTGGTGTAAGTTGTTCTGATGGTTTGCTATTTAATGTATTGCAGATGTGACATTATAAGCATGTTGTATATGATTTATAAATAAAAGTAGTTATTACTTCCTGTTTCTGTTTGTCTTCCTGCTTGAAAAAGTTTTGCCCGCATCAGTTTTAATTTAATTAACTACTCCAGGAAAGGGTTTAGTCTAGGAATCTCTCGGGCACTTCTAAGTTGAGAAACAGGAGTTTAACCCAGAGCTTTAGTTTTTCTAATTTTTCTAATTATACCCAATTTAAAGTTAAAAAGTACATTGATTAAATCTAAAAACATGTATTTATTAAAGGTGTGCCTGTAAAGTGCAATAGAATATTTATAATGTTTGTGCTTTATAAATGTCATGTATTTGTATTACTTATTTGTAAATATCATGTGTCAGCATTCAATGGGAATCTGACTGAATACAGGTGTTAATTACTCCATACTGAAATTTTGAAATAAGTAATAAAAAATAGTTATTAAAGATAAATCCAGTTTTGTGCCAGGCTAAAAAGGTTAAATCAGTTTAACTTGAGCATTGTTTACATTAGAAGTGGTTTGTGGGGGAAATAATCATCTTCAGCTATAGTGCTCGAATAATTAGGTGTTATAAATCTGGTAAAAACAAAGCATTTTAGTGCAATTTTAAACCTAAATCACTAATTGTAAATATTATATAATAGCTTTTTATATTTTAAAATTTTTGAAAGAGAGAATGTTTACATTCACTTATGCCAGGAAAGTTAAGGTATGAAATTGAAGCAGTTTGGTTGGATAGAAAGTCGGGCACAGTTGGAGACCGTGGAATGTGATGATACAGGTTGTCATTGACGACTGTATTAAATGAAATGTTGCGTGTTTAGTTGTATTCAAACTACCGAATTAACTTTACATGTATTACTCGTAATCACCATTCTGTAATGTTATCCTTTAGAAAATATTTCTGACATTAGAGTTGATTAGTTTTAAACACGTCTATATTTAATGTATGCACATTATCCTTATTAACCCTTTCCTGGATATATACGCATTTTTACGGAATACGCATGTGCGACCAGTGTAGATCCAGATCAGCCGGCACATCCGTGCTGTCTGATCAGGATCTGCACTGGTCGCATTTTGGTCAGGTATAACCTAATGAATCAAAAAGCGAACAGTTTAGATCCTGTGCCGGCTGTTCTGGATCTAAACTGTTCGCCCTCGCAATAAAAGTGTGTCTGTGCAGGAAAGGGTTAAATTCTAGGACCTGATTATTAAGAATCTGGATTGGTACTGAATAGAAGTATCAAAATGAAAAAAACAACAACAAACATTGCGATCTTTTTTGTGTCTTTTGAACGAGAGGTGATCCAGCAAAGGGATCCATTTATCTGTCTGTTCGCCCATCGACACTACATGAACACATTGGATATAACTTTGCTATTTCTTAATAATTCTGCATCAAATTTTTCAAATCATATTGTTTAAGACAACAGGGTGATTTTAATGTCAGTCTTTAGGTGAAGGTTACAGGGACATAATTACAAGTACTTTGGATTTTGTCAGAGAAACTTAACATAGGCTGTAAAGTTTTCCATTTCACTATCAAACTATCAGTCTTTTATTGAGACAGTGCCTGAGGGCAACACAAGTGTTCAACTAAACACATAATCTAGTTTTTGTGTCGCCTGACCAGGCAACATAAGGGATTACTTTGTTGGCAGCGGCGTCTGGATTATCTTGTCCGAAGCCTAACTTTGTCACCGTTTGTCCAAATGACTCCAAACTTGGTATTCATGTTTCTGGCAATGACTCGAAGTGCAGTGCACAAGAACTGTAACTTGTTCCTTTTTGAATTATTCCCCTTGGATTGATTTTTATAGAGCATTTCTTGTCAGGAGTGTAACTTTGTCACCATAGGTCCAAACGACTCCAAACTTGGTATGCATGTTTCTGGCAATGACTCGAAGTAGAGGGCACAAGAACCGTAACTACCTTGTTCCATTTTTGAATTATTTCCCTTTGATTTTTATAGAGCATTTTTTGTCCAGAGCATAACTTTGTCTACATAGGTTCACTCCAAACTTGGTATGCATGTTTCTGGCAATGACTTGAAGTGCAATGCACAAGAATCATAACTCTTCCTTATTCAGTGATTTAGTTATTCTCTTTTGATTGATTTTTAGTGCATTTCTTGCCAAGGGCATAACTTGTTATGCATGTTTCTTGCAATGAGACAATTAAAAGGCTATTTTATATGTGAATTTTTTGTAAATACATTGCTAATAACTGTACAACAAAAAACTAAAAAACTTTTTTTATGTCGACTAACAAAAATTTTGCTGGCGACACATCCGACCTGCCGAGTTCTAGTTCATATTTTATATCACAATAAAAAGTAAGCTTATAAATACGGATGAGCTTGCCAAGTTGACTGGTTGTTTATTTAACCCTCTGTAGATACACCTTTATTCAATGGGCAAACAGTTTAGATCCAGATCAGCCCGCACATCCATGCCGTCTGATCAGAATCTAAACTGTTCGCTTCTTTATTAGTTAGTTTATTTCTGACCAAAATGAGACCAGTGCACATGCATAAAAATGTGTATATATGGAGGAAAGGGTTAAAGCATGCCCTTGCCCATTATTACAGTTTCCTGAACAAGATTGATTTATACAAGAATTATATTTACCTATTTGTTTACAGAAAGAAAAAAAAAAGTCTACAAAGTTGTCATTTTGCATGCCCCATGACTAAGTACCGGTATAGGACTCTTGTCAAACCTTGCCCCATGACTAAGTACCAGTATAGGACTCTTGTCAAACCTTGCCCCATGACTAAGTACCAGTATAGGACTCTTGTCAAACCATGCCCCAAACTTTCTTTTTCAAGTTTGTGACAGTCAGGACACTTTTGACTATCAGGATACGAGATTTCGGAGGCATACAGATTTCTCTTAAACTGAGACTGGAGTTAGATAAAGCAATATAAAATAAAGCAATATAAAGACAAACAAACTTGTATGTTAACTGATATTTTATTTGACATGACAATAAACTTGAAAATAATGATGATCCACAATAAATGTTCCTAAGTACAATCACTGGAAATAAATACATGCTACATGCACCCTCATGCAAACATAGCTGAAGGTTATAAAACTGAGTTTGGAAACCAGTCTCAAATCTCAAGCATCTGATTGGCTGAAATGGCGACTGGTCGCCATTTCAGCCAATTGGATGCTTGAGATTTGAGACTGGTTTCCATGATCAGTTTTATAACCTTCGGCACTGGTTTCATCACGTGTTGCCAGTGTAGATTCAGATCTGGATCTATTCTGGTCGCATTTTAGTTAGAAATAACCTAATGAATCTAAAGTGAACAGTGTAGATCCTATCAGACTGCATTATGTGCTAGATGATCTGGATCTACACTGTTTGCCCATGGAATAAGAGCCATATCTCGTGGAGTAAAAGGGTCAGAGCACAACCATTGTGTCTCATCACATCATTGGGAATATAATTGTCTAGCACTGGACTGTCCAGTGAAAGATAACCCATTACTATAATGGAAATGGCTGTTATCCCATGAGGAACAGTGTAGATCCAGATCAGCTGGCACATTAGTGCCATCTGATCAGGATCTACACTTTGCTTTTGATTCGTTAGGTTATTTTTGACCAAAAAGCAAACAGTGCAGATCCTAATCAGACAGCATGGATGTGCAAGCTGATCTGGATCTACACTGATCATGTATTTGATAAAATGTGCATATTTGGAGCTAAGGGTTACTAAACTTTGAACATAGAATTTTCTTTTCATTACTTTACTCATGAAATACAGCTGAGAATCAGATATCCAGTCTGATCTGGATCTACACTGGTTGGATCTGGGATATAAGCCGCATCCATGGAGTAAAAAGTTAATAGTGTGATAAAAAAATAAATACTCAAGTCTTGTATTTTATTAAATGTGCTTATGACTGAACAAAATAGGTTTTACCATTTAATGCTCATCTTCCAAATTTCTAATATATAACCGGTGGCTAGCAAACAAAACAACCATTGTATACAGAACCATCATAAGAAATGTTGTAAACGATGTAGTGAATGCCAGCCCAAGGTTTCACAAATTACACATTACTCTGTGCTTAATGTGTTCACCCTTTACTCCAAATATATGCACTTTATCTCGTGCAACAACTGTAGATCTAGATCACCTCTCTCAACCATGCCATCTGATCTGGATCTAAACTGGTCACTTCTTGGTCAGAAATAACCTAATAAATCAAAAACCATGCAGATTCTGATCAGACGGCATGTTGTCCAGGGTGTAAACTGTTTGCTATTCACTTTTATTTATTTATTCTGTAAAATAACTCTAAACAATAAAATGACAGGTCCACAATGAAAGAAAGACCAACCCATTGCATTAATTCAGCACTAAAAAGGTTAAGAGTTAAACACAATGTACTTTTTGTATCATGTTGCACTGTTATTCTGATATTACTGTAATAGATGAAAATTTAACCTTGACAGCCACCGAATACGTCAAATATTAAATTATTGCAGGCTTAGTTTGAATGAGCCTGTCAAGTAATGGAAATGTATATTAATACCTTTGGGTTGTGCGGAATTCAATATTTACACTATCATGTAAACAGTTACTAATTTTTATCCGTCAAAACCGATGGTTATACCGCTATTACTGTGTTCAATTATATCCTACTTTGAGAAACATATTAAATGTGTTTAAAAAAGCACTACAGTACAAATGTAATAAAACTTGCTCAAGAACAAAAACTTCATTTAAGTTTGCCCTTCTGTTTAGAAACCCTGTTTCAAACAATTTTGAAATCATCACATATAGAACATGTAAAACAGCCTTAACAAAGAAAGATATACAGGTATGTTGATAGAAAACGTCCAAACTATGACAAGACCTTTTATGTAAATAGACATTTCAGAACCTAGACTATCAATTTGCATGAAGGTGTATTCATAATAATGATTCCTAAGTGCAAATTAATCAAATATAAACAATAACTGAAACTGTCGATAGCCGTCCACGGATGCAGTCCTACACGCTTCCAATGTCCTTACTGTACCAAATAATGACCGAATTATTCTATACCATACCACTCTACACATGACCCAAGCAAGTACTACGTAAGGCATACAGTGATTTCAATCAATCAATAAATTTCTGATGTATGCTAAAGGGAACAGTTGTGAAGTAGTACAGTCACAAATTTAGTAGTACAACTTGAGGTCAGCTGTACATGTAAATACATTGTAGAATGACATTATTAACCATTTCAATTCACAAGTTGCAAAGGTATTAAAGATAATCTTTAGCAGTACAACAAGCCAGCAATAGACTCGAGGAGCTGCATTGTGGGAGCAGAATGCTAGAAGAGATATATACACACTGCAAAACTAGCCAGTGGTACGCTAGAGTAGCTGCATTAGTGAAGTGGTACGCTAGAGTAGCAGCATTATTGAAGTGGTACGCTAAAGTAGCTGCATTCGTGAAGTGGTACGCTAGAGTAGCTGCATTCGTGAAGTGGTACACTAGAGTAGCTGCATGAGTGAAGTGGTATGCTAGAGTAGCTGCATTAGTGAAGTGGTATGCTAGAGTAGCTGCATGAGCGAAGTAGTACGCTAGAGTAGCTGCATTGGTGAAGTGATACGCTAGAGTAGCTGCATGAGTGAAGTGGTACACTACAGTAGCTGCATGAGTGAAGTGGTACGCTACAGTAGCTGCATTAGTGAAGTGGTACGCTACAGTAGTTGCATTAGTGAAGTGGTAGTGAAGTGAGTGAGGCTGTAGACAATGTGGTACAAAGTACAACTAAAAAGTGGTACGCTAGAGTAGCTGCATGAGTAGGGCTGTAGACATTGTGGTACACTGTACAACTAGCCAGTGGTACGCTAGAGTAGCTGCATTAGTGAAGTGGTACGCTACAGTAGCTGCTTTAGTGAAGTGGTACGCTACAGTAGCTGCATGAGTGAAGTGGTACACTACAGTAGTTGCATTAGTGAAGTTGTACGCTAGAGTAGTTGCATTAGTGAAGTGGTATGCTAGAGTAGTTCCATGAGTGAAGTGGTACGCTAGACTAGCTGCATGAGTGAAGTGGTACGCTAGAGTAGCTGCATGGGGTGAAGTGGTACGCTAGAGTAGCTGCATTAGTGAAGTGGTACGCTAAAGTAGCTGCATTAGTGAAGTGGTATGCTAGAGTATCTGCATGAGTGAAGTGGTACGCTATAGTAACTGCATTAGTGAAGTGGTACGCTAGAGTAGCTGCATTAGTGAAGTGGTACCTAGAGTAGCTGCATTAGTGAAGTTGTACGCTAGAGTAGCTGCATTAGTGAAGTGGTAGGCTAGAGTAGCTGCATTAGTGAAGTGGTACGCTAGAGTAGCTGCATTAGTGAAGTGGTAGACTAGAGTAGCTGCATGAGTGACGTGGTATGCTAGAGTAGCTGCATTAGTGAAGTGGTTTGCTAGAGTAGCTGCATGAGTGAGGCTGTAGACAATGTGGTACAAAGAACAACTAACCAGTGGTACGCTAGAGTAGCTGCATGAGTGAGGCTGTAAACATGGACACAGATCCCTTCACATACAGATCATAAAACAAATAAATAAAATCTGAGGTAGAAACAGAAACAACACAATAACATAAGCCCTATAACATAATCTAGCTAGCATAAAAACAAATAACTACCAGATATGAATACCATGATGAAATTCCAAAATAATTACACAACATCCTGTGCTCAAGGTTATAAAGCTGAGCATGGAAACCAGTCTCAAATTTCAAGAATCTGTTTGGCTGTTCGCCATTTCAGCCAATCAGATGCTTGAGATTTGAGACTGGTTTCCAAGCTCTGTTTTATAACCTTCAGTCCTGGCCCCACTAGCTTTTGTTCCATCTTGTAACTAACAATACCAGCCAAAAACCTGTGTTTTCCGTGATACTCTTAATTTTCTTACTATTAACTTGAACAATATAACACAACCAATACTCCAGTTCGGAGAATTTAATATATGGCACAACTACAGTGTCACGCTTAACAGAGTTTAACCCTTTACTCCACAGATAAGCTTTTATTGCCTAAGTGAATACTTTAGATCCAGATCAGCTGGAACATACATGCCATCTGACCAGGATCTAAGCTGTTAGCTTTTAGATTCACTGATTATTTCTGACCAGGAAGCAAACATTATAGATCCAGATCTGATGGCACAGATGTGCAGGCTTGTCTGGACTGGATCTAAACTGGTATCCATGTCATAAAAGGCTTATATATGGAGTAAAGGGTCAACTGTTGTAACAACACGAGGGTTTCAAAATGGCTGGAGGTGGCCTTAGCAACAATCAGTTTTTATCACAACTTTCTTTTTTCATCCTGAATATAATTACAAATAAAAACTTGGACCAAGAAATATCTCCGTAATACTTTGGAATTCAAACTAAAAACAAAACAAGGAATAAAATAAAGACATTATTCACTAACACTGGCATGAAGATCAACATAGTACCGGTATATATCTGATAAACATAACAATTCTCAAAACTGTCATCCCATCTCCTGCCGTGTACAACACGTACATACTGTGACAACCAGTTCTGAGCCAGATCAGTTTTTGGTGGGGTCTACACTGCTTTATTTTTACCTGTTTTTTTGTCTGACAAACAGCTATACAAGCTGTGATATTCAGTTTAGATTTAAACCATTTTTTCCATATATTAAAATTTTACTGCATGTGCAAACAGTTTAGATCCTGATCAGCTGGCATATACATACCATCTGATCTGGATCTGCACTGTTAACTACTGTGTCAGAAATACTGGTTGAATTTAGCAGAAAATTTTCTAAATCTACATTGTTAACTACTTGGTCAGATATACTGGTTGAATTCAGCAGAAAATTTTCTAAAACTACCAAATGTTGAAAAATTCATTCATTATAATATATGATAGCAAGCTTGAAAACAACTGGGAATTGTGCAAGCTGATCTGGCTGCAGCAATATAAGGGCTCAATTTCACTAGTTTGGGAACTGTATCAAAATATTATTATTCCGACAGTTTTCTAATCCTATATCAAGCTCAACCCTTTCCTCCATATATTATACGCCTTTTTGCGCATGTTCCTCTTGTGTAAATCCAGATCATCCGTGCCATCTGATCAGGATCTGCACTGGTCGCATTTTGGTTAGAAAAAACCTAACAAATAAAAAAGCGTCCAGTTTAGATCCTGATCAGATGGCATGGATGTGCCAGCTGATCTGCATCTAAACTGTTCGCCCATGCAATAAAGGTGTATCTATGGAGGAAAGGGTTAAAATTGAAGTTTTCAATACATATTAATATTAAATTAAGTATAAATTAGAATTTTGTTCACACACAATAATCTACTGTTACTGTAGACCCTGAGACAATCATACTGGAGGTTTGAACTTCTATTTACACAACAGCAGAGTGGTTACTATAAATAGCTGAGGTCGGCTCTGTAATAAATAAGCATGGGGTATTTTTGCTTAAACCTTTTTTCCATATAAACGCCTTTATCACATGGGCTAATAGTGTAGATCCAGATCAGCCAGCACATCCTTTGCTGTCAGAGCAGGATTTACACTGTTCATTTCTAGGTCAGAAATAACCCGAAGTATCTAAAAGAGATCCTGATCAGATGGCATAGATGTGCTGGCTGATCTGGATCTACACTGTTCGCACATGTGATAAAAGGCTTATGGATAGAGTAAAGGGTTAATCCCCTGCCATTTTTCTTCAAATTTTTAACTCCATTAATGAAAAAGTTAACATGTGTTCTGTTCCCATTTTAACAAAAGAACAAATATCATTTTTGTATAATCAATTGAAATCACTAACATCATAAAGTACTGAACTATTACATTAGAAAATTTGTGTTTGAGTCAATGACCTGACTTGTGTGGCTGTATTCATCCAATGATAAATCATTCAAAATCAAAATCTAAGAAAATAATTCTACTCTTTGGTGATTCAACCAACCTCAACATTGGCCCTGAAAAATCTCTGAAAAACTCATGACTGTAACAAATAATGCTTTCTAATTCTACCAGCGTTCTACAGAAGTCACAACAATACCTGGCTTGAGTTCAAAGTGATGTGTTGTGACAGTCAGGTGGTGTCTGTGGATTTAGAACCTAATATGTGTGTTTGACAATGAGATTTTCCTTTGTACAAGAAGCAATCGTTTAACCCTTTCCTTGATATATATGCATTTTTATGCATGTGCGAACAGTGTAGATCCAGATCAGCCAGCAATTCAGTGCCGTCTGATCAGGATTTGCACTGGTCGCATTTTGGTCAGAAATAATTTAAAGAATAAAAAAGCGAACAGTTTAGATCCTGATCAGACAGCCGTCGGATCAGGATCTAAACTGTTCGCCCTAGCAATAAAGGTCTATCTATACAGGAAAGGGTTAAGCGACCTAAGGACATTTTTCCCCCTATTTCAAAATGACATTAAATCCAATCAAGCTTTTACTAAAAGACATTTTCCATCAAATCATAAACAAAACCTTTATATTTTCTGTAATTCATAAAAGTAAAATGAAACAATTCTTTCAACCATAAAAAACAATGACTGTCATAATGGTTTGATTAAAATTAATAAAGATCATCAGAGGGGCACCTAGATAAGGATCAAATGTTAAAACAATTATAACCTTGAGTCAGATGCAACCTGGGAACACAGAAATAAACAACTGGCCCTATTTACCCATAAAGTTAACAACATCAAGTATTCACACAACACCTAGCACTCGGGATATATGAGAACATGTTTTGAAAACTTGACCAAAATGAATGCTTCCCCAACACTAACCATAAAACATTACATATACATTAGGTATGTGGAGTTTTCTATAAATGGAAGTGTGTGTCTAAATCATTAATCTGTTTATAACTTAAACAATGTTAACTTTATTATGACTTGCTGAAACCATTCACTCCAAATAAATGGGTTTACACCATTGCTCAAGGTTATAAAACTGAGCATGGAAACCAGTCTCAAATCTCAAGCATCTGATTGGCTGAAATGGCGACCAGTCGCCATTTCAGCCAATCAGATGCTTGAGATTTGAGACTGGTTTCCAATCTCAGCTTTATAACCTCCAGTCCAGGTGTGACTAGTGTAGATCCAGATCAGCAGTTGTGTAGCTTGAACTGGATCTACACTGGTCTTCTTGGTCACAAATTACCTAATAAATCTAAAGCAAACAGTGTAGATCCTGATCAGACAGCAGAGATCTGAGGTACTGCCTTACAAACTGAATTGCTGGATCTACATTGTTTGCCCAAGTGATAAAAGCCATATCTCATGGAGTAAAGGGTAAAATATGCTCTGTTTTAAATTCTTAATTAGTCATAAGTTTAAATATTAAACAACAGACTACTAAAAAAACAGTATGATTTAACAATTAAAGGTTCTTGAAAAATATAAAGAATAACTGTACCATTTTAACCCTTTACTCTTATGGCATAGGCAAACATTGTAGATCCAGATCATGGCATAGGCAAACATTGTAGATCCAGATCATGGCATAGGCAAACATTGTAGATCCAGATCAGCTGGCACATTCGTGCCTTCTGGTCAGGATACACACTGTTCTCTTTTAGATTCATTACGATATTTCCAACCAAGAAACTCACAAGAACAGATCCAGATCAGATGGCATTGATGTGCTGGCTGATTAGGATATACACTGGTCACATATGAGATACAACCCGTATATATGGAGCAAAGGGTTAAAATATTTTAATATAATTTTGATGCACCATGACAACACCATGGCGACTGTCGCCTTTTCAGCCAATCAGATGCTTGGGATTTGAGACTGGTTTTCAATCTCAGTTTTATAACCTTGAGGCCAGGAATAATGACTTGATAATTGTTGATCCTGATTTATCTGCAGAAGTTCTATATCCAAAAAGGATCGAAACAGGTTTCAAGATGCAATCTGAATAGTGAACAGTGTAGACCCTGATCAGACTTCAAGGCAGATCTGGGTCTACACAGTTCATGTAGGCTATAGGCCAGATATTGTCATGGTGCATCATAATTAACCATGTTGTTGACTGACAAAGAGCTATTGCATGTCACAGCCATTCATTGAAAAGTGTTTTCTAATCATATCTAATACATAACAAATAACATTGTAATGATACAATGAATTATAAATAAAATTCTGAAGTACGATGACCCGTATAACCTGAGGATAGTGTCTGTATAGTTATATGTAGACATATCATACATACCTGGCCGAAAGTAAAAAACATACCTTATATACCTGGGCTGAAGGTTATAAAACTGAGTTTGTAAACCAGTCCCAAATTTCAAGCATCTGATCGGCTGAAATGGCGACCAGTCGCCATTTCAGCCAATCTGATGCTTGAGATTTGAGACTGGTTTCCATTTTATAACCTTGGGACCTGTCTGAAAGTAAGAAAAACTAAATTCCCATAAATATCACAATCAAGTGGGCAAGAATGCCTAGAAAAGCCCTGTTCAAAAAAAAGAAGAAATGTTAAATTGTAATTGAAGTCGTAAATTCCATGTTTTGGCGATCACATCTGAATGTTTAATCTAGTTCAAGCAAAACTTCTGTGGAAGAGTATTTACATTATGTCTACACATAATATGCAGACATAAAAGTCTTTACACAACTGTGCAGACATAATAATTTCTGCAGAAACTCTGTCAGCTCGGCATAAGCTGACAACACTTATAGAATATAATTCTGCGAACTTTATCCAGATTGTAGCTTTACACATTGTACGCACCTAATATGTCATTCCTATCTTATAAAGAAACCATAGTCCACATAAATTATAACCATCAGTTTATACCACAGTGGTAACATTCCACATGAGCTGTTCACATAAACAAGTCCGCATAACATATGCAGGATAGTGACCAATTTAATTTACACGTTACAACATTGTGCCATCTTGATGTCGCCTCACAGTCGCATACTTCACACAATGGCTCCCTCCAAGTTTCATCAATTTAGAAGTATTTTGTTAAGTTGTGCGATGATCAAATGTCTTTCACTTCAGTTCAAAAACAAATCTTACACAATAACTCCCTCTTAATTAATGTAATGTGTACAGCCAGATCAGTTTGCACATAATTGCCATATGATCTGGATCTACACTGGTTGCCTATTGGTCAGAAATAACCTGAAGAATCTAAAAGTGAAAAAAGTAGATCCTGGTCAGACAGCTGAGATGTGCTGGTTGATCTGGATCTAAATTGATTGCCCTTTCCATAAAAGTCATTTGAGTATAGGGTTAAAACAATATGACATGCCTATATTTAACATAATTATAATACTTCTTTTTCATTAATGCAGCATAATATACGTACATTGTATTAAAAAGTTTGAACAGTGTTCAAAAGTTCAGTGTAGAGCCAGATAAGCTTGCACATCCATAGTCTGACCAGGATCTACTCTGCTACCTTTTAAATTGATTCAGTTAGTTCTGACCAAATAGCAATCAGTGTAGATCCTGATCAGACTGCAAGGAAGGTCAGACTGATCTGGATCTATACTGCTCACACATGGTATATAGTTGTAAGTTACGAATTAAAGAAGCATTTTTTGCTCTCATTATTTTTTTATCAATCATGTAACGGTAAACAACAAAAATCTTTCAGCTTTGCAGAAGTATGCGACAGTCAGTATACTTAAGATGATTTTGTTATCTGTTGGAAAATCCATTCAATAGTTGAAATGCTGCATTTGTCTGTATGCTAACGTAAATGTATTTCCTGACCAGTACACCCTCCGAAATATCACCACGCTGTAATGTTTCCCCACCATGATACCTTGTATGTAGGTTTCTCGTCTAGAGTAGCACTCGACACACAGCACTTCTCCGCCTCGAATCATTATTTACAGTATGAAATATATCCACATAAAACAATATCATACATTAACTTGAACTCTTCACAAGTATTAGTTTCTATGAACAGGCCGAGTTATGAATTCTGAAGACATAATATCTGCTTTAATCTATGTGTAATCACCACAACACATCGTGTAACACTTGTCACCTTAATTTCACCGGGATTTCTACTTAAACTATATACACATAATAAGTTTTGGTAGCACGTTTTCCAAGTTAGGAGTTAGTTTTTTCCACATCAGATTTTCATACAAATATGACAGTTGTGGCATCATAACTTCGTTTAGAGATTCATCATTTCTCTGTCAATCACGCACATATATTTCCATATTTATGCAGTAAGAGAAAGATGTTGATTGGTTAAAACATTTATATGAAAATTCCATGAAGAAAGCTGAACCGACATAATGTCAGTCAAATGGAAGTTTTTAGTCAGATGACATACTTTTAGTCAAACAACCTGTTTACAGTCGTATCAAATACTTCTTTTCAGTCACATGACTTTTTCAGTCACAGGATATGCTTCTTGTCACATGACTCCTTTTCCATCATGTGATATGCTGTCAGTCACATTACTTTTTCTTCATTTACAGGTCTTTTTTCTTAGTCTTGTGACGTGCACTTAGTCATTAGTCATGTGACATGTTCTCAGTCATGTGACATGTTGTACATCCTGTCACATGACTTTTTTCCAGTCAGCAGGCTTGTTTTCAGACCATTGTTCCGAGAACTATCTTGCATGGCACTTTAAACAAACTGTTCTAATGAAAAACATCCTGAATGAACGATGAATAATAAATATCAAATAACAACTGGCCATTGAAATATTTTCACATTAATAATTCATAATAATGTAAATGAAGCACTTAATACGTAAATGAGGTAATCAACGACGGGAACACTGAGCCACTGTTGTTTCTAGAAGGCAGTCAAGATGCATGATGGGAGTAGATACTGACGCTTATCCCTGGGTGATTTTCCCTGTTGCTATGACGACTACTGGCAAAGTTCCACTGATTTCTCCTGAGTTGAAGTTTATGAATATCAGCATACTTCTTTATTGTGTAACACAGATCCTAAATTTCTTCTAGCTAGAATTTTGAACACATATTTTGCTCTGCGCAGTCATTTTGTTCAAATTTGTTCTTTTAGCTGAGCAAAGTTTAAAATGCATACTTGGTATAAAAATTAAGACAAAACGTTGATAAATGATGCAGAAATACTAAAGGCTCTTCACCACTGAGGTAGATATGTTATTGTAAGGGGAGGTAACTCTAAGTGGATATAGGGACAGAAGATCCAGGTGTGGTCTCGGCATACCCGTCCTCAGCCTCCGGCATCTCTCGGTTACCCATACCCCGCTTAAACGGTCCTGATGAAAATACTGAAACACACAAATACACATATCATACAATGTTTCTATACTCACTATGGGATTTAGATAGGGGCCCACTGGCATGCTCCCCATCTTAAGTTGTCTTTGCTAATTTTAAATGTCAATATCAGAAAAGAAATATGAATTCAATAAACTAGAATGCACTATTTAATGAAAATATCTAGTTGGTCATGTAGGATTTCTCTCAAACATTCACTTACTCATTCAAAAGATGCAATTTTATTTTTTTTCTAGCCTTCTAAGTGCCTCTAAAGAATGCCATTCTCATGACATCCTGGATCCACAACTGATACTGGCAGCTGGATCAGTAGTCATAATTGCAAGATTTGTAATCAATCTAATGTTTGGTGCATCAAAATCTAAGCACTGTTTGTTTTCATGATCAAAACAATATGTCAAGCAGCTACAAATGGTTTATTGTTTTTTTTTCTCTCCCCAGAAAGAACGTGATCCTGAGTGAGTGTGGATGAACAATAGAGCTTACATGATCTTGAGTGAGTGTGGATGAACAATAGAGCTTACATGATCTTGGGTGAGTGTGGATGAACCATAAAGCTTACATGATCCTGAGAGAACCACAGAGCTTACATGATCCTGAGTGAGTGTGGATGAACCATAAAGCTTACATGATCCTGAGAGAACCACAGAGCTTACATGATCCTGAGAGAACCACAGAGCTTAGATGATCCTGAGAGAACCACAGAGCTTACATGATCCTGAGTGAGTGTGGATGAACCATAAAGCTTACATGATCCTGAGAGAACCACAGAGCTTACATGATCCCGAGAGAACCACACAGCTTACATGATTCTGAGAGAACCACAGAGCTTACATGATCCTGATAGAGTGTGGATGAACCATAGAGCTTACATGATCCTGAGAGAACCACAGAGCTTACATGATCCTGAGTGAGTGTGGATGAACCATAAAGCTTACATGATCCTGAGAGAACCATAGAGCTTACATGATCCTGAGAGAACCACAGAGCTTACATGATCCTGAGTGAGTGTGGATGAACCATTAAGCTTACATGATTCTGCGAGAACCATAGAGCTTACAAGTCATGATCCTGAGTGAGTGTGGATGAACCATAAAGCTTACATGATCCTGAGTGAGTGGGAGAGAACCACACAGCTTACATGATTCTGAGAGAACCACAGAGCTTACATGATCCTGATAGAGTGTGGATGAACCATAGAGCTTACATGATCCTGAGAGAACCACAGAGCTTACATGATCCTGAGTGAGTGTGGATGAACCATAAAGCTTACATGATCCTGAGAGAACCATAGAGCTTACATGATCCTGAGAGAACCACAGAGCTTACATGATCCTGAGTGAGTGTGGATGAACCATTAAGCTTACATGATCCTGAGAGAACCATAGAGCTTACAAGTCATGATCCTGAGTGAGTGTGGATGAACCATAAAGCTTACATGATCCTGAGTGAGTGGGGATGAACCATAGAGCTTACATGATCCTGAGTGAGTGTGGATGAACCATAAAGCTTACATGATCCTGAGAGAACCACAGAGCTTACATGATCCTGAGTGAGTGTGGATGAACCATAAAGCTTACATGATCCTGAGTGAGTGTGGATGAACCATAAAGCTTACATGATCCTGAGAGAACCATAGAGCTTACATGATCCTGAGTGAGTGTGGATGAACCATAAAGCTTACATGATCCTGAGTGAGTGGGGATGAACCATAAAGCTTACATGATCCTGAGGGAGTGGGGATGAATCATAGAGCTTACATGCTCCTGAGTGAGTGTGGATGAAACATAGAGCTTACATGATCCTGAGTGAGTGTGGATGAACCATAGAGCTTACATCATCCTTTGTGAGAGTGGATGAACCATAATGCTTACATAACCCTGAGTGAGTGTGGATGAACAATAGAGCTTACATGATCCTGAGTGAGTGTGGATGAACCATAGAGCTTACATAATCCTGAGTGAGTGTGGATGAAACATAGAGCTTACATGATTCTGAGTGAGTGTGGATGAACCATAAAGCTTACATGATCCTGAGTGAGTGGGTTTGAACCATAAAGCTTACATGATCCTGAGTGAGTGTGGATGAATCATAGAGCTTACATGCTCCTGAGTGAGTGTGGATGAACCATAGAGCTTACATGATCCTGAGTGAGTGTGGATGAACCATAGAGCTTACATGATCCTGAGTGAGTGTGGATGAACAATAGAGCTTACATGATCCTGAGTGAGTGTGGATGAGCAATAGAGTCTACATGATCCTGAGTGAGTGTGGATGAACCATAGAGCTTACATGATCCTGAGTGAGTGGGGATGAACCATAGAGCTTACATGATTCTGAGTGAGTGTGGATGAACCATAGAGCTTACATAATCCTGAGTGAGTGTGGATGAACCATAGAGCTTACATGATTCTGAGTGAGTGTGGATGAACCATAGAGCTTACATGATCCTGAGTGAGTGTGGATGAACCATAGAGCTTACATGATTCTGAGTGAGTGTGGATGAACCATAGAGCTTACGTGATCCTGAGTGAGTGTGGATGAACCATAGAGCTTACATGATCCTGAGTGAGTGTGGATGAACCATAGAGCTTACATGATCCTGAGTGAGTGGGGATGAACCATAGAGCTTACATGATCCTGAGTGAGTGTGGATGAACAAAAGAGCTTACATGATCCTGAGTGAGTGTGGATAAACAATAGAGCTTACGTGATCCTGAGTGAGTGTTGATGAACCATAGAGCTTACATGATCCTGAGTGAGTGTGGATGACTACTAGAGCTTACATGATCCTGAGTGAGTGTGGATGAACCATATAGCTTATGTGATCCTGAGTGAGTGTGGATGAACCATAGAGCTTACATGATCCTGAGTGAGTGTGGATGAACCATAGAGCTCCCATCATCATGGCTCCAATGATGAATGCTGCAAACGCGATGCCCACAACGGTCCCGGAGTCCAAACCTTCAATCACGACCGGGTCTTTTACTTTGTCTGAACTCTGACTTCCTGAGTCGGGCTTCACCTCTATGTCATTGTTTTTGGGATCCTCTGCAAAAGAATTAATATGTTAAAATTTCTGTGTTTGAGTGACAAGCTTAAATGGATATTGGTTCATTGTCTGTAACATATTTCAAAACAATGATCGGTCAAAACCAGCTTAAAAGATGAGAAATTCATAGAATATTATGAAGGAATCCTTAATTGACCAGCTTGTTCATTCAATAATGTTCGGTCACATGGTTTGTGTACTATATATATTGGCAAACTAAATGTTAAAAGATGAATTTATATCTGATATTATGTAGCTAACAGTGAACAAGCAGTAGAATAACAGAATAACTGTCAACCAATTTCAGCACAAATAATGCAGTTCTGGTAGGTCACGAGTCTGAAATGTTGCAGAATTGTCCTAGAAACCTAAAATGTATCAGGAATGAAATCACTTTCAGAAAGGAACTGAAAACTATTAAAAATGTTTTACAGCTAAATAGCTTGACTGCTTTGTGTGTGATTCGACTTTGTAAATAGCTAATGAACTCTGTGAAGCGCAATAGAATATTGTTCAATAATTTTTGCGCTATACAAATGTTTTTGTATTTGTATTATTTGTTTTTCTTACATTTAGACAATTTAAATAAAATTTTATATATAAATGTATTTCTATGTTGTGAAAAATAAAACGTAATTTAAGGATAACATTGAAATTTATTTCATCACACATTTTACAAAATTTAGTGTTGATTACAAAAAATGTAGTTTTGGTTCTTGAGGTGCAAGGCACATGACCTGTGATGATTTTATGCCATTTATTTAGCAAAACTTCTGTTTTAAGCCTTTTCTCCATAGATACACCTCTGATACATCCATGCCGTCTGATCAGGATCTAAACTCTTCGCTTTTTGTTTTGTTAGGTTATTACTCATAAAGAGCACAAGATTGGCCCAGATTTTTCCAATACCTGATGTTCTTATTTTACTGTAACATGCGTAACATTTGTAACATCGAATTTAAAACATCTCGGTGTTAATTTTACACTAAGCCGTTACTATCTATATAAAAAGAAGGTGCTGACAGGAATTTTGGATGCCCATAATATCAAAATCATTTTACAAACTCATCATAAGAGAAACTTCAAAATAAAAAAAAATCTCAGAAAATGTTTTCTGTTATATAATTGTTTAGTGTACAATATAAATTTCTGGTTTACCTAGCCAAGGTGAATTATTTTAAACTCTTGAAAAAAATATCTGATCACGAAAAAAATATTATTTTTCTGAATACATTTATAACGAAGTTCTTATAAATTATAAAAGATCTAGAAACTCCAGATATAACACCTGATCACAAAAAAAATTTTTTTGTTAAAACTTATTATATAAAATAAAAGTTGTTATATAATATAAAAGTTGAAGGATATGGGTTTCTATTTCTGTCATTAGAATTTGTTTTACAAAAAAAACCAAATTCCTCTATTTCTGCAACCTGGCTTTGCTATATATGTCTTTAAATATGCTTGGGATAATGTTTCCTGAATGGCTTGTATTTGGCAGCCAAACAATTATAACTACTTACCACATCATTATGAAATGGCCCCATTTGAAAGAAATTTTATGAAGTTTACACAGATATAATGGCAATAGTTTAAATTTGAATGATTTCCTTGCATTTGATATTTAGTGATGATTTTTGCGTCACCATAATGGTTTAACCGTTTCCTCCATATATACACCTTCATGGCATGGTTGAACAGTGTAGATCCTGATCAGTCAACACATGCCATCTGATCAACATCTACACTGTTACATTCATTTGGTAATTTCTGACCAATATGCGACCAGTGTGCCAAAAGTGAACAGTGTATATCCTGATTAGATAGCACATTATGTGCCAGATGATCAGGATCTTCACTGCTCTCCTGTACAATTAAGGTGTCCCTGGGCTACTTTTACAGTGAATTTGATTTGATCTTTATTTATCAATGTTTTTATTAATATAAGCGTTTTTACTTTTATCAGATGTACTGACTAGGGTTGAAGGTTATAAAACTGAGTTTGGAACCCAGTCTCAAATCTCAAGCATCTGATCGCCATTTCAGCTAATCAGATGCTTGAGATTTGAGACTGGTTTCCATGCTCAGTTTTATATTCTTGGGCATAGTTATAAGACATTTCTTGAAATCTGTAACAAAAGGCAGGTTAACTTAAACTAAATCACAAGGTCGTTAATAAATAAACCACATGTACTCTTAACATTCTTTACAAACAGAAAAAAAAATGATTTTTTATTTTTTGCCTTTTTTCTTTGACCAAACTACATCTGTGTCGCTTATAATTGGCGTGTGTGACATTTACATCAACCAGAAATAACTGTAACCAAGTTATTAATTGAATTGGGTTCACTTTTACATAAAGTAAAACAGGTAATTATCATTTGAATTTGATATACTAATAATTATATAAATATAAAGTAAAATGAGACCAACAGCTAATTATGTGCCACAAAATCTCATACATGTAAATACATGTAACTGTATACATTCAATTTGAAATTTGGTAAAACTAGGATGGATATTTGTTAAATTAATAACAAAGCAACATTGTTTTGCTTTAGCCAATTAAACCTTAACTCTATATTTATGTGTTTTATCAAATCTGTGATCAGTGTAGATCTAGATCAGATCTGTGATCAGTGTAGATCTAGATCAGATCTGTGATCAGTGTAGATCTAGATCAGATCTGTGATCAGTGTAGATCTAGATCAGAGGGTGCATCCATGCCATCAATTCCAGATCTAGACTGGTCACTTCTTGCTCAGAAATAACCAAACGAATCAAATGTAAACAGAGCATATCCTGATCTGACAACAGAGCTGTTTGAGCAGATCCGGATCTACACTGGTCACACATGGAAAAAGCAAAGGGTTTGTCTATTTTCAATTATTGACCAATGTTCTGCCAACAGCAACAGACAGAACTGTTGAACTTTACCTTCTTTAAAGGGGGCAAAGAATATAGATTAACAAACAAATTGTATGTTGTAGGCACAAACCTTAGTACTGTGGACTTAGTTGTACACTCAATACTGTATTTTATCTAAGTCTTCGGACCCTCTAAGTGTTCGGACACCAAAATCATTTTGCCAAAATAATTTTTTTCAGCCTTTAAAAAATGGGACACCGAAACAATATAATTTTTATTTATATTATTTTTTGTCTCTAATTAATCAGACACTCGAACACAATAGAAAACGTCATATGCTTTTAAGGGCAATTATTAATTCTTCCCAGTTACCAACTCGCTATGTTGTAATAAACATGATGTGTATTACCCGTCTCGTGTCAGTCGTTGCTAAGCAACGGGACAAATCTACCGGGTATTTAGTTTTTGACTTCAAAGGACTTACGTCAAATCGCATTGTTCATTAATTTTTATTTTACGATATTTTAATAATAGCATTTCTGTACAACGTTCTTAATTCTTATAATGAAAAAGAAAGTTGTTAAAACTTCCAACGCTGGCATTTCTTCTTCTTCCAGAAATACGCAGGAGCATCGTCGCATTTAAATTAAATTTTAATAACTCATAGACTAATAGGAATGAAGTATATTTCTGACTGTGCAACGAACAACGTATATTTTTGACCGTGCATTTTAATTTCCGATGTTTAAGTTAAAGAACATCTGTTGAACACCTGGTCATTGACCGTTTTGATCTAAAATGTCTGCGATTCTTGTGTATTTAGCATCAAAGACGCTGACGTAAACTTGAAACGGTGCGCACTGCTCGAAAATCTATTGACACTATTGTACAAAAGAATTTCAAACCGTCAACTAACTGGGATGATTTAATTTATAAATATCTGCAGTACTGGCATTTCGTGGAATAAGCAGTTTGCAACTAATTTATTGCACCCTTATTAGCGACAGCGATCACATTTTTTCGGCAATGTTGATCATACAACAATAGGATGTTTATTAAACAACTATGGAGTTAATTGCTTGACAAAGGTAAGCAGAAATTTCAAAGAGAAACGTCTGACATGTGTTGACGTATTCTGGGCTTACAATTATGGACGTGTCAATTAATGTACATGTTTCTAAATTTTCGGACAATCTTTTTAAAATGAAAATTCTCGTCTCTAAATATGCGTTCAACCAGAAAAATAATTATTTTTTTCCGTCCGAAGACTTAGATAAAATACGGTACATTCAATATGACACAAACCTGAATATGGTGTGGACTGTACAGGTAATGTCAGTGAACCTAGGACTACAAGATGACCCTGTGACTGTGTGTTGCCCAGTACATGCCTTTGTTCATCAGAGTCACACTGCACACTGCGATCTGGACACTGCAAAATAAACACACAATAATCAGGTCGATGTGCTTTCAAGTTACACTGCTGAACATGTAGCCTAGTTGAATTGCAATAATTGGAGGCTAGTTACACTGCTGGCCTAGTATAAGTTACACTGCTGGCCTAGTATTAGTTACACTGCTGGCCTAGTATTAGTTACACTGCTGGCCTAGTATTAGTTACACTGCTGGCCTAGTATTAGTTACACTGCCGGCCTAGTATAAGTTACACTGCTAGCCTAGTATTAGTTACACTGCTGGCCTAGTGTTAGATACACAACTGGCCTAGTATTAGTTACACTGCTGGCCTAGTGTTAGATACACAACTGGCCTAGTATTAGTTACACTGCTAGCCTAGTATTAGTTACACTGCTGGCCTAGTATTAGTTACACAACTGGCCTAGTATTAGTTACACTGCTGGCCTAGTATTAGTTACACTGCTGGCCTAGTATTAGTTACACTGCTAGCCTAGTATTAGTTACACTGCTGGCCTAGTATTACTTACACAACTGGCCTATTATTAGTTACACAACTGGCCTATTATTAGTTACACAACTGGCCTATTATTAGTTACACTGCTGGCCTACCATGAGATACACTGCTGGCCTATTATTAGTTACACAACTGGCCTATTATTAGTTACACAACTGGCCTATTATTAGTGACACAACTGGCCTATTATTAGTTACACAACTGGCCTATAATAAGTTACACAACTGGCCTATTATTAGTTACACTGCTGGCCTATTATTAGTTACACTGCTGGCCTAGTATTAGTTACACTGCTGGCCTACCATGAGTTACACTGCTGGCCTATTATTAGTTACACAACTGGCCTATTATTAGTGACACAACTGGCCTATTATTAGTTACACAACTGGCCTATTATTAGTTACACTGCTGGCCTACCATGAGTTACACTGCTGGCCTAGTATTAGTTACACAACTGGCCCATTATTAGTTACACTGCTGGCCTACCATGAGTTACACAACTGGCCTATTATTAGTTACACAACTGGCCTATTATTAGTTACACTGCTGGCCTACCATGAGTTACACAACTGGCCTAGTATTAGTTACACTGCTGGCCTACCATGAGGTACACTGCTGTCCTAGTATTGGTTACACAACTGGCCTATTTAAGTTACACAACTGGCCTATTATTAGTTACACAACTGGACTATTATTAGTTACACTGCTGGCCTACCATGAGTTACACAACTGGCCTAGTATTAGTTACACTGCTGGCCTACCATGAGTTACACAACTGGCTTAGTATTAGTTACACTGCTGGCCTACCATGAGTTACACAACTGGCCTAGTATTAGTTACACTGCTGGCCTACCATGAGTTGCAAAACTGGCCTAGTATTAGTTACACTGCTGGCCTAGTATTAGTTACACTGCTGGCCTAGTATTAGTTACACAACTGGCCTACCATGAGTTACACTGCTGGCCTTGTATTAGTTACACAACTGGCCTAGTATTAGTTACACTGCTGGCCTACCATGAGTTACACTGCTGGCCTAGTATTAGTTACACTGCTGGCCTACCATGAGTTACACTGCTGGCCTAGTATTAGTTACACAACTGGCCTACCATTAGTTACACAACTGGCCTAGTATTAGTTACACTGCTGGCCTTGTATTTGTTACACTGCTAGCCTAGTATTTGTTACACTGCTGGCCTACCATGAGTTACACTGCTGGCCTACCACGAGTTTCACTGCTGGCCTACCATGAGTTACACTGCTGGCCTACCATGAGTTACACTGCTGGCCTACCATGAGTTACACTGCTGGTCAGTAAAACCACATGCAGTTATTACTTATAACTAAATAATCATATATGACGCTCATTCAATTTTAGTTAGTTTTGTTACGATCTCTATTTTGAGAAGCAAATCGTGTTTGTAAAGAGATCTTTATTATAACATTTCATCTATTCTCGTACATTTTATTCTTCAATCAGTTGAAATACAAGATTTATATGCTGAGTATCATACAAAAGATTGTTCCGTGCCCAAGATCATAGAACTAAATCTGGAGATCAGTCTCAAATCTCAATCATCTGGTCACCATTTCAACCAAGCAGATGCTTGGCATTTGAGACTGGTCTCCAATCATAGTTTTATGATCTTTGGCCCTGGCATCATTTCTCTTTAACCTTTTAAAATTTGCTAAATTCTGTCTTTCTACTTCAGCCAGTCTGATCAATATTAAAATTTTGTAAAGCCGTAATGATTTATTTAAATAGCAAACAGAGTAGACCCTGGTCAGACTGTGTATTAGCCATCAGGACCCAAGATCATAAAACTAAATCTGGAGACCAGTCTCAAATCTCAAGCATCCGATTTGTTGAAATGGCGATCAGATGCTTGAGGTTTGAGACTGGACTCCACTCAGGTTTATGATCTTGGGCCCTGAACTCAAGTCTAGTTATACCTGTGTCTTTACTTGTTGCAAGTGCTTCCAATTCTTTGACCAGACTATAAATTTATAAATCTGAGAATGAAACCAGTCGAAGATCAGAGAAAACTGATTGGTTGAAACTGAACACAGTCTCTTAAGTGACCAATGGAAGCTAGAGATTTAAAGACTGGTTTCCATGCTCACTTTTGTAACCTTGGAGCCATTTCTGTTTGTAAACATAGTCAATACAAGTGTTTGTTTACTACAGCTGTTTCTAGCACTTGCAATATGGTGCGTGATTACTGTTGAAGATCTAGATATAGAAAACACTGTTACAATGCAACTGAAACATATGTAGGGGAAAGTAACAGAGTACTGTGGTATCAATATACTTCGCGGTGGTTTAATTTTTGCATATTTCGTGCTTTGGTAAGTGCGCGAAATCAAACCCTTGTGAAATCAAACCATTGAATATCTAGTCTTATTAGAATAATACAAGTATGTGAATTTAAGCCATCGTGAAAATATCACTTATGTCATTTGCGCAAATTTCATCTTCGCGAAATAAAATGATACAACAGTAACAGTCACTGTACAACCTTAATGAATATCTGCAAACTAACTGCACTAAGAAATGTGGCATGAATATGTGAACACTTGTAACCCTTTACTTCATGCTGTTTCCATGTGTAAACAGTGAAGATCCTGATCCGGTGGAAGATCTATCTCTTTGATTAGGATCTACACCCTTGAGATACAGCAGCTAGGAGAACCCAGGAGAACCCAGGAGTAAAAGGTTAGAGTTCGAGCTGGCGTGTTGTTCATAACTTTGATGTTGCAGGAAAAACATCATTGCCCAAGGTTTTAACACTGAGCATGGAAACCAGTTTCAAATCAAAAGCATCTGATTGGCTGAAATGGCGACCAGTCGCCATTTCAGCCAATCAGATGTTTGAGATTTGAGACTGGTTTCCATGCTCAGTTTTAAAACCTTCAGACCATGTCATTACTCTGGATGCTATTTTAATAACACTCCATGATAAATAAATCATCGTCTATGTCCAATGTGATTCTCAACTATGCCATGTGATATTAAACAATATACATGCATCACTGGTAGAGTTTTATAACATGTTAAATGTACTTTATCTCACCAGAGGGTAACTGTATGTTCCACACTTCCTGCTGATACAACACAGTCCAGTCTGGCACTGGAGAACAGCAATTCCTGTTTGACTGGTTCCCTGGTTCATGTAGTTCTCTAGTGTAAAGCTCAGCCTTTCACTCTGTGGGGTACCAGTCTGAAGATACTGTACACTGTGGTCTGCTGCACAACTGGAATAATGCACAAAATGTTTATCATAAATAAGAATCTCTAATCAGGAATTATGCAAGTGTTTCTGTAGTATCATTTAATTTCGCGAGGACATTTTTTCGCATAAAACCTGTAAATAACAAATTGCGGTGGCATGAATTCACACAACTGCATTTTCCTATAAAGAAACACTATTAAATGGTTTAATTTCGCTGGGATTGAATTTCGCACTCTTGTGGTAGAGCCAAATACACGAAAATTTAACCTGTGAAAATAAAATGATTAAACAGTATGTATCAAACTAAATCACAAACTCAAACTCACTAACATACAGTATGCAACAATGAATTTTGTTCCACGTACAAGTACGAGCCACTGTTCCATTTAATGTACATGTACAAGAATAGGTTTAAAACTTTTCTCATAAATACGCATTTTTACACATGTGCGACCAACATAGATCCAGATCAGCCGGCACATCCATGCCATCTGACCAGGACCTGCACTGGTCGCATTTTGGTCAGAAATAACCTAACAAATAAAAAAGCAAACAGTTAAGATCCTGATCAGATGGCACAGATGTGCCGACCGATCTGGATCTAAACTGTTTGCCCTCGCAATAAAGGTGTATCTATGGAGGAAAGTGTTAAGTATGAAAAAAAATCACAAACTCAAACTCACTAACATACAGTATGCACCAATCAGTTTTGTTCCATGTACAAGTACCAACCACTGTTCTATTTATATGTAAAAGAATAGGCTTAACCCTTTCCTCCATATATACGCATTTTTACACAAGTGCGAACAGTATAGATTCAGATCAGCCGGCACATCCGAAGCCATCTAATCAGGACCTTCACTGGTAGCATTTTGGTCAGAAATAACCTAACGAATAAAAAAGCGAACAGTATAGATCCTGATCAGATGGCAAGGATGTGCCGGCCGATCTGGATCTAAACTGTTCGCCCATGCAATAAAGGTGTTTCTATGGAGGAAAGGTTTAACTAATGTGTACCAACCTGTTCTCCACCAACATGTACTTGGAGCCGTCTCCTGTACCATGTTCTGAGGTCAACCAGCAACTCTGTATGCTAGCCTTCAACAATGGATCAGATGTGGCAGTTGCTTCAAGGTACAGCCTGGTGTGGTGCTGGGGTATGGCTACAGGATAGCGGATATACGGGGCCAAGAACAACACATTATTATATAACTGAAGGTGAAGGTCGGAACTCTCCAAAGTCTGGAAACAAACAACATAAAAATCAATGTGAAAGCAACATATACTGATATATTCTCTTTTGTACAAATTATCTTTATACATCTTATACATCTGACAGATATAATTCTCATTTAATTTGTGACAACATACCGCTATGTGATTTTCACAATGACATTAGCAATTAACTGGTAATATTTACACTTCAACTTTATCTTTTACGATGAAGTCTGAAGTCTTATTAATCTAATGAATCATAATTTCTGATTGTACACAATGTGAAGTATTACATTAAAAGGTGTGGTTACAGTTAAAGCCATGTTTTGATTTTGCAACGATTTGCTGTGAAGCGTGCCCACATTAATTTGGTCCTCAATATGGTTGTTCAAACAGCATTCAAAAAAGCCATAATATCACAAATTGTTCTCCTGGGTTCTGTATTAATTAGAGTATGTATGTGTGTAAAAAATATAAGGACTGAATCGATATTTGACAGTTTAAACAACCCAACTGCTTTCCATACCTCAATGAAAACCATCAAATATCAATTCAATCCTTAATAGAAAGGACATGCATAAATCCTAAGTACATCTTAACAAAGTGATGTCTTTTAACCATTTATTCTATATAATACATGTTTTATTACATGGAAGTCCTGTTTAGATCCAGATCAGCTGCCACAGTTATATATGTTATATGATCTGGATATACAATGTTCGCATCTTAGTCATATATAACCTTATGAATCTAAAAAGCAACCAGTTTAGATCTGATGGCATAGCTGCAGGCTGATCCAGATCTCAAATGCTTGCCTGTGCAATAAAAGCTATACCTATAGAGTAAAGTGTTATAAACCACATCTTCATTTTGCTATATTGAAGCTTTTTTGCATTAAACTTTATATCTTGATTTAATTTATTCTAATGGTAGGCGACAGAACATTTTCTGTAAATCCCAGAAAGACTCATTTTTCAGATAATAAATAGCCCTGGTTATACAAGTACATTAGAATGGTTTCTATATTAGATGTACTTTCGTCAGAGTACGTTAAGTTTAGTCTTTTTTTTTTTACTTAGTAACAAGAAGACACTGCAATAACACAAAAAATTAGTTATTAAAAATACTTCTGTATGCCTACATAAAATTGTGATGAATTTGGTATTATATATCTCAAGTTTGGACAATCAACACTTTCCTCCACTTATACACATTTTTACGCATGTGCGAGAAGTGTAGATCCAGATCAGCCGGCACATCCATGCCATCTTTTCAGAATCTGCACTGGTTGCATTTTGGTCAGAAATTACTGAACAAATCATAAATCAAACTGTGCAGATCCTGATCAGACGGCATGGATGTGCTGGGCTGATCTGGATGTACACTGTTTCCCAACGCAATTCAGGTGTGTCTATGTTAGAAAGGGTTAAAGAACATTTTCGTAGTATTATCACTATCCTTCAGAAATGACCTTGAATATTGAATGATATGAAGTCACTGAAGTCATCAAGCAAACAGTTTCTTTTCCTAAAGTGAAGATAATCTTTCCCAGTGAAACATACTGTAGAACAGCTGGGCTGATGGTTATAAAGCTGAGATTGGAAACCAGTCTCAAATCTCAAGCATCTGATTGGCTGAAATGGCGACTGGTTGCCATTTCAGCCAATCAGATGCTTGAGATTTGAGACTGGTTTCCATGCTAAGTTTCATAACCTTGGGCACTGATGCATTGTGCAGGACAATCCATATAATGCTGGAAGATTTACCTGCTCTTTGACTTGACACATGAAGCTGATCTGCAGGGGCTGTAACTCTAGATCCTCATCATCAAGCGTCAGATCGTTAATCTGGTTTTCACCAGAACCAGAGAACACGTCCTCCAAGCCACTTCCTTCAGCCAGCAAGTCTGTGTCACGCACTTTCTCTACCATGATGCTTGAATCGTGAATCATCAGCTGAAGATAAATGGTAAGTGATTAAACCAACTGCAGACATGGCTGATGTAGGTAACAAGGTATCAATGTCATTAACCCTTTCCTCCATATATACACATTTTTACGCATGTGTGACCAGTGTAGATCCAGATCAGCCAGCACATCTGTGCCATCTGATCAGGATCTGCACTTTGTGCTTTTTGGTAAGTAATAACCTAATAAATCAAAAAGCAAACAGTGCAGATTCTGTTCAGACGGCACAGATCTACACTATTGCCCATGCCTTTAAGGCGTGAATATGGAGGAAAGGGTTAAAGGGAAAAGTTCCAAGTTAGTACTAGGAATTTGATTTGCTACAATCAGAAACAGTGTCAAATTATCATCTTGGTATATTGTCAACATATGTGTCATTGATATCAAGGACCTAAGGTCTTTACAAGTACATGAATCGTTCACTGAAGTCTGAGAAATCTAAACAGAACAATTATCATATCATATGGATCAACAGCAGATCATGAAAGGAATATCAGAACTTACCTGTAGTTTATTTTCTTTATTAACACAACTTAACCCTTTACTCCATAGATACATCTTTATTTGACAGCGTAGATTCAGATCAGGCGGCACACTTCTGTCTTGATTCATTAGGTTATTTCTGACCAAAATGCGACCAATGTAGATCCAAATCAAATGGCACGGATGTGCTGTCTGATCTGGATCTACACTGGCTGCAAAGGTATTAAAACTTGTATATATGGAGTAAAGAGTTACTGGGTGTAATACATACAGCATTAACAAGTGCCTGTCCTCCATCGATATTGTTAGCAATCTTGGTTCCACATGCCCGTGATGTGCTCTCAATGTACACATGAGTCTGGTTTTCTGACGCTGTACATTGTGGGTCTAGTAGTGTTAACATGCTCTTCTTCACACCCAGCACCTGAAAATACACATGTTCCATCGTAGTCAAAACAGATAGAAATAAAGTGACATACTATGTAATTGATTATTAATTGATAATATTGATTTCCTCCATAGACAACCTTTATTGCATGGGTAACCAGTTTAGATCCAGATCAGCTGGCACATCTTTGCTTTCTGATCACAATCTGCACTGTTCGCTCTTTGATTTGTTAGGTTATGTCTGACCAAAATGAGACCAGTGCAGATCCTGATCAGTCGGCATGGATTCGGCTGGACCTACACTGGTTGCACATGGGTAAAAACGCGTATTTATATGAGGAAAGGGTTAATGTCACTTTTGCACTTGTTTTCTTGTCACATTTCAGTTTCACACAATTTAAAGAGTATTATATTACAGAAATGTCATACTTAGCAAGTCTGAAGAACTCTAGAACTCCGCCTTCAAAATAATTATAACAAGTTTCAGAAAGGAGTAGGTTCACGAAGGTCTAATATTGGCCTAAAAATATGTCAATTTTTAAATTGCATTACATATCTTAATTTTTTATGCCTTTGAATACATAAATGGTTATACTTTTCATATTTTAAAACTTTATATTGATAACTGCTAAAGGAGTTTGACAAGGTGCCATCAAAACTGCTAAAAACTAGAATTATCACTGAAAGTGATTAAATACCCCCACATGTATGCTTGATAATTGAACTGGGAATGCTTCGAATCAATGGCATAATGTGCCCCACTTTCAATCCAAAGTGTCGTCTTCACAGTAGCCACATATTCAGCAAGTTTCATCACAATATCTCATTCCTTCTAAATTTATTGAGCAGAAATGGTTTAAATATGTTAGTAACAGTGGCCTTTATCTAACTTTTATCTAAGAACTGTGTGCCAAACATTGTTTATGAGAAATCATCCAGAAACCATTTTTTCTATTTTTAGTAACAGTGACCTTGACCCCATCAGGCCCAATTTCAATACCAAGTTTTGTCTTCACAGACACTACCTATATAGCAATTTTCATCACAATATCTCATTCTGAACCAAAGTTATTGAGCATACAGTTTATTTTCTATTTTTAGTAACAGTGACCTTGACCCCGCAGGTCTTGAATCCCAAAAGTCATCTTCACAAAAACCATCAATACACCAAATTTCATTTAAGAATCTCATTCCAAGCTATAGTTACTGAGTGGAAACGAAGTTTTGAAGTTTAAATAACAGTGACCTTGACCTTGAACCCACAGGCCCCAAAGTCAAACCTAATCTTTATCTTGTTATGTTACATCTGTGTCCCAAGAAATAACTAGAATTATCACTGAAAGTGATTAAATACCCCCACATGTATGCTTGATAATTGAACTGGGAATGCTTCGAATCAATGGCATAATGTGGCCCACTTTCAATCCAAAGTGTCGTCTTCACAGTAGCCACATATTCAGCAAGTTTCATCACAATATCTCATTCCTTCTAAATTTATTGAGCAGAAATGGTTTGAATATGTTAGTAACAGTGGCCTTTATCTAACTTTTATATAAGAACTGTGTGCCAAACATTGTTTATGAGAAATCATCCAGAAACCATTTTTTCTATTTTTAGTAACAGTGACCTTGACCCCATCAGGCCCAATTTCAATACCAAGTTTCGTCTTCACAGACACTACCTATATAGCAATTTTCATCACAATATCTCATTCTGAACCAAAGTTATTGAGCATACAGTTTATTTTCTATTTTTAGTAACAGTGACCTTGACCCCACAGGCCTTGAATCCCAAAAGTCATCTTCACAAAAACCACCAATACACCAAATTTCATTTAAGAATCTCATTCCAAGCTATAGTTACTGAGTGGAAACGAAGTTTTGAAGTTTAAATAACAGTGACCTTGACCTTGAACCCACAGGCCTCAAAGTCAAACCTAACCTATATCTTGTTATGTTACATCTGTGTCCCAAAAAATAATTAAATCTATGAAGTATTTCATGAGTTATAGTCCAGAAACAATTTTTCTTTTTTAAGTTACAGTGACCTTGACACTGACCCCTCAGGCCCCAAAGTCGAACTCGACCTGTATCTTCTGATATTACATATATGTACCAAAAAAGGATTTAATCTGTGAAGTTTTTCATGAGTTATCATCTGGAAACCCTTTTTCTATTTTTAGTAATACTGACCTTGACATTGACCCCACCAGCCCCAAAGTCGAACTTGACCTGTATCTTGTGATGTTACATCTATTTACCAAACAAGGATTAAATCTGTGAAGTGTTTCATGAGTTATCATCCGGAAACCATTTTTCTATTTTTAGTAACAGTGACCTTGACACTGATCCCACCAGCCCCAAAATCGAACTTGTCCTGTATCTTATGACGATATACCTGTGTACCAAAAATTATTTAATTCTGTCAAGCCTTTCATGAGTTATCATCTGGAAACGAAGAATCCGACCGACCGACAGACCGACAGACCGACCGACCGACAAGCTCACTCCTATATACCCCCTCAAACTTCGTTTGTGGGGGTATAATTAAATCTATGAAGTATTTCATGAGTTATAGTCCAGAAACAATTTTTCTTTTTTAAGTTACAGTGACCTTGACACTGACCCCTCAGGCCCCAAAGTCGAACTCGACCTGTATCTTCTGATATTACATATATGTACCAAAAAAGGATTTAATCTGTGAAGTTTTTCATGAGTTATTATCTGGAAACCCTTTTTCTATTTTTAGTAATACTGACCTTGACATTGACCCCACCCGCCCCAAAGTCAAACTTGACCTGTATCTTGTGATGTTACATCTATTTACCAAACAAGGATTAAATCTGTGAAGTGTTTCATGAGTTATCATCCGGAAACCATTTTTCTATTTTTAGTAACAGTGACCTTGACACTGATCCCACCAGCCCCAAAATCGAACTTGACCTGTATCTTATGACGATATACCTGTGTACCAAAAATTATTTAATTCTGTCAAGCCTTTCATGAGTTATCATCTGGAAACGAAGAATCCGACCGACCGACAGACCGACCGACCGACAAGCTCACTCCTATATACCCCCTCAAACTTCGTTTGTGGGGGTATAATGAGGAAAATGTGCAAAAATTCATATGTTTGTCCATTTTCATAGCAGATTTTAGAGGATTTCGATTAGGGCACACTTCTCGACCAAAATCAAATTTTGACCATGAATTCAGCACACATTTATACAAAGAAAATTCTTTAAATTAATGTGGTCTAAGCCTGTGCCCAATATGAAAATCACCAAAATATGATGAAAATTTAACAAAAAATTGCATTTTGGCAAACATTTTCGAATTTCAGACACATTTGACATACTTAATTTTTTATTTTGGTTTATGGGTTCATCTTCACTCTTTATCTTTTCAAGAAAACAACCATTATATATTATAAAAAGCACTCTTTCAGTGATGTAAATGCAATTTGAAAATTTGAGATAATTTAGGCCAATTTTGAGCCTTCTGAAATAAATGCCGCCGATGTGTGTCTGACCTATTTAAACCAAGATAATTACAGCTGGCAGTCTCAACGTGCGGAGATACTGGCCACAGACAGAGCACTCCCATCACGTCGTACATCAACAAACTATCGTCATACACATTAGCAGTAAACACTGGTATTAAAAAGCTTAAGTAACAAAAAGATCTGAAAGTTCTCTTCATTCCACATGAAGTTCCCTATGTGTACTTAATAAAATAAGCAGTGAAGCTAGGAAATAGATGTGAATGAAATGAATTAACCATTTTATTCTATGGTTAAGAAAGTGAAATAAGCAAATCAGGAACGGCCACATTCAGCTGACTCAGCTTCCCCACACTGTCAATAAAAGAAATATAACACAAAACGTAGAAAGGAGAAGAGAGTATGGTTATGCAATGATCTGTTTTAAAAAAGACACCACAAACAATTAACGGTAGTTGGAACCTGAGAGGTTACTGCCCGAGAACAGTCAGTGGCAAAACAATTTGCCACTGAGCGCTTTAACCTGGTTCTAGGGTGCACCAACCTCAGACTTGCCCTAAAAGGTTCTCATATGAACAATAAGTACAAGTTGACTTGGTGAAGTATTTCCAATCCACCCATCACCTCAACTTAAAGGATTTTATCACATGTGTGATCAGGGAAGTTCCAGGGCCCAAGATCATAAAACTAAAGCTTGAGATCAGTCTCAAATCTCAAGGATCTGATTGGCTGAAATGGCGACTGGTAGCCATTTCAGCCAATCAGATCCTTGAGATTTGAGACTGATCTCCAGATTTAGTTTTATGATCTTGGGCACAGATTAGCCTTCATACCTGTGTAGTCTTGTAATAATCTACACTGTTCTCTGTCAGATACATTAGGTTATTTCTGACTAAGAAGTGAACAATATTGATCCAGCTCAGATTGCCAAAAATGTGCAGGGTGATCTGGATGTGCAGGCTGATTTGGATCTAAATCACCTTGCACATCTATGCTATCCTTTTCAGGATCTTCAATGGTCCGTACATTTATTACAGACTAATATGGATCGTGACCAGACTGCACTTAAAATGCGATTGTCTTGTTATGCTTGAAATTTCAGTAGAAAATATAAATGGCAGGGGACTTCAAAAGAGAATGTTCCATCAGTGGGCTTGACTTAAAAGTGATAACAGTCGATTAGCAAATACTTAAAACAAAATATCACGTCATCACATTCAATGCTGTTTTAATTCAGTCTCATGGTTGCTTTCAAAGTATCTTCCAGTTTGAGACAACGGCCATTTGAACTAGCCATATTCATCACATCAACAACAAAGAATATCTTGTATCTTGTAAAGATTGATTAAGCATCATGTTTTTAAAACAGGAAATCAACCCAATTAGACTTGCTTTTACCGGCTATGTCAACCAGTAAACAGGCCTTTGTTCAGCATTTACATACATTTTAATAGTAAATGACAGTGAATGACAAAAGATCTCGGAAAAGCCAAATGCAGTGCTCAAGGTTATAAAACTGAGCATGGAAACCAGTCTCAAATCTCAAGCATCTGATTGGCTGAAGATGCTTGAGGTTTGAGACTGGTTTCCAAACTCAGTTTTATAACCTTCAACCCAGAACACAAACAACCCAAATAATAAAGAGAGAGTTCATAAGTTGACAATACCTGTCTTTAGCAGCCACCCAAGGGAGTGACAAAAAGTGGCTGCTGAAGACAGGTGGCTGTTACTGACAGTAAAAAATTATAATAAAAATGTCAGTTTCTGTCATATTCAAACTGACTGTTTAAGGCATGTGGTTGCTATTTGCAGGTGGCTGCTAAGACAGGTTTCACTGTATATATTAAATTAAACCCCATTTAGTGACTGTACATGAATTACTATATCAAACCCCATCTGAGATGTTTTAAATAGTTTAAAGAAAATTGTTTTTGTTACAAAACTGTAAGTATACATTTACATCCATATTTATATAAATTAGATTCTCAAAATAAATTGATTCATTGCAGCTGAGATATTTTTTAGCATTTATGAATTCTTTTTTGGATGTAAGTTAAAGGGAGTAATAAAGTTTGTCCCTATTTTAATTTATAATCTTTATAATTTTTTCCAAGATTAAGTTCAATGAAATATACTGTGGCATAATTTATTAGAATTCCCTCCCAAACTGCAAAAAACCCTTCACTCTGTGTTCACAGGCTTTAATGTGTGTGTGACCAGTGTCGACCAGATGAACTGGCATATCAGTGCAATCTGATCAGGATCTACATTGGTTGCTTCTTGTTCAGTATTAATCTATTTATTATAAAGAGGAACAGTGTATCCTGATCAGATGGCACAGATATTCCATGGAGTAAAAAGCTTAAACATACAAATGCGAAAATCACTTTACAAGGTGGTAACCCCTCATGTTCTCACTTTCATTATTTGTTTGTGACATCCATTGTGAAACTGATTATTGTAATACCATGCTCTCTTTTCCTCTCTACTGTTTGGCTGTGTGGGGAGGCTGTGTCTGCTGGATGTGGCCATTCCTGATATGCATATTTCACTTTTTTACAAAATAAGACAGCATTAACAACTAACAAAAAAAGAGAAGCCAAGTGATTAACACCACAGAACAAGAAAACTGTTGGTACCTGAAGAATGTTTTTGTCCAGGGCAACAGTGAGTGTATGCTGGTTACATTCCGTCTTCAGTGAGTGCTTCAGGCTGATCTTGATCTGTTTCACCGTTCTCTGCTCTTTATCTACTGAAAATAAACGATAATATATCAGTTCTCTTTACTGTTCTCTGCTCTTTATCTACTGAAAATAAACGATAATATATCAGTTCTCTTTACTGTTCTCTGCTCTTTATCTACTGAAAATAAACGATAATATATCAGTTCTCTTTACTGTTCTCTGCTCTTTATCTACTGAAAATACACGATAATATATCAGTTCTCTTTACTGTTCTCTGCTCTTTATCTACTGAAAATACACGATAATATATCAGTTCTCTTTACTGTTCTCTGCTCTTTATCTACTGAAAATACACGATAATATATCAGTTCTCTTTACTGTTCTCTGCTCTTTATCTACTGAAAATACACGATAATATATCAGTTCTCTTTACTGTTCTCTGCTCTTTATCTACTGAAAATACACGATAATATATCAGTTCTCTTTACTGTTCTCTGCTCTTTATCTACTGAAAATACACAACCATACATCAGTTCTCTAAACTGTTGTCAGCCCTTTTTTTACTGACAATACACGATCATACATCAGCTTTTTATCTACTGAAAATTCACGATCATACATCAGTTCTCTTAACTGCTTTTTTCTACTGACAATACACAACCATTCAGCATTGCTTGTGCTATCAGTTATTCTGCAACACATCATAGGGCATTTCTCTTGCTCTCTATTTTATGGCAAAACTTTGCTTAAATTTTGGATAAAATTGTGCTACATACCAGCCATCACTTTCCTGTTAACCCTTTCCTCCATATATACAAATTCTTACGCATGTGCGACCAGTATAGATCCACATCAGCTGGCACATCCATGCCATCTGATCAGGATCTGCACTGGTGGCATTTTGGTCAGAAATTACCTAACAAATCAATAAGCTAACAGTTTAGATCCTGATCAGACGGCGAGGATGTGCCGGCTGGTCTGGATCAAAACTGTTGGCCCTCGCAATAAAGGTGTATCTATGGAGGAAAGGGTTTAACAATTCTATCTATTCTATTCTATTATGCACCAGTTACTGATATTTATGTTTGGTGTTGAAAATAAATGCTGCATATGCAGAATCTGATTATTTGTATAGATTCAAGAATTACTATACCCAGTAAAGAATCAAATATTTCAAATCCACTAAAATCTATAATAACACATAACTGAGCATGTTACACTCTCGGTACATTTTAGTGAAGCAAATGCCTACCACGAATTCCGAGTCATGTACACTGAAACAAATAATCCAGTAAACCATTCTTTTTGCTGATTGCAATTTTGAAATTTTAGAAACCATGCAGCAATTTTCAGACCTGAATGCAGTCAGATAATCTGGGTGCAATAATCAGCCCCGGGTGTAGTTAGCAACTTACCTGGCTCAGGAGCCTGCAGATCCGGTAGAGTGATCTGTATCCTGTTGGAGTTGTTCACAGACGTGTACATAGCGATTGGCTCAAGGAAATACTCCACCCAGCGGAGCAGATCCATACCCGACTCCCGCAGCTCCTCGGACCTCACAGACACAGTGTGCACACGTACACCAGCCATGTCCACAAAGCTGTTGGCCTGAAGAATAATCACATTCCAGTAAAACTGCTATGTTTGAAATGATTTCAGAATATTTCTATACACGAAGAGCCAGGTTCTGGCTAAAAATCCTCACCTTAGTGCAAAAACAGAGCTGGAGGTTATAAACCTGAGTTTGGAAACCAGTCTCAAATCTCAAGCATCTGATTGGCTGAAATGGCGACTAGTCGCCATTTCAGCCAATCAGATGCTTGAGATTTGAGACTGGTTTCCATGCTCAGTTTTATAACCTTGGGCACAGTATAAAGCCTAGTTAGTGCAATAATAGTCCTTCATATTTCAATGGTACTTATACCTTTTTGCACTAGGGTGACAAAAGAACCTTTGATATAAGAGTTATACTGTTTTTGAATTAACCCTTTCCTCCATAGATACAACCCTTTCCTCCATAGATACCTTGTTTGAATGGGTGAACAGTTTAGATCCAGATCAGCCGGCACATCTGTGCCATCTGATCAGGATCTAAACTGTTCGCTTTTTGATTCATAAGGTTACTTCTGACTATATTGCGACCAGTGCAGATCCTGATCAGACAGCACGGATGTGCCAGCTGATCTGGATCTACACTGGTCGCACATGCGTAAAAATGGGTATATATGGAGGAAAGGGTTAAGGTGATGCGTCATATATTCTCTATATTCAACATTTTGCTGCATAACTTATAAGGAAAGTATTAGAAACCTAAACTTACAAATTAATAAGGGTAGTTAGAATTTTGGGATGTTTCCGACACAAGAATGATGCCAAATAATGTACAGGAAATCATGTATATGCCATTCTTTCAAAATATTCTAAAGTTCGGGTTAGGGTTAGGGTTAGGGTTAGAATATATATACCCATTTTTACGCATGTGCGACCAGTGTAGATCCAGATCAGCTGGCACATCCGTGCTGTCTGACCCTAACCCTATATTCTAAAGTTCTATGAAAATCACATTCAGGGTCACAAGAGAACAAGAGGATGGTGCACTGAGACAAAACCAAGTTTTCTACTAATATTTCTGTGAAAAAGGGACATAACTATGACAAACTACAGTCAGGAGTTATGAAACTTGTCCTGATAATCACAACTGAGATGTCAGACAACTACCTTAAGTTTCAATGGTTACTGAGAAAAAGTGAACTTGCAACAAAACACTGATGCCCACCTGCCAAACAACATACCCCAATCTAATAATCTGGAATTTCCAAAGACATCATGGCTAAAAATTTGATGCCAATGGCATATAAAGCACACATATGAAATGTTTGTAAATTGCATCAAATACCCCATTGTTTGGTATATTTTGGATATATTTTATAATTCTCTACCGCTATGAAAAAGCCGAACTCTTTATACCAATATCTGCCTATCCAAAATGTCCCTAGATTCTTTAATAGTCAAATGTAACTAACAGTTAAATCAATATAATTAGCATTTTGAACTAAAACATGGTCCCACTTATATTGTTTATGATCTTGTAATAAATGTATCAATGAATAATTGCTTTCATTTTATGGTAATTAAAACACTGAAGCAGTGAAAAACAAGTTATTGTCAATTTTTAAAAGCCATCCGAGTACTTCTGTGTATAATTTACGTACAAGGCCAATGTTTTATTGTCTTTACAGTTTTACCTCATCAATAAACATTTTACAAATATTTCATAGTGTGTTTTATTAATGCTTGTATGCGACAATGTTGATTCTTGTTTTAAATGATGTGGTCAGCATCAAGCTAACAAATTTCTCTGACATTTAATTTTGAGAGAAACACAGGTAACAAAATTTCAAACTCTTGAGACATCTAGCCATAACAGGATGAATGAAGGTGGTCAAATATCTAGGCCAGGGAAGGGTACAAGTTAATGTTGAAAGAACTTCATGCCCAACCCTTTTTGCTTTTCTAATTATTGCTCATGCATATGTATATTTACCTGTAAAACAGAATGGCAAATAAAATATGTTTAAACTAAATATCAAGGAAGTCTGTTGTAAGAGCATTATAATAGCATTTAACCCTTTCCTCCACAGATACACCTTTATTGCATGGGTGAACAATTTAGATCCAGATCAGCCGGCACATCTGTTCGCTTTTTGATTTGTTAGGTTATTTCTGACTAAAATGCGACAAGTGCAGATCCTAATCAGACGGCACTGATGTGCCGGCTGATCTGGATCTACACTGGTCGCACATGCGTAAAAATGCATATATATGGAGGAAAGGGTTAAACCAAGTAGACTATTTTGTGTCATACATACCACGATACTGATTTTGCCCTGGATTTTCTTCGTGTACACTCTCCACATGACCTGGGTGGGAGATTTGAGGACGAGCCAGAGTTCCTTCTCCCCCTGCTGAGCCGAGTTACCACGGACATCAAGGTGGACCTCAAACTGTTTCATGTCAGGGACATTCTTCAACTCTACCACGTAAGCCATCCTGAAAATACAACATATATCACTTGTGTTAACCCATTCCTCCATAGACACACCTTATTTTGCATGGGCAAACAGTGTAGATCCAGATCAGCCAGCACATCTGTGCCGTCTGATCAGAATCTAAACTGTTCGCTTTTGATTTGTTAGGTTATTTTTTACCAAAATGCGACCAGTGCAGATCCTGATCGGACGGCATGGATGTGTCAGCTGATTTGGATCTACACTGGTCGCACATGCGTAAAAATGTATATTTATGGAGGAAAGGGTTAATTCCCTGCCAAAGATCATAAAATTAAATCTAAGGAACAGGCTCAAATCTTAAGCATCTGATTGACTGAAATGGTGACAGATGCTTGAGATTTGAGACTGGTACCAATCTTAGTTTTATGATCTGGGGCCTTTGTCAAAACTTGATGCTTCTTCAGCAAACTCTCCAACATATTAAGTGTACACCAAACGAATCTGCACAATTATTGTGTGACGACCAACACAGTCAATATGTGGTGAGAAGATCGAAGCCAAACAGTTGATCTGGATCTAAACTTGCTGACTGCCTATGGATAACATGGATAACATATCCCATGGACTAAAGGGATAAAGTAAAGATGTGAACACTCTACTGGATAGATCCTAGAAAGAGAAACCTCCCTTTCAATAATCATTTTACTACATGGAATATGGCCGTTACCTCAAGGGTGAACAGTATATATCCAGGGTTGGAGGTTATAAAACTGAGATTGGAAACCAGTCTCAAATCTCAAGCATCTGATTGGCTGAAATGGCGACTGGTCGCCATTTCAGCCAATCAGATGCTTGAGATTTGAGACTGGTTTCCATGCTCAGTTTTATAACCATGGGCACAGATCAGCTGATATATCTGTAAGGTTGTGAGGTATGATTCAAATCTCCACTCTTTGCTTTTTGATTTGTTGCATTATTTCTGTCTAAGAAGTGAACAGGGTTGATCTTGATCAGAAGGCACAGACAGGCAGATATCAGGCCCCGTGATTATCAAACTTTTTTCATGCTCAACTCAATTCTGTGCTCAAACTTTAAATGTCTTAAGCATTAACAGTCTTCATAAATAAGGAATAACTATCTGTTCCAGGGATTCTAAAATTATCGGCAGGCCGGTCATTGACCGATTTTCGGGAAGAATGTCCGATTGAAATTTCAAAATTGGTTTAAAAAATCGGTCATGAATAGTGGCCTACAAACTGTTACAAAATTACCTAAATGTACATTTTTTCACAGCTTAATCAGCTATTAACCTGTCAATTAGCGACTTCACAAGTCTGCTACCATGACTACCACGACTACACGTTCCGTGAATAGCCTGCGGCATAGATGAAACCGGATGTGGTGGGTCTCATTTTAACAACGGGCGGGTTATTTAATTTCCAGATGGATGGCGCTAGTCAAAGGCTGTTTGACGTCAGAATTTAAGATAGCATTTACAAATAGTGGATTAATTAACGTAAACGATAAAACAGTTTGCATTTTATTGACAGACGTGTTAGTCCGATATGTGCGTAATTCTAAAAGACCGACGACCGAAAATTGATGTTTATCAAATTTAAAGAAAACTTATATCATGCGAATTTTACTTGAACTGTTAGCATTTCACAACAAATTTGAAATGGCTCAAATGAATATATACTTAAATGTGAAAAAAATCGAGTGACCGGCTTGCTTACTTACGCATATAACGATTCAAATAAATTTCAAATTTACAAAAATCTACGTAATCAACATTTATTTCCGACTCTTGAGTAATGTTGCATACGCAGACTCATGTAAGTTCGTAGATTCAAAAATTACTACATCCTGTAAAGAAAAGAATAATATTTCAAACAACTATAATATAGTGTTACAAAGCATGGTGTGATCGACGTAAATTAACGTAAAGTGAATACTTGCCTCCCGAAATTCCGAGAGATAAAACATTTTTAATAACAAAATAATCCACTTCACAATCGCTATGATAACTGTTTTGAACCATTACGTCACGTTTAAAATGCATGGAATGCTTGTGTATTACAACAAAGACGCCGATCGCGTAAACTTCAAACGTCGCATGCCGCTCTTATAAATCGATCAAAGATTTTTTCAGTCTACAGCTCGAAAACCATTAATCTGTTGAGAGGTTGTAGGATATTGCCGACCAGAAAATATGCCGGGAAAAAGAAATGGACTGGGGGTCGGGAGAGTGAAATACGCTGAACGCAGGGGACCGGAAGTCGCTGTTCGTGCGGACCGGAAGTCGCTGTTCCGGAAGTCGGCGAAATGTCAATTTTGGCGCCAATGTCCGATTGGGATTTTGAAATTTTAGAATCCCTGATCTGTTCAACACTTGTTGTTGAGAGCAATTTTGTCATATATTCAGTTTAAAATAATTTATTTTATATAATGAACAGAAACGAAGCCATCAAATTTTCATGCTCAAATTGAGTCTAGCATGAAAAAAGTTTTATAATCACAGGGCCTTGATCTACACGGTTCACACCTGCAACAAACCCAGTATATATGATCTAAAGGTTTATCCTGTCCTTGCACAACATAAAAGCACCAGGAATATTCTGAAAAATTGTATGTGGGCTTATGAAATCTTTTATTGTTGCATCATGAGATGTTTTATAACTTTTATTTGATACCTTTCTAAAGAATTAAATTGGTTTTATTTTAGGACAGAAGATGATCTATTCTGAATACAAGCACGAAGCATCAGCTGTGCATGTATCTGACACCCAATATTTTAAACAATTTTATTTAAATGCAAACATTTTAATCTTCTTACAAATTGTTTATTTTTTAATTTTATCAAATATTTTCTTTTTTTGGTTTATATGATCTGTTTTGTATAAGGCTGTGATGGAATACTTTCAAGTTGGCTGGATCTTCATGGAAACTGCCTTCATAAAACCACTGTTTGCGCATGAACACTAGCACATGTTGCTATGTTACTTTTGTTCAAGCAGCAACATTTACTGGCCGGGTTGCTGTGCTTACAGTGTTGACACTGATGTTTCATTGTTTACCCCTCTTTGCTAAAATGTCCATTCTTTGTAACTCACCCTGGATAGGCTCCTGTGTTTCTGGGTAGGAAACTTCTACTTGCTGGGTTAACACTGATATGACCTTGACACTGTGGTTATCCATGGCAACCAATGTGCATGCTTTGTAACTGATCCTGTAAATACTCTAGCATGGTGTCATTCATGAGACAACCTTCTACTAGCTTGTTACCATGGATATGACCTTGACATTGAGGTCTCCATGGTGACCACAGTCTGTATAAATTTATAAGCTATGTAACTTACCCTGGGTATGTTCCTGTGTGTCTGTCCTTCATGAGACAACCTTCTGCTGGCTGGGTTACCATGGATATGACCTTGACGTTGAGGTCACCATGGTGACCACAGTCTCTGTATAAATGTATGAGTTATGTAACTTACCCTGGGTATGTTCCTGTGTGTCTGTCCTTCATGAGACAACCTTCTACTGGCTGGGTTACCATGGATACAGCCTTGACATTCAGGTCTCCAGGGTGACCACTGTCTTTGTTCAGAGTGCATGTTGATGTATTGGATGAAGATGGTAATGACTGAGCTGAAATTTAAAAATTATATATGTCAATCAATAATAACTGTGCTTGTAGTTTTTCTCCAAATGTTCAAGATAAAAACACTACAAATATAAAAAATTGCAGTTTTGGATAAACTGAATCTGTGCATGTGCAGTTTACTGGTAATGCTGAGTAGCCCTGGATTGTGCACTTATCAGTTTTAATGCAAGTAAATAGTACATATTTCGATCCATGTGTTGTATTTTAACTTTCATTGCTATAGCTAGCAAATTTTTGTGAATATACTAAAAGATCTGTGCCTCTGATTGGAATCAACACGGTGTACATTTGCAACAAAGGTCATTTCTATGATGTAAAAGGGTAAGTCACATACTGAAGTAAACAATTAGAACTAGAGTGCTGAAGCAGACATGTACTGTTCATATATATGTACTCACACAGCAAACTTAATGACATAACATTGTAACCAAAACTATCTGTGATAATATTTCCCCATTTACTTAGCAATAAAGCTATCCTATCTTCATTTTACTCTCAAAAAAGTTAACTATACATAACAAAGTGTTGAATGTATCAACTGACAGATACACATCTTCCTACAACAAATTTAGGTGGTGTTTCCTAACTCAAGAGCATACCTGAATAATCTATTTTTACTTTGGTACAAAACCCCACTGCCCCTTGCCACTTAAACTGAACAAGATTTTAATGCCAATGAATAACAATGAAATTTGCATTATGGGGGGTGGAGGGGAGGGGGAACAAAACAGAGCTTCGTAAGAAAAAATACTGAGAATACCATGCAAGCCTCATAAGCCATGCGTTTTTAGACTGCACAACTATAATTAACCAATTTGCTATTTAACTGATAAGCTATTTAAACCCTTTAAATAGATAAGCCTGTCATTACTGGGCAAACAGTTGAGATCCAGATCAGCAAGCACATCTGTGCTGTCTGATCAGGATCTGCAATGTTCTCTTTTTTAATTAATAAGGTAATTTCTGACCAAGAAATGAACAAAGTAGATCCTCACTAGATATCATGGATTTGCCAGCTGATCTGGTCTGTTCACACATACAATAAAAGGTGTAGATATAGAGAAAAGGTTAAAGAAGCTTCAATGCGTCAAAATGCTGGAGTCTTTTGCTTTTAACACACATGACAATTTATTTTTATTCCATTTCATTTAGAATTTGATTCCCACCTGAATGTGCTCATAACCAAATTAATTTACCACCTTTGCTCTGATTCTGGTATCATTGTCAATTTCATAATCTTCAGCTGACAATTTCATGATCTTCAGCTGACAATTTCATGATCTTCAGCTGACAATTTCATGATCTTCAGCTGACAATTTCATGATCTGCAGCAGACAATTTCATGATCTTCAGCTGACAATTTCATGATCTTCATCTGACAATTTCATGATCTGCAGCAGACAATTTCATGATCTTCAGCTGACACTTTTATGATCTTCAGCTGACAATTTCATGATCTGCAGCAGACAATTTCATGATCTCCAGCTGACAATTTCATGATCTTTAGCTGACAATTTTATGATCTTCAGCTGACAATTTCATGATCTGCAGCAGACAATTTCATGATCTCCAGCTGACAATTTCATTATCTTCTGCTGACAATTTCATGATCTTCAGCTGACAATGTATGATCTTCAGCTGAAAATCTCATGATCTTCACCTGACAATTTCATGATCTCCAGCTGATAATTTCATGATCTTCTGCTGACAATTTCATGATCGTCAGCTGACAATTTCATGACATTCAGTTTACAATTTCATGATCTTCATCTGACAATTTCATGATTGACAATTTCATGATCTTCATCTGACAATTTCATGATCTTCATCTTTCAATTTCATGATCTTCATCAGACAATTTCATGATCTCCACCTGACAATTTCGTGATCTTGACAATTGCAGGATCTTCAGCTGATAATTGCATGATCTTTAGCTGACAAATACATGATCTTCAGCTGATGATTGCATGATCTTCTGCTGACAATTTAATGTTCTTCAGCTGACAATTTTATGATCTTCAGCTGACAATTTCATGATCTTCAGCTGACAATTTCATGATCTTCAGCTGACAATTTCATGATATTCAGCTGACAATTTCATGATCTCCAGCTGACAATTTCATGATCTTCAGCTGACAATTTCATGATCTGCAGCAGACAATTTCATGATCTCCAGCTGACAATTTCATTATCTTCAGCTGACAATTTCATAATCTTCAGCTGACAATTTCATGATCTTCAGCTGACAATTTCATTATCTTCAGCTGACAATTTCATGATTTCCATCTGACAATTTCATGATCTGCAGCAGACAATTTCATGATCTTCAGTTGACAATTTCATGATCTTCAGCTGACAATTTTATGATCTTCAGCTGTCAATTTCATTATCTGCAGCATACAATTTCATGATATCCAGCTGACAATTTCATTATATTCACCTGACAATTTCATTATCTTCAGCTGACAATTTTATTATCTTCAGCTGACAATTTCATGATCTGCAGCAGACAATTTCATGATCTTCTGCTGACAATTTCATGATCTTCATTTGACAATTTCATGATCTCCATCTGGCAATTTTAAGATCATCAGCCGACAATTTCATGATCTTCATCAAACAATTTCATGATCTTCACCTGACAATTTCATGATCTCCAGCTGACAATTTCATGATCTCCAGCTGACAATTTCATTATCTTCAGCTGACAATTTCATGATCTGCAGCAGACAATTTCATGATCTGCAGCAGACAATTTCATGATCTCCAGCTGACAATTTCATGATCTTCTGCTGACAATTTCATGATCTTCAGCTGACAATTTTATTATCTTCAGCTGACAATTTCATGATCTGCAGCAGACAATTTCATGATCTTCTGCTGACAATTTCATGACCTTCAGAAGACAATTTCATGATCTCCAGCTGACAGTTTCATGATCTCCAACTGACAATTTCATGATCTTCAGCTGACAATTTCATGATCTCCAGCTGACAATTTCATGATCTTCTGCTGACAATTTCATCATCTTCAGCTGACAATTTTATTATCTTCAGCTGACAATTTCATGATCTGCAGCAGACAATTTCATGATCTTCTGCTGACAATTTCATGATCTTCAGAAGACAATTTCATGATCTCCAGCTGACAGTTTCATGATCTCCAACTGACAATTTCATGATCTTCAGCTGACAATTTCATGATTTCCATCTGACAATTTCATGATCTGCAGCAGATAATTTCATGATCTTCAGCTGACAATTTCACGATCTTCAGCTGACAATTTTATGATCTTCAGCTGACAATTTCATGATCTGCAGCAGATAATTTCATGATCTCCAGCTGACAATTTCATGATCAGTCCCAATGAAAAATGCATCAAACAGACAAAAAAAGATTTGAACTTTCCACAGTCTACATATTTCCTCTGATCCCGGTGTTCTCACTACTAATGCTAAATTCAAGGATCACTGTCATCAACAACCTTGTAAATTCAAGGATCACTGTCATATATGGAGTTAAGTGTTTCACAAAATAAACATCTCACCTTTTCCAATAAGTGCAGTGAGGTGATTGCCGCCTTGGACAGAGGTGAAGGTTGTTACTGCGGCGAATCTCTCCGTTACCCAGCTCAATAAATCAGCTGCATTGTGGGGAAAATTCTTGGGCTTCAGAATGGAGGGCCGTGACTCTACATGTTTGTAGGCAAAGCGTAGTCCAGAACCCTTCGAGACCTGAAATGATAAATTAAATAATTTGTTGACTGTCCGGAAAGACATGTAACTTACGTAATAAGTATCTTGTCTGATTAGGCTATTGGCAGACCGTAGCATTATTCACTGGTCACAACCTACACCCACCAGCTTATATACACAGTGCAGGATTGAATAATTTCCATACTTTATTTAGTGGCTTATTTATTGGCAAACAAGATTGAATATAAAGAATGTCCTGTATATATAGTTATAGTAAAGTTGTTTTATTAATGGAATTAAACCCTTTCCTGTATAGATACACCTTTATTGCTACGGCGAACAGTTTAGATCCAGATCAGCTGGCACATCAGTGCCGTCTGATCAGGATCTAAACTGTTCACTTTCTGATTCATTAGGTTATTTCTGACCAAAATGCGACCAGTGCAGATCCTGATCGGCAACACGGATGTGCCGGCTGATCTAGACCTTCACTGGTCGCACATGAGTAAATATGCGTATATATTAAGGAAAGGGTTAATACAAATGAAGTTACACTGATTGCAGCACAAAGTTCCTTAACTCCATCCAAGGAACATGGCTGTTATCATCGGTGAACAATGTAGAACCTGATAAATAAACACGTCATGTACCATAAAAGTCCTGTTACTGTCCCCGGGAGTGTTACATTTTCTTAAATGAGGCATGGCTACAGTAAAAGCCACTCACACTTTATTGGACTGGGCACAATTTTTTTACGTGCAACATGGACAAGCGCACATTTTGCCACAAGTTGCTGAGAAAAAGTGTGCCATTGTTTCGGACTTCACACACTTTTAACAACCCAAATGTTTTCCATTACTCAAATGAAAGCCATCAAATATTGATTCAATCCATAAACCTATATTTCAGGTGAGAAAAGCCATCAGAACATTAGATAATGTCCATTCCTGGCAAACATGGTATGCCATGATGTTCATTTCAACCCAGTAACTTTATGCAAGTAGGGTAACACCAGTTCACAAACTGTCCTAAAAATGTTTGGATTACTTCCCCTTAACAGATCATAACTCATTTGGTATGGCAAGCAGCCAAGTTTTTCACGAACCACAAAATCAATCAAGTAATTTACCAGCAAGAATAATGTCAAGTACAACAGTGCATCTTTACAAACCATGACCTTAGAGAAAATGTGCTGGGAGAAAAATGTAGAGAAAATAAAACAATTAGACTGCTTTGGAGAGGCACAGTTTTAATACCCTTCAGGCTTTAAACACATAGTTGTTAATAAATTTCAGTACAAAGTTTACAATATTATGAACAATGAATAATTGAAAACAAGTTACAACAACGTATGTGGGGGTGTATTTTTTGTAAATGCTATAAATCATTCAGCAAGAATCTAGCATTTAACCCTTTCCAGGATCTATACCCATTTTTACGTGTGTGCGACCTGTGTAGATCCAGATCAGCCAGCACATTCATGCTATCAGATCTGGATCTGCACTGGTTGCGTTTTGGTCAGAAATAACCTAATGATCAAAAAGCGAATAGTTTAGATCCTGATCAGACGGTTGTGCCGGATCTGATCTGGATCTAAACTGTTTGCCCTAGCAATAAATGTGTATCTATACAGGAAAGGGTTAAATGATTTAACACACAATGTTACGTCATAGTGGTATAAACTTAGATAAGCTAAAATCTATTTTATTAAAAAAAAAAACACCAATAGAAATCATTCCTTCACGGATACATGTCTGTCCCACAGTGTTAACCCATACATACAGAGTTACAAGATTATCTGCAACAAGATTATCTGCATCCAGGAAACCAACACACTCATAACGCTGACATGTGATTGGTCAGTTTGGAGAAGAGACTCAACTTCAACCAATTATTTGCATGAGATAGGAAACTGGTCTCCAGTCTTCAGCAAGTCATCTTTAACCTTTTCCTTAATATTTTCTCCTAAATTACTTGGGCAAACAGTGTAGATCCAGATCAGCTGGCACATTCTGTGACATCTCGTCAGGATCTACACTGTTCACTTTATGATTTATTATGTTGATTTATGACCTAAATGCAAACAGTGCAGAACCTGATCAGATGGACCTGTTCCCACATGCAATAAAAGGCATACATATGGAGGAAAGGGTCAAACTGATCAAGATTCAACCAATCAAGCATTGGTCAGTTTAGAGATTGAGCAAAATTTCAACCAATCAGCTGGTACAGCTTTGCAAACTGGCAAGATTCTCAAAGTTCTTGTTTCCCATCCATCACAGAGCAAAACAAGCTTTTAGTTCTACATGCAAGATCTTGTTTGTATCAAACTGCCTGCAAACATGGCAGCCAAACAGGAAAACAGATATCAGTGAATAGTTTTTGTCATTATCTATCAGATAGTTTTTGTACAGCATGGGAATCAGTAGAGACCTCCGGACTACCAGAAAAATCATAATACCAAATATCTTCATTCTTAAACACAGCTTAACACAATGTGTGACCAGTGTAGATCTAGATCAGCCAGCACATGCATACTGTATGATCAGGATTTACACTGGTCTACTCTAGGTCAGAAATATCCTATTAATGAATCTAAATGTGTACAGTGTAGATTCTGATCCGACGGCACAGATGGAGTAAAGAGGTAAATTCCTTATGGTATGCTTTTTAACATCACTTTGAAATTTGGACTATTTTAGGAATGCCTATCACACATTACTTGGGGCACTCACAAGACCGAAATCTGATTATTATGTCAGGTAGACTGCTCTGACACAAGTACATTATGATCCCTTCAACTGTACCATTAGGAGCTTTCACTGGAATAGGTAATTCTAAATATCCTTCGATACAAAAGTGGCCCAAACCATAAAATTGTCACCTCGGTGCAATAACTGTGCAATAACTGTAGAACTCAGTGTTATCTGAATGGTACTTTTACTGTTTTTGCACTTAGATTACAAATTACCCGGTATGGGCTAAAACTGCCTACAACAACCATGTTTGAACCCTTTCCTCAATTGATACACATATATTGCATAGGCGAACAGTTTAGATCGAGATTAGCCGGCCATTTTTTTTTATTTGTTAGGTTATTTCTGACCAAAATACAACCAGTGCAGATCCTGATCAGATGGCACGCCTACCTAAAAATGCGTATATATGGAGGAAAGGGTTAAAGATGAAATGTTTACATGCCCTTTACATTGGGATTATTATGTTGTTGGCAATAATCAGCAAATCAGGTTAGTCAGAACTTTGAACATACTGGTAGTTCTGGCTAACTTGACAGAGGCATTCTGCTATTAAACTCCGAATCAACTTTGTTTAATTATAAAAACTTCAATAAACAAGTAGAAAATACATAAATTGTTTATTACTGTGAACAAAAAGGGTCATAACATTTTTATTACTGGAGATATCTGGCTGAACATTGTATTTTTGGTTCACGTAATGAGGGAATATAAAATACTCAAGTTTTTAGACTTAAACAGGCATATGTCAATGATTTAGAACTCAACGGTCACATCTCTTGATTGCCCTAATTACAGATCAAACTTCACCAAGACAGTCTGTTAGCATATCAGGGCTGTAGGTTATAAAACTGAGATTGGAAACCAGTCTCAAATCTCAAGCATCTGATTGTGGCTCAAATGGCAACTGGTTGCCATTTTAGCCAATCAGATGCTTGAGATCTGAGACTGGTCCATGCTTAGTTTTATAACCCTGGGCATAGGTGAATTAGTTTCAGTTATCAGCAGGAATTAACAATTTGGTAAATTTGAATCCTTTACTCCATAAACAAGACTTCACTGGGGCAAACAGTTTAAATCCTGATCCCACATTCATGCCATCTGATCTGAATCTTAACTGTCCCCTTTTCGATTCATCGGACTGTTCTGGCTAGAATGCAAACATTGTAGGTATAGATCAGCTGTCACAGACTAGCCGGCTGATCTAGATCTAAAAAGATCCACCATGTCATCAAATGTATCTATATATGGAGGAAAGGGATGAATGGTGAACAGACAGACAGTCGGACAGTTATGCCTCCAGTCATCAAGCAGTCACCAAGCATACAGTCAACACTGTTCATCTGTCTGTCTGTCCAGTCACCAATCTTCTTTTGTTTACAAGTAAAATTATGAACTAATTCAAACTTCAACTACCAGTAGATTCTTTTTCCAATATTGCAATAACTCAAGTTGTATGAGAGAATTGCATCCAATCTTGAGCAGATCTTGAGCAAGAATTAAAATGCTAATACTGTAGTGAGAATAAATCATTAACCAGAAAAATCAATGCACATCTACAAATAAGAGATGTTTAACAGAATTGTAACTGACAACAATATTTCTGACCTTGGTTCTGCTGAAAAACCAGTGGAAAACTACTGATAATATATTTATTCCTTTATAAACATGTTTTGTCAAGTAGATAAACATCAGCAGGCTCATCTGTACCTTTGACCCCTAACCTTGACCTTTGAGGGGAACCTGGGCTTTGCACGCAACACTCCATCTCTTGTTAATATTCATTTAGATGGCTGGACAAGCTTTCAAATAACCTTCGACCCCTGTGACCTTGACCTTTAAGAAGGGAGCCTCCAGGGGTTTGCGCACCACACTCTGTCTCACTGAGGTTAATATTTATGCCAAATACAAACATGATTGTTCAATGCATGTTTAAGTAATGAGCTGGTAAAACTGGATGAAAGCACTAACACACACATGAGCACATACACCAAACCACCAATGTGACAACTAAGTGAAGCTCACCTCAAGCAGCCTCATCAAAATATATTTCAAACAATTGTATGGTTTGCCACCTGGTAAACAATTACTTTTTCTAATTACAACTTGTAAACAAAGCCAGCCTCATTAAAATGAAACAAGATCCAATATTTACATTAGACAGTATGATCATATTTAAAATATGATATATTTAACATGCTACCATCTAGGGCAATATCTAACAGCAAGTTTTCCCCAGCCTCTGGAACACTGTGTATCATTAACCAGGTCCCAAGGTTATAAAACTGAGACTGGAAACCAGTCTTAAATCTCAAAGATCTGATTGGCTGAAATGGCAACTGGTCGCCATTTCAGCCAATCATTTGCTTGAGATTTGAGACTGGTTTACAATCTCAGTTTTATAATCTTCAGCCTAGATTATATGATTGACCATCTGGCATTATTCACTTACTGTAAACAAAAACAACTGTCTAATTAAAATGAAACAGGATCTAACATGACTGTAAGCTAGAGTCAGATCCGATTCTAAATATAATGAATGTACTCCAGCATTCTGCACTCAGTTTTCAGGCCATGTCAGTTATCCCTTTCCTCCATAGACACACCTTTATTGCTAGGACAAACAGTTTAGATCCAGATCTGATCAGGATCTAAACTGCCATCTGATCAGGATGTGCCGGCTGATCTGGATCTACACTGGTCGCACATGCGTAAAAATGCATATATCTAGGAAAGGGTTATTAGAATGAATTTTACAGTAAACTTGAGTAATACGGTTTTCCAAGGAACACAGCAGTAGCCTGCTTGTAAAAAAACTTAAATGTGGGTCTATATTCCGTAACACTTATCTCCATGTGATATGACTGTTATCCACTGTCCAACAGTACAGATCCAGACCAGCTGGCACATCTGTGCAATCTAATCAGGATTTTTAATGTTCATTTTTAGATTTACTGGGTTATTTCTGACCAAAAGCATCAGATCCAGATCAGACAGCATGAATGTGCCATGCATGATTATGTGATAACATATCAATACACTGTTTGTTTTTTTATCCATTAGGTTATTTCTAACCAAGAGTCAACCAATGTGGATCTAGATAAGCAAAATGGATGCAATAAAACCTGTATATATGGGGTTAAGAGGTTTATGATAATAAGATTAAGTTTCATGGCTGTAAAACAAATATTAAATGAAAACTATTACATTGTGTATTTAGATCAAGAACTGTAACAGTTGTGACACTTCAGGGTATTGTCACCCTTTAAAGCCTATTTCCTATTTTCTGCACATTTCCCAGTACATTACTGAACAGTAGTCTTTTTTACAAGAAATCACTGGAACCTTGTAAGTACTAACAACCTAGCAAAAAACAAACACACAGATACATGTATTTAGGTAAGACTACAGTAATTCAGAAGGCACAATTCTGAGTAGGGTTTGTGCGGACCATTAGATAAAGTAACTCTGTGATTGGTTGAAAATGCAAAAGCAGAATAAAAGATATAAAATAGCTATGTGAAAATGCAGTGTATAATAGAAGAATTTGAAACAAAACATTTGCATTTTTATTTTGAGTGTATGAAAATTTTTATCTTTAAAAATGGGTAATATTTTGGACAAAGTGAAACTGAAAGTGGCGCAAAGCTGAGGGTGGTGGTATTCCAGTGCATGTCGCGAAAAAGTTTAATGGTTATGCTATATTTTTGTTGTGTTTTTATGATGTCTCTAGTTTAGTTTTATTTGCAAAAGTAACATTTTAAGGCTTTGACCCAATAGCTCATTTAGAATAGGAGATGAAGCTATGCTGGGTTACAGTCTATGAGAAATGAATTACTGTAGTCTAACCATAAGGATTGCTTCAAAAGGCCCTGATGCTGATGATGATCACTCTAGCATTGTATTATACATCCATGCCTACTCTTAGTATAATGCCTATCGATTGGTCATCAGCGAAACGTAACAGGGCCAATACCAGTGCCCAAGGTTATAAAACTGAGCATGGAAACTAGTCTCAAATCTCAAGCATCTGATTGGCAGAAATGGCGACAGTGGTCACCATTTAAGCAAATCAGATGCTTGAGATTTGAGACTGGTTTCCAAGCTCAGTTTTATAACCTCCAGCCCTGAGTAGCAAACAGTGTGGTTGTCTTGCTTCACACCACAGTGTATGATTCAATGTGGTTTTATCTTAAAAGCATTTGTCATGAAAGCAATAAACATTAAATTACATAAATTTGCCATTTTATGTTGATTACTAAAACTATTATTGTTGTTTTTCTGGATGACACAGTGTTGACTCATAAGATAATGTTGTCACCAGGCTTCAGAAGTCCTCCGAGTGCTTGTAGTTGTTTCTTTAATTGGTTGACATTTCTCTGAATGTCCTGATCATGCCAGCAACAATGATTTGATGCGTGCTGGGCCAATCAAATGAGCGCAAATCTCAGTGACAGTGCATTAACGACAATTTTCTTCTTCATTACCATAATCTTAGTTGATTTAATGTAGATCTATTTTATCACAGAATTTATAAATAATTGTTATATAACACCAGAATAAGGGCCAAAACGTTAATGGTTGTATGAATTTTGACGTCATATAACATTAATATCCCACAATAAGATATTGATCATAAGTACCACACAGCTCGTATGACAACCTCTATTTCAGAAAAATCCCTAACAATGGAAAGGTAAACTCTTGAAAGAAATGTAATACACATCTTCTATTACACTAAGTGCAATACAACCTGGTGCAAGACGGCAACGCCCGCGATGTCACTAATCCCTCAAGGATTGTTAGAATATTTCTTTATTTAGACAAAAGGCTTGAAAATTATCCTTTTTGCTAACTCGCGCTCCGCCAGCAAGTGCATCAAGAGCTGCAGCTACAGCATTGGCTTATGTAGCAAATATTTATTATTACGTTTATACTCAGATGCATACTCCATGTTCTCTAGAGACAGAATTATGTCAACAAAATCCTATAAAAATTACAAACTAACTTATCTCAAATTAAAATTTACTCAAAATTTATCATGCAGCCATAAACAATGTAAATTTATATTTATGACTTCATGACAGCATTGAACACGGTGGCGTATGTGAACCCAACCCTCCCTCCCCCACCCCACCCTTCTCGCATGCTGTATTTCTGAATTTGATCTGACTTTTTCTATTTTGGGGATTTTTTCCTTTTTTTTTTTTTTTTATATTGGTAGATTTGTAACTGATAAAAAGAAATTGACACACTTTGTCATTATGTACAAAAACATATTGCATGTTCAGATTACATTATTAACATCAGATTCTAAAATCGTCGGCAGGCCGGTCACTGACTGATTTTCGGGAAGAATGTCCGATTGAAATTTCAAAATTGGTAAAAAAAAATCGGTCATGAATAGTGGCCCATAAATTGTTACAAAAATTACCAAACTGTACATTTTTTACATCGGTCATGAATAGTGGCCCATAAATTGTTACAAAAATTACCAATATGTACATTTTTCACAGCTTAATCAGCTATTAATCTGTCAATTATCAAATTCACAACTCTGCTACCATGACTACCACGACTACACGTCCCGTGAATAGCCTGCGGCATAGATGAAACGGGATGTGGTCGGTCTCATTTTAACAACAGACGGGCTTGTTCAATTTGCAAATGAACTGCGCTAGACAGGCTCTTTGATGTCAGAATTAAAAGTGGCAATACCCGTGATATTATTAATTAACGTACACAAAAAAAACAATTAGAATTTAATTGAAAGAAGTCCGATGTGCGTAATTCTGAATGACCGCCGATCGAATAAAATAAAGTATGTTTAAAAATGCTGTTTCGCAAATTAAAGAAAACTTTTACAATGCGGATTTTAGTTAAATTGATTGCCATTCACAGCTAAGTTGAAAGGCTCAAATGAATAGATACTTGATGTGAAAATTAATCGAGTAACCGGCTTGCTTACTAAGGGCCACAATGATTCAAATGAATTTTAAATTTACAAAAATCTACGTATGCAACATTTATTTCTGACTCGGAAATAAATGTTGCATACACAGACTGGTGTAAGTTCTTGTAGATTCAAGAATTACTAATTCATGACATAATCAACGTATATTTACATAAAGCGAATACTTGCCTCCCGTATTTCCGAGAGTTAATACATGTTCAATGAACTAAAAATCCACTTCACAATCGCTATGAACACTGCTGTAGATTACTATTTTGAACTGTTACGTCACATGTTCAATGCATGGGATGCTGGTGTATTACAACAAAGACGCCGTAAACTTCAAACGTCGCGTGCCGCTCTAATAAATCGATCAAAGAATTTTTCCGTCTACAGCCCGAAAATCATGAAATTAATCTGTTGGAAGGTTGTAGGCTATCGCCAACGAGAATTAATGCTGTAAGGGAGGAGTGAACTGGGGGTCGGGAGAGTTAAATGCACTGAACGCGGGGACCAGAAGTCGCAGTTCGTGCGGACCGGAAGTCGCTGTTCGTGCGAACCGGAAGTCGGGGAATAGTCAATTTTGGCGCGAATGTCCAATTGGGAATTTGAAATTTTAGAATCCCTGATCAGAGATCATGACTTTGGTATATCTTATAATGGTTGCTTCTTTCAGAGGTAGGGAGAGAACAACCTAAATCAAAGATTAAGTATGTTAAATGTTTTTTTTCGAAATTGAAAATACAATCAATTTTCTAGTTAATTTTAACATGTTTTTGGCAATTCACACAGGCATCAACCACATTGATTTAAACAATTTTATTTTTATCGACCCATGCTTAATTCAAAGTCAAATTTTCAAATTTACTGAAAAGTATGCCCATTTTGAAAACCTCTTAAATCTCTGAAATATGAGAAACTTTGGGTTTTTTTGATGATCCATTAAAAGAACTCTTTAACAGTGGTAGCTTAAAAAACCTATTAAATATTTAAACTGTAATCATGAGGTAATTCTGGGGCAATAAAATGTAACAAAACTTAACTTTTAAATAAGGATATCATAAAACTGCTAATGCCAGAAGCTGGCTTATTACAAGTTTAACCCTTTCCTCCATAGATACACCTTTATTGCGTGAGCAAACAGTTTATATCCAGATCAGCCGGCACATCCAAGCCATCTGATCAGGATCTAAACTGTTTGGTTTTAGATTTGTTAAGTTATTTCTGACCAAAATGCGACCAGTGCAGATCCTGATCAGAAGGGACAAATGTGCCAGCTGATCTGGATCTACACTGGTCGCACATGCATAAAATGCGTATGTATGGAGGAAAGGGTTAACTCTTTACTCTATATACATGTATATACAAATTTTATCACACAGTGTTGACCCAGCCAGCACTATATATGGGTTTTATTGCATGTGTTAATAGGGTAGATCTAGATCAGCCAGCACTATATATGGGTTTTATTGCATGTGTTAACAGGGTAGATCTAGATCAGCCAGCACTATATATGGGTTTTATTGCATGTGTTAATAGTGTAGATCTAGATCAGCCAGCACAACTTTATCTTCTAATCTGGATGTATTTACGTTTTCTTCTTGGTAAGAAATCAGCTAATAAACCAAAAAGCAAACAGACTAAATCCTGATCAGATGGTATGTATGGACCAGCTGATCTGGATCTACACTGTACAACAATCAGATAACTGCCAATTTATCTGATTTAGAAAAGTGTTAATGATATAATTCCCTATTCTTGGTTTTGATTTGTCTCTCTGCTTACCGGCAATGTGAATGGAAATTGAATGATTTCATGAGATGTGGTCATGATTCAGATTTATTGCCTACTAAAACAGTCCTCCACATAATCTTACGACCCAAGTAAACATATGTGTAGAATAATAAATCAGGACCATAATTAATTGCAATGTTGTATTGTAGTTGAATAAAGTTTTTCTCGTTATTCAATCCCACCATTTCTAAATAACCTTTAACATTTTCCTCCATAAACATGCCTTGTTGATGTGGGTGATCAGTGTAGATCCAGATCAGCCAGCACATACCTGCCATTTGCTCAGGATCTGCACTACTTGCGTTTTTATTCATTAGGTTATTTCTGACCAAAAGCGAACAGTGCAGATGCTGATCAGATGGCAAGAATGTGCCAGCTGATCTTGATCAACACTGGTCGCACACGCGACGTTAAAATGTGTTATATGGAGTAAAAGGTTAAACTAATGTGCTACTTCCTGGAATCACTGTTGAGTATAAGGCAGCATAATGTAACATTAGTTGCGATTGATCTTGATAGATTTTAATTTGAACAGATCTGTGTCTGATCTGTGTTCACTAAAACTGTGCTGATAGATGTTCATGTCAATGAATCAAAAACGGGAAATATAATGTGATGATGCATGTGCAATGAGCAGTGATCAATGAGCTTGATTACCGGTGATGTGATAGATTTCCTGGAAATAGAATATATTTGTGTAACAACGTGACATTTATCTAGTTGTGGTTATAATTAAAATCATTTTCCTCACTGAGAACTGAACCCAGGGCTTTTCAGGTCATTGTCAAGCAAGTATCTTATCCGCTACACCACATAAAAAGCTGGAAGTTGTAGTCTGTAATCTGTGATATTGTGTTTCATACATCAATACCATCTCATTAGGATCTACACTGTTGGTTTTAGATTCACTAAGTTATATCTGACCAAGATGCAACAAGTGCAGATCCAGACCAGATGGATGTGCCAGCTGCTCTAGATTTATATTAGTTGCACAAGTGATCAAATGTGTATAATTATATGAAGTAACAGGTTAAACACTTCAGTGTTTGTACAGAAATTCTGGAGAACCTTGCATTAAATATTTAACGAATTTGAGTGTAGAAGTTTCGTAAATTGCCATTTTTTTGTGCAGATAACATGAAAACAAGAATATGGCTGAATAATTCAGAGAGTTCCATTCTATTCTGCACTTTAATTTGAAGCAAAAATTTACTGTGTTTTGGAAATAACTGATGATGATATATTTGAGTTTTGTATTATAGATGGCTCAATAATACTTACTGCCGTTTATTGCAAACAGTTTAATCCTTTACTTCATATTCTAACGCACTAAATAAATTTCGAGCAATCTGATTGGTCAGATGGCGAAAATTTGCGACCGTAAAATTCCTTGTTTACTGTCGTTGGACGTTGACGTCATTTCCTTTTATGACAAACAATCCTGAAGAAGGCATTATGGCCGAAACGTCGATGTAATAAAAATGTTGAAGTTTTGACCTCTATTTGTGATTTATTTAACTTGTTTACTGTCGGTAATCTCACTGACGTATGGATAATCGGGTTCCCTTGGGTAATACTGTACCGTTGTTTACTATACGGATAAATAGAACATGGTACCTGTTTAACGTATGGAATGAGGCCCGATTGAGGGTAGTATGGAAGAGCGTTAGAATAGGAATAACCATGCCGTAATTTTGAAGTTTGCGACGGTATACACAGATTTTAATGGTCTTAAATCATTTTAACGGCTCAGGCTGCGCCTTCGCTGTTAAAAATATTTGCGACCATTAAAATCTGTGTATACCGTCGCAAACTTCAAAATTGCGGCATGGTTATTCCTATATTATATGCATTTTTATGTGTGTGCAACCAGTGTAGATCCAGATCATCTGGCACATCTGTGCTGTAATGTATCTGATTCGATATAATTGGAACTGACAAATGATGATAAACTCAGCCTTCCATACAATGCCTCTTTAATACCATGTTGTTAAATATTTTAGGGAGAATAGATTTAGTAACGAGCCACGAAGGTTGTTGTTCTAAATTTCCCTGCCTTTTAAAACATTATATGTGCCATCTGATCTGGATCTGCACTGGTTGCATCCTGGTCAGAAATAACCTAATGAAGCTAAAAGCAAACAGTTTAGATCCTGATCAGATGTCACAGATGTGCCAGCTGATCTGGATCTACACTTTTTGCCCACATCATCAATGCATATTTCTGGAGGAAAGTGTTTATGATTGTTTAGAATTGATGGGACACTCAGGTTATGATGTGCCAACTGATCTGGATCTAAACTGTTCGCTCATGCTTTAAAAGCCTTATCTATGGACAAAGAGTTAATCAGAAATGATAATTATTTGTACTAACTTAATGCTCTGGATTAAAACTTGTAATATTGTAACATCTTAATTCAAACTTTTCTTTACAATCAAACTGATATGTTTAACCCTTAACTCCATAGATACACTTTTATTGCATGCGCAAACAGTGTAGATCCAGATCCGTCTAATATCAGGATCTACACTGTTAGCTTTTAGATTCATGAGTTTATATCTGACCATGATGCCACCAGTGTAGATCCAGATCAGATGGCACAGAATCTGTGCATGCTGATCTGGATCTACATGTTAAAAGACATATATATGGAGGAAAGGGTTAATTAAGTAAGTATGACCAGCACTGTTCGCAACAGCAATATGTAGATACGAGACCTCTGGCATTTCAAGATAGCAACTTGTATATCAGAGATTTCCAGCAATGTTCAAGTTGGCAATTTGTAGATCTGAAATCAAGTTAGCAATTTGCAGATCCCAAACGTCCTGTTCACGAAAGCAATTTGTAGATCTGAGATCAAGTTAGCAAATTTTGCAGATCCCAAACGTCCGGTACTATTTACGAAAAGCAATTTGTAGATCTGAGATCTCGGCCACTGTTCAAGATGGCAATTTGTAAATTGGCCAAGGTATTCTGTCAAGTGTGAGAAATTAAACACTATAAATCTTAAATTAACCTCACTATTGTGGGGATTGGCCCAAATAAATAACTTAATGCACATTTAAGGCATAATTTCATTTGCGACTGGTTTATTGATATCATTTGCCGCACATTTTCTTACATCTATTCAGTACTTAAAGCATTAAAACTAAGATTTACATCTTCATGCTCAATAAATTTTAAAAGATCAAGGCAAAATAATGCAATAAGTGTGTATAAATAATAATGTATAACTTTCTGTGTATAAGAAATTAAGCTATAAATTATATTGCAATGCTTTATTAGGAGTTACTATGGTGTTAGTGTACTATATCTATTTCAAATAGTCCTTTACATAAAATGCAAGCCCAAAAATCACAGCATGAAGCAAATCTGAGCTGAAGGTTATAAAGCTGAGATTGGAAACCAGTCTCAAATCTCAAGCATCTGATTGGTTGAAATGGCGACTGGTCGCCATTTCAGCCAATCAGATGCTTGAGATTTGAGACTGGTTTCCATGCTCAGTTTACAACCTTGGGCACTGTTCAGTAAAACTTAGCACCTTAGGCTAAAAAAAACCTTAGTTTCTGTCCCACTTTTTGACTATAATAGATGAATCTAATCTGAATTGGTGAAGAATACACATGTTCAAGATCATTAAAACTAAATCAGGAGTCCAGTCTCAAATCTCACATCTCAGTTTTATGATCTTGTGCCCCAGGAAGGCAAACCCAAATAATGGGATGGTATCTTAACCCTTTCCTTCATAGATACACATTTATTGCATGGGCGTACACTGTGTAAATCCAGATCAGCCAGCACGTCCATGCCATCTGATCAGGATCTGCACTGTTCGCTTTTTGATTTGTTAGGTTATTTCTGACCAAAATGCAACCAGTGTAGATCCAGATCAGCCGGAACATCTGTGCCGTCTGATCTGGATCTACACTGGTCGCACATGCGTAAAAATGTGCATAATTATATGGAGGAAAGGGTTAAAAAAACAACACAACTTTATTAGAAAAAAAACTGCAAATCAAAGATGATATCATTACTTTTTTTTAGAAAACATTTATTCTTTTCATTGTTGAAAAGTAAATGGATTCTGTCAAATAAAACTGACATAGATTTACATATTAAATGCTAACCTTGCATGCTTAGACACTCCACTTTTTAATCTAATGTCCTTGGTTATTTTCTCTGCCTGTTTCAGCATGAACAAATAACAAAATTGTTTCACTCCTTTACTCCATATATATGCCTTTTATCAAATGGGCAACCAGTGCAAATCTAGATAACCCATCTGCTCTGGATCTACACTATTGGTTAGATCAGACAAAACCTAATGAATGTTAAAGCAAACAGTTTAGATCCTGATCAGACAGCATGGAACATTGCCCAAGATCATAAAACTAAGTTTTGAGATCAGTCTCAAATCTCAAGGATCTGATTGGCTGAAATGGCGACTGGTCGCCATTTCAGCCAATCAGATGCTTGAGATTTGAGACTGATCTCCAGATTTAGTTTTATGATCTTGGGCACATGTCTGCTCATCTCGATCTAAACTGTAAGCCCACACAAAGCATTCATACAATTTTATGGTGTGAAGAATTAAACTATTACACGGTGGGACATAGCTGTCATCCATGGGCATACAGTGTAGATCCGGATCAGCCAACTAATTTGTGCTGTCTGATCAGGATTATCTACACAGTACCCTTTTTGATTCATTCATTATTTCTAACCAAGAAACCAACACTGCACACCCTAAGCAGATTGCAGTGCAAATCAGGCCTTAGCTGAGTCCAATAAATTTCATGCAAGCATCCCCGTACCTATGAATGAAATGAGAAGAATTCACATAATTCAAGAACGGTAAAGTCCACTTAACTCTTTCCTGTATAGATACACCTTTATTGCTTGGGGGAACAGTTTAGATCCAGATCAGCCGGCACATCCGTGCCGACTGATCAGGATCTAAACTGTTCGCTTTTTGATTCATTACGTTATTTCAGACCAAAATGCGACCAGTGCAGATCCTGATCAGACTGCACGGATGTGCCGGCTGATCTGGATCTACACTGGTCGCACATGCGTAAAAATGCGTATATATCAAGGAAAGGGTTAAGAGATATTCTGGGGGGAACAGGGCTAGCTGTTTTGATTAACTATCACAAACCTGGGTGGTCGAAAAACCTTTGATGTGTTTAATTCATAATTACAGATGATCTATCTGTAATCTTTTACCTCTGTAAGACCAGATAAACACTATTATGTATATGTTAATAGGTTTTTGAACGCAGACAAGCTATAAAAGCTTATCACTTGTTTTCTAGCTGTAAACCCCCAGTTCACCTGAACTCCCCGCCATTATTCCGCCAGTGCTCTCTTCTGACCTCACTATGATACACTCACATAAAACCTTCATAAACACGTCTCATAAAACATCCGCACTTTAGCTACCTTCAAAGTAACATGACAGCATACACGGGTGTAACTGCTTCCTAAAACAACCATGCCCAGACTGAACCACCAAAAAAAAAACAGGACAACTAAACAGGCCAAGGATGCAGTAAAGAGTTTGTAGCCGTAGATGCGAATTGGTCCCGGTCAAATTTGAAGATAAGAGGTAAGTGGGCAAACTGTAAGCTTCATGGCACTTTAAAATATTTTTAGATGCTATATTTGCAGTTTCACATCTGTAGCTAGGATCCCCAAAAATTGCCTGACATACTCTTTTTGACTTTGACACTTTCAGTGTGAGGCAGGTGCTTGGAAATGCGAAACTAATACATTTCTGGCTCTGCCTTCAGTTTAACTTGCAATTCTCAAGGGGCATACAAACAAGTGTGAGTAGTGCAAATTCTAGGTGGTTATGGTATATTTTGAGTATGATTTAATGAATCAGTAGGGATTTTACCATGTGTGAGTGGCAAGCATTTATTTTGGTTGTTGGCAATAAGAAAGCTGTGAACTGATGAATGTTTGAAATTTTGCCTCGTCGGCCGACCAGTTTTCACAACCAGAATTTGAAAGTAAATGGTGCTTAAAAATCAACTGATATGTTTTGAATATAATTTTGCTTTGTTTTCATAAACTGAATGTCATTGTGATGTCAGTTATGTGCCCTTTCTGTTTCAGGTATGTGCTAGTAGGGAGCAAGTGGACTTGTCGTGTCGGCTGTGATTCTTTGGTTTGCGATATATCAGAATAACCGTTTACTGCCGCCTTAAGGATTTCGCTGAAATTTGTAAGTGTTCATTTTGGTCTAGAATTCTGTGTTGGACTGCCATATTTGCAAAATGACATCATTTTAAGCTGTTAAATACTTGCTGACACGCTGATGGTTAAAAATAAAGGGAGGTAATTACAGTTTTTGAGAAAAAAAAATGCTGCACCGAGCCATAAAAACCAGTCGAGAAATGTCAGAAATGTATATTTTAATAGAAAGTCCATCAAATACATCATGAAAATGTCTCAAATGATTATGAAAGAGCATTTGGCATAATATTTGCTAGAAAATCAAGCCGATAAAAAATAACTAAGAAAAATTAAGCTCGGCAAGCAAATTTCCACAGTCCGAGCTTTGCGAACCGAGACATAAATTCTGGTCGACTAATGAAAATCAAGTTCTAGAACTATGTAGGGCTTGCCATGAACACTGTTATTAGTTTAGCAGGTATTTTAGCCCAGATAGGCAGGATTTGGCCTTAAGCTGTAGTCTGTTATGTCACTTTAGATGTTTATTCCTTTCTGCAGCCAGAGGTAAGAATTTCATCATTTGCTATTTTTCATGGCCATTTTATAATTCAATCATCATTCTGGTGACATAAGAGCAAGCATAAACATAAAGTGTGATGTGTATAATGGTTGAAAAGTGGCAGTTGATTGGCAGGAAGGTATGCAGGTGGTTCATATGAGCAACTGAAACATGATGACAGCATGGTAGGTGAGTGATTAAAGTGAATTATGGCCAGTTTTGCCTGTTTGATAAAATTTGCTGTGCCTGACATATTTTTACAAAAATAAGTGCTTGTAACAGCATATTTTTAATTGTTCATCTTCTAGGAGCTTCTTTATGGTATATGATTGTCAGGTCTTCTGGTTCCAATGTCTGTTTTGTTGCATTTCTTAGAAGCACTGTATTAATGTACTTGACTGTAACTGGAGGCAAAATTGGTCAGTTTTGGAAAGTGAGTGGTGATAGTCATTTGCTCTTTACACCAGTCCTGCCAGGATGATGATACTGGCTTGGTTTTGGTCTCATTTTGCTCAGAAAAGGTTCTAAACTTGAACAGAGATGAGTTAATGGCTTAAAGGAAATCACTCTCTGCTCTTAAGGATGCAGTAAAGAGTTTGTAGCCGTAGATGCGAATTGGCCCCGGTCAAATTTGAAGATAAGAGGTAAGTGGGCAAACTGTAAGCTTCATGGCACTTTAAAATATTTTTAGATGCTATATTTGCAGTTTCACATCTGTAGCAAGGATCCCCAAAAATTGCCTGACATGCTCTTTTTGACCTTGACACTTTCAGTGTGAGGCAGGTGCTTGGAAATGCGAAACTAATACATTTCTGGCTCTGCCTTCAGTTTAACTTGCAATTCTCAAGGGGCATACAAACAAGTGTGAGTAGTGCAAAATCTAGGTGGTTATGGTATATTTTGAGTATGATTTAATGAATCAGTAGGGATTTTACCATGTGTGAGTGGCAAGCATTTATTTTGGTTGTTGGCAATAAAAAAGCTGTGAACTGATGAATGTTTGAAATTTTGCCTCGTCGGCCGACCAGTTTTCACAACCAGAATTTGAAAGTTAATGGTGCTTAAAAATCAACTGATATGTTTTGAATATAATTTTGCTTTGTTTTCATAAACTGAATGTCATTGTGATGTCAGTTATGTGCCCTTTCTGTTTCAGGTATGTGCTAGTAGGGAGCAAGTGGACTTGTCGTGTCGGCTGTGATTCTTTGGTTTGCGATATATCAGAATAACCGTTTACTGCCGCCCCAGACCGAAACCACCACAATAAAAAGGGCAACAAACCTGAGGCAATTAACAGCACCGAGCAGCTCATATTTCATCATCCTAATATCAAACTCTTGTGTTGACAACATTTTCAGAAATCAATTTTTAGCAATTTGGGAATACAGAAAAACTAGTGCAAAATCTGTCAAAATCTTGCACCTCTATGCCAAAGGAATTTTGATTCAAGAAAGTCATGCATTGACATAAAATCAAATCAAATCAAACCAATTCATTTTATTGGTTTAAATCCAAACAAACAGGATTGTTACCACAACAGTACAAAGACAATACAAACATACAATGCATATTAATGTAGTTATAATCAAAAGTTGACATATCATATTCTGATTGGTGGATTTTTCATTAATTCAAAACCTTGTATTTTAAAGTACATCAATCACATCCTAGCCATCTAATCATGACCTGCATTTTCCCCTATATGAAATGGCTGCTGATCTGGATCTACACTGGTCACACACGCGTAAAGGTGCCTATGCAAAGCATTTAGTTTAGCAGACACAATCATTTAAGTAACGAGCATTGCTTGTGAGAAAATTCTGGTATGTCAAGTTCCAAACAAATTTCCATAATAGTGAGTTTTAATGGGTTCTGCCCCCACATGCCTTCTTCTCTTGCAGATAAGCTGCTGGGCTTTTTATGTTTTCAACATCAAGGGTCCGCTAAAATAGACTCAACCCAATGTCTATGATAGTAAAGTGATTATATGTTTTAAAAATTTTGTTGCTGGAATCTGGTTATCCACCTTTAAATGTTTAAACTTTAGTTTATGTTTACCGGTATGACACTGAATAAAAAAATAGAAACAGTGTGTCACCGCTTAACCTAAATCAAGAGATAATTGTGCTTGAGGCCATGAGAGGATGAATAATGAGACTGCATTAATTTTGTTAAGTTTCATGGATCCATTTCTGTCAATCACTGTTACAACACACACCTAAATACCTGAGCTTGCTTACAGAAACACAGTTGAATAAATTGTCACTATCGGTGTAGACCCAAATCAGCATGCACATCTGTTAAGTCTGAACACGATCTACACTGCCAGATATTTAGTTAACCCTTTCCTTCATAGACACATCTTTATTGCATGTTTGCTTTTTGATTTATTATGTTATTTCTGACCAAAATGCAACCAGTGCAGATCCTGATCAGACGGCACAGATGTGTCGGCTGATCTGGATCTACACTAGTAGCCAATGCAGAAAAGTACATATTTATGAAGGAAAGGGTTAATAAAAACAGGTAAGAAATTTCTCTAACCGACCCATATAAACAATGAGTGATAGAAGGTGAGTTCACAAAGATTCCAAACAGAATCATACTATTTTATAATCTATAATGAAATATTGTCAAAAATATTCACTGAACAATCCTAAAAAATACTCGTTTTGTTGTTCTTTTCATTATGATTTTGCCAGCCCTTAAGAGGTCGCAAACATTGCAAATGGCGAAAACAGGCAAAATATTCAAAAATGAATTTTGGGGAAAATACTTATTGCAACCTATATTTTAGTAAAGAATTGTATTTAGCTAAGGATGTAGTTAATGTTTGCAAGGTCAATTTAGTCTAATTCATGTTCTAATTACCAAGCACAAACTAAAACAAAAGAAAAACCATTTGCATGAGAACTCTTAAATTCATGAACAATATATCAAAGTAACTCATACCTGAAATAAGTATATGCTGGTCTACAATGTTTAGTGCCAATTCGTCAAAATAATGCTAGGGTTTTCAAGAAATTCAAGGAAAACTTACTTCCTGATTCAAACCGAAAGTAGATTTGAACCAGGAAGTAGGTTTTTCTTGAAAACCCCAACATTATTTTGAAGAATTGGCACTAAACATTGTAGACCAGCATAATATTATACTTATTTCATGCATGAGCTGCTTTGGTATATAATGTCCGTGAATTTCAGAGTTCTCATGCAAACGGTTTTTCTTTTGTTTTAGTATGTGCTTGGTAATTAGAACATGAATTAGACTAAATTGACCTTGCAAACATTAACTAAATCCTTAGCTAAATACATTTCTTTAGTAAAATCTAGGTGGCAATAAGTATTTCCCCCAAAATTCATTTTTGAAATTTTAGCCTTTTTTCGCCATTTGCAATGTTTGCGACCCCTTAACTCAAGCTCTTTTGCCACTCAGTGATTTGTGGTATACAGTGAAACCTGCCTTAGCAGCCACCTGTGAATAGCAACCACTTGAACAGCCAGTTTGAATATGACCTTAACTGACATTTTGTTGCAATTTTAACTGTCTTTAACAGCCACCTTTCTTCAACAGCCATTTTTGTCAATCCCTTGGGTGGCTGCTATAGACAGGTTTGACTGTATAACATATCAGTACATACTGAGGCAATTGCAGTGAACAAGAACAATTACCTATGTTGCTAAAGGTGTTACAGTTTTTGTAAGGCACCTTGTAAGAACCTGGCACGGAGCCAGCACCTTGTTATGCCGTAAATCTGCGGCTCAACTTGACAGCTTCCCAAAGAAATTGTGACATTTTTATTAGAAATGCATTCTGCCAGGTTTTGGGTGCTAACAAACATGGCATTCCATAGATGCAGGTTCTAATAGCCTTCCAGCCTGGAATTCCAGATAGTATAATAAAGCTGCTGTTTCAATTAAACAGTCACAAGCAATTATCTGTATGACCGGTCTTCCAAATGACATTAGCTGATACAACTGTATAACTATGCTTTTAATATAATGACTTAATTGATCACTTTGTATCTTTGACACATAATGACACAAAATCACACCTAGGCATTTCTCGGGCCAGTATTCCATAAGTTCATTGACAAAAACAACATTGAGGCATTTCTGTTGGACAGTACTTACAAAGTTTATTGAAATATTTTTGGACTAGTATTTACTATTAGTTTGAAGACTTGCAAAACAAGTGGACTAAAAGCAGGGAGACGGGGCTCTTGGATAAATTCCCTAGAATGAACCAGAGGAAGATGAAGCTCATGAAATAAAGGGACTTACAGCGGGGACAGAAGCAAACTTGACCAACAGTCCCCAGTGTGAATCACTAGATAGGAAAGGGAAACCTTCGCAGACAGTCCCAGGCAAAATCCTGGACTTGAAGTAGTGACATACGCCTCTACAATGAGTCCTGAGTAAGAACCATTGGACAAAACAAAGAAAAATGAAGCTTGTGAACTAAACTGGGAAATATGAACCTTGGCCGACAGTCCCTGGTCACTGAACCACCTGACAGGTGAGGGAAAACCATGGCTGAAAGTACCAGGTGAAACCAGTATACATTGTACTTAAAGAAGGGAGATTAGGTCTTTAGCTGACACTCCTAGGTTTGAACTACTGGATGGGAGAGCGGGAAACTTCTCTGACAGTCCTAGATGTAAACCACTAGATTCGGCATTGAGTGAAAAGTCCCAGGTGTGAACAACTGGACTTAACCCTTTCCTCCATAGATACACCTTTATTGCGTGGGCAAACGGTGTAGATCCAAATCAGCCGACCATCCATGCCATCTGATCAGGGTCTGCACTGTTCACTTTTTGATTCATTAAGTATTTTCTGATCAAAATGCGATCATAGCAGATCCTGATCAGACAGCACAGAAGTGCCGGCTGATCTGGATCTACACTGGTCGCATATGCGTAAAAATGCGTATATACGCAGGAAAGGGTTAAAGAAGGGATATGGGACCTGTCCAGCTGTATGATAATGCTGGTTTTTCAATTTAATATTAGACTTTATAAGTTTTACTTGATACTTTATAGTACACTCTCAGATGCTGGACTTGCATATTTTAAGGTCACAAATAGAGGTAAAGATATTTTTATCTTTAAAATCTTAATGAGAATTTCAGCACTTGAATATTTTGCTATGGTTCAAATGCAAACCGCTGTGCAGCAGAAAAGCAATTAGCGAAACTTTCAGCTTTTTTACCTGAAATAATGTAAATTCTAAATATAAGGAACCATGGTTGGCTGAAACTTGCATGTTTTTCACAGCAACAGATCTGGATTTTAGGCTCAAAACTTGAAATAGAACTCTTTGATGTCGGAAGACTGAAAACGCTTAATTACAATACCATACCTATCTCCAAAATAGAGAGCTCAGCTAACTAATAAGACAGAATACTTGTTCCAATTGTTAGCAGTTTTTTTTGCTGCATATCTCTTAAAATAAACACATACCTAGTTATTGAAAGTAAGTCACACAAAACACAGGTTTTATGGGATGTATTGCTCTGATTCTTAGCAAGTCATTGTAAAAACAAACTTGGGAACGTAAGGAATTTCTGCCATAGTTATAAAGTACTTAAAGGTAAATAACCAAAGTGCAACCTGCAGGTACTTGACTCCTTGATTTAACTCTTTCCCCCATTTATATGCATGTTTACACATGTGCGATCAGTGTAGATCCAGATCAGCTGACACATCCATGCCGATTGATCAGGATCTACATTGGTCGCTTTTTGGTCAGAAATAACCTAATAAATCAAATAGCCAACAGTGCAAATTCTGATAAGATGTGCCGGCTGATCTGGATCTACACTGTTCGCCCAAGCAATAAAGATGTATCTATGGAAGAAAGAATTAAAGTTATATTTTAAATTTAATTTGTTGAACATGGCATCATTAACACTGATACTCTAAAAGTATATGCCTTTATCAGATGGGTGACTAGTCTAGATCCAGATCTGCAGTACATCTATGCCATCAGATCTGGATCTACAATATTTGAATCCTTGTCAGAAATAATCTAAAGAATTGAAAAGCTTCCTCGCAATCAAGGTGTATCTATGGACTTAAAGGTAAACCCTTTCCTCCATAGATACACCTTGATTGCGTGGGCGAACAGTTTAGATCCAGATCAGCCGGCACATCCATGCCGTCTGATAATGATCTAAATTGTTTGCTTTTTGATTCATTAGGGTATTTCTGACTGAAAAGTGACCAGAGCAGATCCTCATCAGACAGCACGGATGTTCCGGCTGATCTGGATCTATACTAGTCGCACATGCGTAAAAATGCGTATATATGGAGGAAATGGTTAACTAAGCGATCAAACATTTTCTTTAAACAGATTGAGGAATGTTCACAAAACCCTCTCTGTATATTGTGGTATCATGAAATCTCACAAATGAGATTTCGCACAATATGACAATTTAATTGTGTTCATTTGCAAGACCCAGTTGTTTATGGTTTGAATGAGTGCAGAAATGTTAAAATTAAATTGACACACAAAACAGTGATTGTAGAGTTGGATGTGTTAACCCTTTACTACATGGAATATAATTTATGGCTTTATTTTATGCTTTTCAGTGAACTATAGAATTTCCCCGGTGCAATAAAAGTGGTTTTTCACTGTTTACAAACAGTGGAATATCATTTTTATTTTCACTGATTTTTTCACGTTGGTACCCAAACGCACATAACATACCAAAAGAGAACATTCAGAAAACGGGCACAAATTTGTATATTTGATTTCACGTCATAAACAAGCTATATTGGCACCATTTCTTTAAACTTCTCTGTCAAATTCACGTACATTTTGCTACAAAAGCATAAAATAAAAAGAAAATTTGCTTTTACCAGTGAAAAATAGAAATATATTTCACTCATGAACTCGGGAATTATTTATTTTCACTTGTGGCTTTGCCACTCGTGAAAATATGAATTCCGTAGCTAGCTAGCTCACTTAGTGAAATATATTTCTATCTTACACTGGTTAAAACATCCTCTATATCACCCTATGGGTAAATTCTATCTTACACTGGTTAAAATATCCTCTATATCACCCTATGGGTAAACAGTGTAGATCCAGATCAGTCAGCATATAAGTGCCATCAGATCAGGAACCATAGTGCCCGATAAAACAACCATATTCCGATCAAGAAGCAATCGGTGTAGATCCAGATCATAAGGATAAAACCTTATACTTGGAGTTCAGGGTTAAAAGTGGTGTCGGGTGTGATACTTACCACAAACGTGTGCTTGCTGAGGTGTTTTGGGTTCCGCCGTAGCCTCACTTGCCAGTGGACCGTCACATTGGATGATAACACAATCACAAAGGGTTCATCAAAACCTGCAATACAACAATCTTCAAAATCTCGTGTCATATTGTTAACTTGCTAGTATTTATATAGCGGTGTCCAGTAAAACAATTCATTCCTACCACATGAGTATTTCCCATGTTTTCACCAATTCCTATAGCACTGTTTAAACTAAGCTCTGATCTCTGAAGCCTTTCTGTATTGTTATGAATAAGAATTACTCTGCTACTATAAAAAAATGATACCAAACAAAATGGTTTATATATCTGGTACACAAGAAAATGTATCTATCATATAAAGCTCGGTTTCTCTCGGTTTTGGATTCAACAATTCGACACTCAGCAAAAATGTTTTTGTCAGGAACTCATCGGAGCTTTGTAACCCTACAAAACTATTTGCCCAAAACCCTGATTTACCAATATACCAATTTTTGCGAATCTCACACATGTTAAACATACTTATATTGTTGAACATCTTGATCACACCAATAAAACAGATGACCAAACCCGGATCAGCTGCCTGTGTAGACCTAAATCTTCTGTCTGTTTATATGTGTTGCCTAATTATGTATACATAGAAACATAGCTGTATCTGTTCCTTAATATGTCCCGATTTTCAAATGAGGGCATAAAAGTAAATGATCACATCTGTTACAATGTTTTTTTTACAGCTTTGTCTATTATGTTTATTCACAAAGTTTATTGCACTTTGTTATGATACAGTTCTTTCTTCAGACTGTTTTCATTTTAAGATGAAAAACATTGGTTATAGAGTGTAAATCACATCAAAAGATGCTCACAATCTATTGGAGTGTGTACAGTGCTTTGACTTGTGACGTAGATTTTTTTTTGGCTAAAAAGTGTGCCGTCATTCCCTATCAGTTATGTGGCTGTTCAGAAAGCTATTATCACAAATATTTGAACTGAAAAAGTACCCAATCAATATTCTATTATGTTTATGGGGATATGAAAAAATATGGGTTCTTTAATGTGAGCAAAAAGCCGTCCCTGCATGCTTCAAACACTTCATGCTAAACAACCCAAATGTTGTTCATACCTTCATGAACACAATAACCTTTTGATTTGATCCTTGAATGAATCTACACTTGTTATACTGTTGTATCATAATGTTTTGCAGGGGTATTATTTTGCGTATTTGGCCTTCATAATCATAGTGTGCAAAATTTAACCCAAGTGAAACAAACCATTGAATATCTAAATATATGACGATCAAATAACTGCGCAAATTTATGTCTGGACAAAAATGTCACTTGTGTTGTTTGCTAAGGTTAATCCCCTTGAAATTAAATAATACCACAGTATTTCAAAAGTATGTCCACTGCATGAGTTTCGAGGTCAAGGTTTAACACATCCACAGTTTACCTCTCTTATCAAAGTCATTCAGCTGTAACTCAACATTCTGTTTCTGGTTGCTATGGTAATGTATGACATGTACTTCTGTATGCTTTTTCTTGGCAGTGACGTTACTGACACAACCGTATGAGGGTACTTGCTTCTCCAGAAATGCCGATGCGAGTTGCGAGTCGAAGTTTGATGTTACAGTACACGGAACCTCGGTCTGCTGCCAGTGACCTGCAAACAGAAACAGAAATTTCATAACATTAACTGTTTACTCCATATATATAAGCATTTGTACGTGTGTGCAACCAGTGTAGATCTAGATCAGCTGGCACATCTGTGCTGTAGATGTGACATCTGGAATTTAAATGTTCGCTTTTTGGTCAGAAATAACATAACAAATCTGAAAGCAAACAGACTGTAGATCCTGATTAGATGTCACAGATGTGCCAGCTGATATAGATCTACACTCTTCCCCCATGTCATATATTTAAAAATAATGTGATGTCTTCTTTTACAGAATCATGAATTTTATTTATGTATTGGCTTGACTAAAGGAAACGTAAATGTCGCAATCATTATTGTCAAGCGAGACACTTTCTTTGTTAAATAATTCTTGTGAATTAACTTAACAGTCAAATAGTCAGTGATGGTGTTTGTCAGTTGAAACCGTGGCAAATTTCCTAATGTTTTGAAGTATTTAATATTACTGATGAGAATGAAGAGGATATTTGTGTTACCCAGTGTAACACAGAAATACACTATTCAAAATTTGATAGGGATCGCTTTCCGTTTTATCCCGAATTATTGCCCCTATTAAGTTTCAATCGCTGTTTCGCATCAACAGTTAGTCAGATCATTCCTTCTTTGGCACAAAGCTGATGTCAAATGAACAAATTTTTAGAATAACATCAACTATCTTATTGTTTCAATCTTAAGTAAGGAATAAACACAATCTTTTAAGTGATCCTTATAAAATTTTGAGTAGTATATATATACTCATATATTCTGTTTATTTTATGCCTTTAATACTACAATACAAACTCGATACAACTCCATATAACATGGACCACATCATTAAGTGAACCACGTTAAATTTTTCTCACCCAATTTTCCAGCACTTTATAGCATACATGTCCAGATTTTCAGTGCATAATTATTATTAGTTTTGTTCATATTAAAAATTATTTTCGCACTCAATCATGTCTCCAATAAATGTGCATGATAATGACACAAAAATTGTGCCAGAAACTGGTCGCATTTTGGTCAGAAATCACCTAATCAATCAAACAGCAAACAGTTTAGATCCTGATCAGACGGCACGGATGTGCCAGCTGATCTGGATCTAAACTGTTCGCCCTAGCAATAAACCGATGCCCCCACTGCTACAACAACATTTGTAACAAAGGGCCATAACAATGAACACAGGAAAAAATCTTTTTTTTTTAACAATCATCTACTCATCAAGCTTGATCATTTGTGCAAGTTTATAAGAAAACCACCCCATAGTTAATGAGGAGTTGATGTCACAAGATTGGGGGACATACATACGGATGGACCTATGAACTGACAGATGGACGGATGTACAGAAGAGTGCTATTCTATATGCCTCCCACTTCGTGGGAGCATAAAAATGTATTAAATAATGAAGGAGCCCTTTAATTTCAACATGGCAGTATGAGCCCTTTTAACTTTTTACTACAGGAATTACACTGTTCACATCTTGTTAAAAAATAACCAAATGAATATCAAACAGGGCTCTCACTAGAGAGAGACTTGGGAGAAGTAGTCTCCCAAAATTGACCAGACTTCTCCCTGCTTTGAGCTATGGGAGAACTCACTTTGTATAGACTATATAAGGAAAAAATGCTGTTTACTGCAAACTTCTCTGTAATTTAATAAAATTATGACAAAACTTCTCCCTGATTTGCAAGTCTAGTGAGAGCCCTGATCAAAGCGAACAGTGTTGATCCAGATCAAACAGCACAGAAGCCATATCCACTGAATAAAGGAATCAGAATTTATGACACTACAAATGGCCAGGTGTAGCTAACATGAGATTAATTCATTGAGGACCACCTACCACCATTATATCACTGCAACCTGACAATCCAATAAAAAAACAACATTCTTAATATTTGCTTTTAACAAAAAGTAAATGTAACTGATAAATGTCAATGGTAAATTCACAATTGTGTTTGACATTCTATTAACAATGATTTTTCTATCATAAATTTGCCCTGAGGCAACCTAATAGGTGGTCGATTTCATCCAATTTGATAAAAATACTTTCTTTCATGCAACAGCAATTAAATCACTACAGTGATTTCTTTTAACTGGTAAAAGTATGCAAAAAAAGGCTTGTGTATTAACTATCCTGCAGATTGTATCTCTGAGCCGCTACTTAATTGCACATGTTTCTTTCATTCACTGACATTTGGTAAGACGGTGAGCTAGTCCAAACACATTTGTACCATGTTTACTTAATGCTGAATAAAACATCTTAAAACATTTAATGAAAAATCTTAAATCATGTTTTGTTTAACCCTTTCCTGGGTATATACGCATTTTTACACATGTGTGACCAGTGTAGATCCAGATCAGCCGGCACATCCGTGCCGTCTGATCAGGATCTGCACTGGTCACATTTTGGTCAGAAATAACCTAATGAATCAAAAAGCGAACAGTTTAGATCCAGATCAGACGGCTAGGATGTGCGGCTGATCTGGATCTAAACTGTTCGCCCTAGCAATAAAGGTTTATCTATACATGAAATAATTAAGGTTGTTGACTTACAAGAAAATAAGGGACTTCAAGAACAACAGTGTGCTGGCTGATCAGGATCTACACTGGATCTACCAATCAATACAGCTTATATTCCATGTAAACAAAGTAGATCCAAATCAGCCGGCACATCCATGCCATCTGATCAGGATCTAAAATGTTCACTTTTAGATTCATTAGGTTATTTCTTACAAAGATGCGACCAGTGCAGATCCAGATCAGATGGCAGAGATGTCCAGGCTTACATGGGACTACACTGATCACACATGTATTAAACCACAATTATCCTTTTCCTCCAAATATATGCATTTTTATGCACATGCCATCTGATCAGGATCTGCATTGGTCACATTTTGGTCAGAAACAAATCATAATGCAATAAAGGTGTGTCTATGGAGGAAAAGGTTAAAACACAATTATATGTGTGAACGGTTAATTAGTTGAAGCAAATTCCGACTTCCCATCTACAGATACCAGTAAGCTAGACTGTCATGAACTCTCTCATTACTTCATGCAGTTCTGTAATACATCAAGCAGAAGTAATTGCCAGTTAGCAGGTGAAGTTATGTCAACTGAAAATCAGGTTCTTATCATCTTTCAGATTTTCCATTTGACCTCATAGAGAACGTTCAGATTTTCCATTTGACCTCATAGAGAACGTTGTTGAATGCTCTTCAATAATTTTAATGGTGTATTTAGTATTAAATGTCAATCGCTAACTAAAATACAAAATTTGTGGGGTCAAAAACTTTGTAAACACACGCTGTTATGTGAATGGAAGGTGACCCCGTAGGTTATCAGTTTCAAGATTAACGCAGATATGAACAGTTAAAGCAAGTATTGCTTCCTACCCTTATAATATATGGCTGTGTTTTTCTTATGGAAAGGTGTTGATATCTTTGTAGTATTGGAAATGGAGCTGATCTAAGTGAAGGGATAGGTGGAATGTCAACAGACCGGAGCTGATCTAAGTGAAGGGATAGGTGGAATGTCAACAGACCGGAGCTGATCTAAGTGAAGGGATAGGTGGAATGTCAACAGACCGGAGCTGATCTAAGTGAAGGGATAGGTGGAATGTCAACAGACCGGAGCTGATCTAAGTGAAGGGATAGGTGGAATGTCAACAGACCGGAGCTGATCTAAGTGAAGGGATAGGTGGAATGTCAACAGACCGGAGCTGATCTAAGTGAAGGGATAGGTGGAATGTCAACAGACCGGAGCTGATCTAAGTGAAGGGATAGGTGGAATGTCAACAGACCGGAGCTGATCTAAGTGAAGGGATAGGTGGAATGTCAACAGACCGGAGCAGCGATCTAAGTGAAGGGATAGGTGGAATGTCAACAGACCGGAGCTGATCTAAGTGAAGGGATAGGTGGAATGTCAACAGACCGGAGCAGCGATCTAAGTGAAGGGATAGGTGGAATGTCAACAGACCGGAGCTGATCTAAGTGAAGGGATAGGTGGAATGTCAACAGACCGGAGCAGCGATCTAAGTGAAGGGATAGGTGGAATGTCAACAGACCGGAGCAGCGATCTAAGTGAAGGGATAGGTGGAATGTCAACAGACCGGAGCTGATCTAAGTGAAGGGATAGGTGGAATGTCAACAGACCGGAGCTGATCTAAGTGAAGGGATAGGTGGAATGTCAACAGACCGGAGCAGCGATCTAAGTGAAGGGATAGGTGGAATGTCAACAGACCGGAGCTGATCTAAGTGAAGGGATAGGTGGAATGTCAACAGACCGGAGCTGATCTAAGTGAAGGGATAGGTGGAATGTCAACAGACCGGAGCTGATCTAAGTGAAGGGATAGGTGGAATGTCAACAGACCGGAGCTGATCTAAGTGAAGGGATAGGTGGAATGTCAACAGACCGGAGCAGCGATCTAAGTGAAGGGATAGGTGGAATGTCAACAGACCGGAGCTGATCTAAGTGAAGGGATAGGTGGAATGTCAACAGACCGGAGCTGATCTAAGTGAAGGGATAAGTGGAATGTCAACAGACCAATCTGAATCACTTCAGATAATCCTGAGAAAGTATACTGGTATACTGTTGTATCATTTAATTTTGCGCAGCCTAATTTTGGCGCATATGTCGCGAATGGCATTTTTGCACAGACATAAATACCGCAGCTGTTTTGCTTCAATAGGATAATATATTATCTGCTTCATATTCGCAGGGGTTTGAATTCTCACACATTGCATAGCGCTAAATACGCGAAAATTAAACCCACACAAATATAATGATACCACAGTAATTCTTTACTCCATATAAACAAGTTTTATAGCATGTGCAAACAGTGTAGATCCGGATCAGCTGGAACATCCGTGCTCTCTGATCAGGAGTTTTGATTCAATAACTTACTTCTGACCCCAAAGTTGATGTGTCAGTCCCTTTTCTCCAAAGATATAACTTCATCACGTGGGCAAACAGTGTAGATCTAGATCAGCTGGCACACCTGTGCTGTCCGAACAGGATCTGCACTGTTTGTTTCTTCTTCCAGCTGATCTGGATCTACACTTGTGACTCATGTATATTGGAGAGAAGGGTTTCTGTATATATTAGGTGTAGATACGTGAATTTCTTAACCATCAGATACCACAATAAGTTGAATAACCCGACCACAAAACTGCTATTCTTCCAAAATATCCATTTTACCTAGGGCATGCTGTAAAAAACTTTATATAATTATGTATTGAACTAACCAGCTATTAAAAAGCACAAATATGTTAAATAATATTATCCTGATCAGATGGAATGGATGTGCCTTCTGATCTACACATTTGCCCATTGATAACATAAATATCTTATGGATTTAGCCTTTAATCCTCTTATATGTAGCAGTCTGTGAACTTTTCACAATATTGCAATTTCCATTCTGCTACTTGAAATCTGATAAAAATGCTGAATAAAATGAACATATGAATTCAAGCACATGGAATTTGGTTCAGGATAAAATGGAGTATCTGAATTGGAGCACATGGAATCTGGTTTCAGGATGAAATTGAGCATCTGAATTAGAGCACATAAAATCTGGTTTCAGGATAAAATGGAGCATCTTAATTGAGGCACATGGAATCTGGTTTCTGGATAAAATGGAACAGCTGAATTGGAGCACATGGAATCTGGTTTCAGGATAAAATGGACCATCTGAATTGAGGCACATGGAATCTGGTTTCTGGATAAAATGGAGCATCTGAATTGAGGCACATGAAATCTGGTTTCTGGATAAAATGGACCATCTGAATTGGAGCTCATGGAATCTGGTTTCTGGATAAAATGGACCATCTGAATTGGAGCTCATGAAATCTGGTTTCTGGATAAAATGGACCATCTGAATTGGAGCTCATGAAATCTGGTTTCTGGATAAAATGGAACAGCTGAATTGGAGCTCATGGAATCTGGTTTCTGGATAAAATGGACCATCTGAATTGGAGCTCATGAAATCTGGTTTCTGGATGAAATGGACCATCTGAATTGGAGCACATGGAAATCTGGTTTCTGGATAAAATGGACCATCTGAATTGGAGCACATGGAATCTGGTTTCTGGATAAAATGGAGCATCTGAATTGGAGCTCATGGAATCTGGTTTCTGGATAAAATGGACCATCTGAAATGGAGCTCATGAAATCTGGTTTCTGGATAAAATGGAACAGCTGAATTGGAGCTCATGGAATCTGGTTTCTGGATAAAATGGACCATCTGAATTGGAGCTCATGAAATCTGGTTTCTGGATGAAATGGACCATCTGAATTGGAGCACATGAAATCTGGTTTCTGGATAAAATTCAGCATCTGAATTGGAGCACATGGAATCTGGTTTCTAGATAAAATGGACCATCTGAATTGGAGCACATGGAATCTGGTTTCTGGATAAAATGGACCATCTGAATTGGAGCACATGGAATCTGGTTTCTGGATAAAATGGACCATCTGAATTGGAGCACATGGAATCTGGTTTCTGGATAAAATGGACCATCTGAATTGGAGCATGGAATCTGTTTTCTGGATAAAATGGAGCATCTTAATTGGAGCACATGAAATCTGGTTTCTGGATAAAATGGAGCATCTGAATTGGAGCACATGGAATCTGGTTTCTGGATAAAATGGAGCATCTGAATTGGAGCACATGGAATCTGGTTTCTGGATAAAATGGACCATCTTAATTAGAGCACATGGAATCTGGTTTCTGGATAAAATTAAGCATCTTAATTGGAGCACATGGAATCTGGTTTCTGGATAAAATGGACCATCTGAATTGGAGCACATGGAATCTGGTTTCTGGATAAAATGGACCATCTGAATTGGAGCACATGGAATCTGGTTTCTGGATAAAATGGACCATCTGAATTGGAGCACATGGAATCTGGTTTCTGGATAAAATGGAGCATCTTAATTAGAGCACATGGAATCTGGTTTCTGGATAAAATGGAGCATCTGAATTGGAGCACATGGAATCTGGTTTCTGGATAAAATGGAGCATCTTAATTAGAGCACATGGAATCTGGTTTCTGGATAAAATTAAGCATCTTAATTGGAGCACATGGAATCTAGTTTCTGGATAAAATTGAGCATCTGAATTGGAGCACATGGAATCTGGTTTCTGGATAAAATGGACCATCTGAATTGGAGCACATGGAATCTGGTTTCTGGATAAAATTAAGCATCTTAATTGAAGCACATGGAATCTAGTTTCTGGATAAAATTGAGCATCTGAATTGGAGCACATGGAATCTGGTTTCTGGATAAAATGGAGCATCTGAATTGAAGCACATGGAATCTGGTTTCTGGATAAAATGGAACCTCTCAATTGGAGCAAATGAAATCTGGTTTCCTGATAAAATGGAGAATTTGAATTGGAGCAAATAAAATCCGGTTTCTGCATATATGGAGCAGCTGATGTAATTCAATTTAAAGGTGTCCGAATATGATATCTCCAGTTGGTTTTGTCATTGAACAAAAATTCACAGCTTGAGACTTAAAATGCCCAATTCTTACCAAATCAAAAACTTTTTTCTGTCAAATATAAAATACATACTAGATCTAAGAAAATATTGGACTTGCAGAAATCCTTCTATTCAAATATTTTCTGGTATCTAGGTGTGTTGACTGGCAACAGGTGATAACACAGATTGCAGGCACAAGATGGAATCCTCCACAATAATAAACAAGCTGTGTAGGTAATAACATAATCTTCCTGCAGCGAGTACTGCAAGCCTGTGCAGTTGCTGTTTTGTTAACATGATACTGCATGGATCAGCAGCACGCCAGCCCACCCATGATCACATCTCCCACAATTCTCTTATCTCTCCTACAGCTCTATCTTCAAGCTACATCTTAAAGGTGAATAATCAATCTTTTTCATGCTTATAAATATGGCTAAAATAGTTCAAAATTCAATATGTTTAACTGTTTACTACATGGCATATGGCTGTTATCCCATGGGCAAACAGTGTAGATCCAGATCAGCCGGCATTGTTTGTTTTTTAAATTTGTTTGGTAATCTGAGCAAATGGATATTAGCGTTGATCCAGATCAGATGGCACAGATGTGCAAACTGATCTATAACTTCTTCACTGATCTATAACTTCTTCACTGATCTATAACTTCTTCACTGATCTATAACTTCTTCACTGATCTATAACTTCTTCACTGATCTATAACTTCTTCACTGATCTATAACTTCTTCACTGATCTATAACTTCTTCACTGATCTATAACTTCTTCACTGATCTATAACTTCTTCACTGATCTATAACTTCTTCACTGATCTATAACTTCTTCACTGATCTATAACTTCTTCACTGATCTATAACTTCTTCACTGATCTATAACTTCTTCACTGATCTATAACTTCTTCACTGATCTATAACTTCTTCACTGATCTATAACTTCTTCACTGATCTATAACTTCTTCACTGATCTATAACTTCTTCACTGATCTATAACTTCTTCACTGATCTATAACTTCTTCACTGATCTATAACTTCTTCACTGATCTATAACTTCTTCACTGATCTATAACTTCTTCACTGATCTATAACTTCTTCACTGATCAATCTATAACTTCTTCACTGATCTATAACTTCTTCACTGATCTATAACTTCTTCACTGATCTATAACTTCTTCACTGATCTATAACTTCTTCACTGATCTATAACTTCTTCACTGATCTATAACTTCTTCACTGATCTATAACTTCTTCACTGATCTATAACTTCTTCACTGATCTATAACTTCTTCACTGATCTATAACTTCTTCACTGATCTATAACTTCTTCACTGATCTATAACTTCTTCACTGATCTATAACTTCTTCACTGATCTATAACTTCTTCACTGATCTATAACTTCTTCACTGATCTATAACTTCTTCACTGATCTATAACTTCTTCACTGATCTATAACTTCTTCACTGATCTATAACTTCTTCACTGATCTATAACTTCTTCACTGATCTATAACTTCTTCACTGATCTATAACTTCTTCACTGATCTATAACTTCTTCACTGATCTATAACTTCTTCACTGATCTATAACTTCTTCACTGATCTATAACTTCTTCACTGATCTATAACTTCTTCACTGATCTATAACTTCTTCACTGATCTATAACTTCTTCACTGATCTATAACTTCTTCACTGATCTATAACTTCTTCACTGATCTATAACTTCTTCACTGATCTATAACTTCTTCACTGATCTATAACTTCTTCACTGATCTATAACTTCTTCACTGATCTATAACTTCTTCACTGATCTATAACTTCTTCACTGATCTATAACTTCTTCACTGATCTATAACTTCTTCACTGATCTATAACTTCTTCACTGATCTATAACTTCTTCACTGATCTATAACTTCTTCACTGATCTATAACTTCTTCACTGATCTATAACTTCTTCACTGATCTATAACTTCTTCACTGATCTATAACTTCTTCACTGATCTATAACTTCTTCACTGATCTATAACTTCTTCACTGATCTATAACTTCTTCACTGATCTATAACTTCTTCACTGATCTATAACTTCTTCACTGATCATACAAATGATATAAGGTGTGAAGTGTTAATTTGTCCATGGTGAACAAACATTCACAATTAAAACAATATACCTTGTGACATTATCTTCTCTGGGGTCTTATCTCTAGGGTTTGAACCCCATAAACACTACGCTACACTACTTATTGGTGCTTATAACCAAAGTCAAACTGATGTTGATGTGGGTGAATAAAAAAAGAAGGTAGGTTTGGTTTTAAAACATGAATAAACCAAATATTTCACAGAAATCATCTTCAATATGATGGGAAGGAAATACCTGACACCCCACCCCACCCTCGACCCCAACGACCTCAGCTGCGGTAGGCAGCTCAAAGATGCTACACAATAGAATGTAGTTGCTTGGAAAGTACATTTCATGTTTTCACTGCATAACTACATGTATAAAGATATCAAAATTTAATTGGATCCAGAATTAGTTTTTGTTTGAAATATAATGTTACAATAGAATATGTAACAAGCATGAAACTCCAAGTCAAACAAACAGTACTAGGTGCAATTTCACTTGTGACAGCACTTGAACAATTTGAAATTTAATTGGTGCACTTTAACAAGTGCCTATCTATTGATTTAAAATTGAAGTACCTGTCATTAAAATTATGTTTCATTATATAAGGTGTAACAAGTGGAGGGTTTTATACCCACAAGTGCTTGCTTGTCTATGTTTGTCATTCTACAGACTTGTACACATATCTCCAGCAAGGCATTGTAACTTGGAATTGTTGAGTGCAGACACAGCAGAGGTCTGGCTCAGTATAAACACACTTAGTGAAGAAAACGACCTGACACTTTATAAATTTAAACACTTATGAGGTATTTATACGAAATCTATATTTTTGCTTTGTTCCCTAATACAGTGTTGTGTCATTCATCAGAATTTATTATCAAAATCTGGAGGTAGGTTCAATACAAGTTCAATTTTCATTTCTGACCACATCTTGCATGGTTTGTTTGCTTGATTCCATGGTCCAATATCATAAAACTAAAGCAAGAGAACAGTCTCAAATCTCAAGCATCTGATTGGCTGATATGGAAACCAGTCGTCATTTTAGCCAATCAGATGCTTGAGATTTGAGACTGGTCTCCTGATTAAGTTTTATAATTTTGGGTCCTGGTTTACAGATTGATCTGCCTATAAAACCTCTACTATACCTTCCCATGTTCTTGGTAAGACAGATTGATCTGCCTATAAAACCTCTACTATACCTTCCCATGTTCTTGTTAAGACAGGACAGGAGTCAGATATCCCATACAGTAGCATCTTCATGCAGTTTTTTCGATACCCACTTTTAGAACTAGAGCAAGCAGAAGTTTGCAGTATGTAGCTACAATCAATACTTGTTTTTGCAGCTATTACATGTAGGATTTCCCACATTACATGTTTATTCATGATGGGGAACCATTAAAGTGCCTGTCACAGGGATTGTGCTACCAGGACTTCCTAGAAATGTCCTTATCCCCGAGTCTTAACCCTTTCCTCCATTTACACACAATTTTACGCATGTGAGACCAGTGTAGATCCAGATCAGCCGGCACATCCATGCCATCTGATCAGGATCTGCACTGGTTTTGATCAGAAATAACCTAATAAATCAAATAGCGAACAGTTTAGATCGTGATCAGACAGCACAGATGTGCCGGCTGATCTGGATCTAAACTGTTCGCCCTAGCAAGAAAGGTGTGTCTATGGAGGAAAGGGTTTTAAAGAAGTTACAATCTGCAGTTTTTTTATTTTAACCATTTACTCCATGTATAGTATACACATTTAAATTAACATGTTGTGTGACCAGTGTAGATAAAGATCAGCCAGCACATCCGTAACATCTGATCAGGATTTACACTGCAAGATTGTTAGTTAGATATAATCCAAATGAATTGAAAAGACTTAGTGCTGATCCTGAATGGATGTGCAAGGCTGAAGGTTATAAAACTGAGTTTGAAAACCAGTCTCAAATCTCAAGCATCTGATTGGCTGAAATGGCGACCAGTCGCCATTTCAGCCAATCAGATGCCTGAGATTTGAGACTGGTTTTCATGCTCAGTTTTATAACCTTGGGCACTGGCTGACCTTGAATAACCACCGTAAGGATGTAGTAAAGGTTTAAAACTCTGACAACAGACCTAATAGTTCATAAAAACTCTGACAAGTATCATACCAGAACATTGTTAATCATAAAAATAACCCAGTGTGAAAAGGGAAGAAAAAGGAAATTTCACCCAAAGTCACCTAAAAATGGTATTATATTATGTGTTAACCTTAAACTTACTGCTTATAAATATTCAACATAAACACAAGAATGTTGATTTGGAGCCAACCACAATGGCTTGTACTGCAAAGCATGGCAGATTTAAAACCTTTACAGTTTTATAGATTTCTCGCTAAATCATAAATAAAGTCTACAAACACGTTCAATATAGAGTTTCTTTTATTTCTTGACAATGTTGAAGATATATTACCAGTCTAGGTGTCACTTCACCTCTGCGGCAGCCTCTCTCAGAAACCATTGAATTGTTTTATTATACTGCAAAACACAAGAAGCTAAAAACTTGTTTTCTAATTTATATCAATCAATTTATTTTTAATATTACTCATCCCTCTTGGGAGCCTCAAAATTACTTGTATGGCGTCATAAATGTAAATATTTGACGTAACGTTACCATTAACATTTCATGGGTTGTCGATTCAATTTTTCTCTTGATAACTTTAGACTGCAAAACAATGCAATGTTATTTTCTTTAAAGTTCTATGTAATCCCTACGGCAATCTGATTAAAATCATTTCCTGAAAACTGCTAGGCTATTAGGATCTGACGACGAGTAACTAAAACATGCTTTTATCACAAACCTTTTCAACCAATCAGATTTTACAAAATCACAAAAGTGAAAGTAAAAATGGGTAAGTGTTGACAGCCTGTGTAAGACATATTTTACTGAAGATATATGTGTTTATGTAGCATTCATTTCTTATGTAATGAAATCTTCAGATCATTTGCTAGTGTAATAAATTTTGCTTCCAGCGTTAACAATTTCTAACAAATGGGCCAATTGGCCCTATATCGCTCACCTGTCAAACTTGACCTAAATATCATTGAGATAAACATTCTGACCAAGTTTGAAGAAGATCAGACCAAAATTAAGACCGCTAGAGTGCTGTCAAGATTTTTATATAATTTGACCTAGTGACCTAAATTTCAAGGTCACATGACCCAGTTTCAAACTTGACCTAGATATCATCGAGATATACTTTCTGACCAAGCTTGAAGAAGATCCAACCTAAATTAAGACCTCTACAGTGCAGACAAGCTTTTTCTTTAATTTGACCTACTGACCTAGTTTTAAGGGTCACATGACCCAGTTACGAACTTGATCTAGATATCATTGAGATAAACATTCTGACTAAGTTTAAAGAAGATTGCACCAAAATGAAGACCGCTAGAGTGTGTACACGTTTTTTTTATAATTTGACCTAGTGACCTAGATTTCAAGGTCACATGACCCAGTTTTAAACTTGATCTAGATATCATTGAGAAAAACATTTTGACCAAGTTTGAAGAAGATCCAACCAAAATGAAGAACACTAGAGTGCAGACAAGCTTTTTCTATAATTTGACCTAGTCTCATAGTTTTTAAGGTCACATGAACCAGTTTCAAGCTTGACCTATATATCATTGAGATAAACATTCTGACAAAGTTTCAGAAAGATCGGACCTAAATTAAGACCTCTACAGTGCAGACAAGCTTTTTCTTTAATTTGACCTACTGACCTAGTTTTACAGGTCACATAACCCAGGTACGAACTTAATCTTGATATCATTGAGATAAACATTCTGACCAAGTTTAAAGAAGATCAGACCAAAATTACGACCGCTAAAGTGCGGACAAGCTTTTTCTATAATTTGACCTAGTGACCAAGATTTCAAGGTCACATGACCCACTTTCGAACTTGACCTAGATATCATTGGGATAAACATTCTGATTAAGTTTGAAGAAGATCGGACCAAAATTTCGACCGCTAGAGTGTGGACAACAATTGTGAACGGACGGACGGACGGATGAAGGCCCATCACAAAAGCTCACCCTGTCACTATGTGACAGATGAGCTAAAAATAGTAATCGGAGAAAACCACTATTACTTATGTACGGTGTCTGTGGGCCATCATCAAATCTAACATTTTGTTAGATCTGACTTTAGTGAGATTGTCCCTAAGGCTGCCTAAGAGTACTGATAGTTTGCTTGACAGGCTCAGTTATAGATATTTTAAATTCATACTTAACGATATAATCTGCTGAAACCATTATTAGCTTATTATTGCGAATTCAAAGTAGGACCAATGTGGTTTGAAAAACTGATGGAAATCAGTTCAGTAAATTAGCTGAATATTTAATGGGGTTCCGAATATTGACCTTAGAGAAAATAATAAACAGACACAATTATACATCTTTCAACTGAAGTTGAAAAACTAAATTATGAAATTTTTAATTTCCTATGGAATCTTATTATGACTGAACACATAAACAATAAGCTGATGCAACCTTCATTTACTGTCACCTGTTACCTGTTCTGTACATCGAAACCTTGAGCTTCAAAGAATCATTTTCACATAGGCTTTTACTGAATAAATAAATCATTTAAGCCTAATATCTAGTATTTTGTTTTCCATGTAGAACTAAGGTAAATAATAAATTTTATTGAATTAAAAAACATTTTTTTAAAGTAACTAAAGGATCAGGTTGTTTTTTTGGTACAGTGGAAATGGCCGAACTCTGCTTCGTGCCTGAAGTTCGCCCTTCCTATTGTAGATTCGGAGCTATGATTCCTAACTACCTTTAACACTAAATGATGTATGTGACAGCTCAGATAAACAAGATTAGGCTTTAAGCTCACGTTTCAAACTTCTGAAATCTGAGGCCAAATCAAACTTGGATAACATTAGATGAACAATGGGTGTTTATGGGTTTTGAATCCTGTGAAACAGATCGCCTCTGGTATCTAAAGTATCCCAATACTTGACATCTGATAAACTCTTTGATCTCGGTGACTGGTTAACCCTGTGGCAACGTTAGCTGTAGAATCAGTCCATCAGACCAATTTATCTTGTCTGTAGCTTGTTTGATACTGTGTTTATTTATCCATTACTCTATATATAACTGGCATATCTATGCCATCTGATCTGGATCTACAATATTTGACTCTTGGTCAGAAATAAACTAACGAATCTAAAAGCAAACAGTTTAGATCCTGATCAAATAATATGAATGTGCCAGCTGATCTGGATCTACAAATTCAATATTCGACTCTTGGTCAGAAATAAACTAACGAATCTAAAAGCAAACAGTTTAGATCCTGATCAAATGATATGAATGTGCCAGCTGATCTGGATCTAAACTGTTCACCCATGCAATAAGGTGTATCTATGGAGTATCTGAACATGCATCACTTATTATATGTTTTTGTTCACATTTATGTATCCATATTATTAACAGGGTGATAAACTCTGATCAGGGCCCAAGATCATAAAACTAAATCAGGATTGTTCGCCATTTCAGCCAATCAGATGCTTGAGATTTGAGATTGATCTCCAAACTTAGTTTTATGATCTTGGGCCCTGCACTGTTCGCTGTTTGGTCAGAAATAACTAATTAAATAAATAAAGCAAACAGTTTAGATCCTGAGCAGATGGCACAGATGTGCTAGGTGACCTAGATCTACACTGTTTGCCAATGCCACAAAAGCATAATATTATATATTTTGAGGAAAGGGATACTCCTGAATGTACCACTTCACTAACCGGTTGTGCATGCATAATCCGTGCCATCTGATCAGGATCTGCACTGGTCGCTTTTTGGTCAGAAATAACCTAATTAATCATATAGCGAAGAGTGCCAGCTGATCTGGATCTACATTATTTGCCCAGGAAAGAGTTAAAGAGACTATTACAGACATGACGATCAATCTCCATTTTTCTGACAAAACAGACAACAAACTTTTTGATGTCTGTCCCTGATATTTCCTAAATCTCTGGACAATTAACTGCTTCCCAACAACATGTAAGCCGCAGTGTTCTTTATGTCACCATCAAGGAGGCTCCTGGGTAAATTTAGTGATAATCAAAACACTTCAGATAAAGACAGACTGGTCTACAAAAAGTGGTATGCAACTTGTACTGGCAACTTGTACTGGGAATCGTTATGAGATACACTGTAAGTCTTGAATACCGTAACCACAATGTTGCAGGGTCTTTTCCTTCTATGACCCGTTACTCCAAGAATATGTGTTTTTACATGTGTGCGACCAGTGTAGATCCACATCAGCAGGCACATCAATGGCAAAGATGTGCCAGCTGATCTGGATCTACACTGATCACCAAGTAAAAAAAAGTAAATTTATGGAGTAAGGGCTAAACATGAATGCCAAGGTCTATCCAATTGTCTGCTTACAAAAATATTCTTTTCAGCAGTTCTGGTGAAAAATCCATCCAATATACAATTTCTAACTTTGATGAGTATTTGTTTGAATGTCTAATATTTTCTTTATTGCAAACTAAACAAGTTGTTGAACAGTATAAGATGGCTTCTGAGAAGAACTGACACTCTGACATCACTCAAAGAGAAACAGTTAGTTAACATGAAAGCAAGGCCACTTAACATTCCCTTTGTTGTTAGCACAGCTGGTGGTTGCAATTAGTTTGGTTTCTGAAACAAGATCTTACTTAAAAGCATCATAACAGAAACTTAACATTAACCCGTCACTCCATATATATGCATTTAAATGCATGTGTGCCCAGTGTAGATCCAGATCACTGGCACATCCGTGCCGTCTAAAGCAATACTGCATCTAGATCTACAGCAGAACTGAATCTAGATCTAAAATAATACTAAATCTAGATCTACAAAAGTACAATATAATATAGATCTACAGTTGTAATGCATCTAAATGATCTAAACCTACAACAGAACTGAATCTAGATCTAAAATAATGCTAAATCTAGATCTACAAAAGTACAATGTATAGATCTACAGCTGTAATGCATCTAAACCTACAACAGAACTGAATCTAGATCTAAAATAATACTAAATCTAGATCTACAAAAGTACAATTTAATATAGATCTACAGCTGTAATGCATCTAAATGATCTAAACCTACAACAGAACTGAATCTAGATCTAAAATAATGCTAAATCTAGATCTACAAAAGTACAATGTAAAGATCTACAGCTGTAATCCATCTAAATCTACAACAGTACTGAATCTAGATCTAAAATAATACTAAATCTAGATCTACAAAAGTACAATATAATATAGATCTACAGCTGTAATGCATCTAAATGATCTAAATCTACAACAATACTGAATCTAGATCTAAAATAATGCTAAATCTAGATCTACAAAAGTACAATATAATATAGATCTACAGCTGTAATGCATCTAAATGATCTAAACCTACAACAGAACTGAATCTAGATCTAATATAATACTAAATCTAGATCTACAAAAGTACAATATAATATATATCTACAGCTGTAATGCATCTAAATGATCTAAACCTACAACAGAACTGAATCTAGATCTAAAATAATGCTAAATCTAGATCTACAAAAGTACAATGTAAAGATCTACAGCTGTAATCCATCTAAATCTACAACAGTACTGAATCTAGATCTAAAATAATACTAAATCTAGATCTACAAAAGTACAATATAATATAGATCTACAGCTGTAATGCATCTAAATGATCTAAATCTACAACAATACTGAATCTAGATCTAAAATAATGCTAAATCTAGATCTACAAAAGTACAATATAATATAGATCTACAGCTGTAATGCATCTAAATGATCTAAACCTACAACAGAACTGAATCTAGATCTAATATAATACTAAATCTAGATCTACAAAAGTACAATATAATATATATCTACAGCTGTAATGCATCTAAATGATCTAAACCTACAACAGTACTGAATCTAGATCTAAAATAATGCTAAATCTAGATCTACAAAAGTACAATATAATATAGATCTACAGCTGTAATGCATCTTAATCTACAACAGTACTGTATTAAGATCTAGAACAGTACTTTATTTGGATCTACAACTACAAGGTTAAAAGCCAGACTGCATCTAGATTAACAACAACACTAGTACACTAATGCAGATTTCTACATTAATACTGCATAAACCTACAACTGTTTTGCAGACATCTATTAATTATATTTGTCCAAGTTTTTAAAACTGAGCATGGAAACCAGTCTCAAATCTGAAGCATCTGACTGGCTGAAATGGCGACAGACTGGTTTACAATCTCAGTTTTATAACCTTCAGACATTATCATTTCAAACTAGGCTCAGGGCAGTTTTGTTGTTTTTTTTCATATTTCCATTACAACAGTTACAGCATAGTTAAATTGTTAAACTTTCATCAATTGTAGTCACACTTTTAAGTCTTTTGAAATTCACACAAAACAATACAAGGGTACCCAACGAAGTTCCAACTCTGTAACATTTGCAATAATGAAGATAGCACAGAAAGAAATTGTACTCTCTCTCTCTCTCTCTCTCTCTCTCTCTCTCTCTCTCTCTCTCTGTTGTTGTTTTTTAATTTATTTATTACAGGAAACGTTAAAAAAAAATAGTTTTTCCAAGAATCCTGCAAGTGCATTTAACAATTTTCAATGTTGTTTTTTTCTTTATTTCTGAAACATTTATAACGAAGACAACCAATAAGTAATGATGTATAATTATTAGATTTCCATCAAGAGAGGCCATTTCTTGTTATAACTGTCATTGTAGATCAATTAAAACATCTTTCAATGGTGAATTTTAAAACATAAAATACCGGTTGTTTGATAAAAATAAATGAATGCACTATTTCAATAAAGGGATGTATTTGGGGCAGTCTTATGAGGGTAGTTAACATGGTAATTTCCAACTACAGGGCTTTTTTTCTTCTATAAAAGGGGATATTATGGATGCCATCCCCTCAGAAAATTGTTTATAAATCATGCAGTTTTCCTCAAAAAGTAACTTTACATCTGGTTTTTTCATTCCCCTTTAGAGAAGAAATGTGCTATTTTCCCCCAAGTTATAGGGCATGGGCCTCTTCCCCAGGCTGTGAAAAAAGCCCTGGACTAAAATCCACATGTTTGAAAATTACATATTGCAACCCAAACACTGGGTTCAAGCATTCCACATACTTTCTGGATACACCTCTGGAATACAGTTTTCACAAACTGACCTCACAGCATATTAATTCTTCATATCATCTGTGGGTTTTTCAGTCTTTCATCCAACTGTGCAACTGAGGTGCATCGTTCAACTCGGGATGTTTTTTGGGGGTTTTACACAGACTTTCATCTGACTGGCCACCAAAAGTCATCAACATTGCACTTAATGAAGAAATAAAAATCATCTACAACACTAATGCAGTTATCTACATCAATAATGATCAAAAGGATTTGAACTGAAAGCAGAATCCTGCATCGCCATGCAAATGTTCTGTTCTGCCACCTGGATGAGGTCAAAACAAAACAACACAGTCACACTGACTGCATTAGTGACTAAGTGAGATACGCTCACTGACAAAAGAAGCAAATAGTGTGTCAGAGATAGCAGAGACATCTTTAAATGAACTCAATTTTGCCCCCAAATCTGACAGGCTGAAAATAATCCAACGCTGAATCGTTTCTACTAATTTTACGTGACCCAAATAATGCATAATCACAGACATCCAAATTCAAATTAACTACTAGTAGGTACAGTATGCCTTCATTAGAAAACCTTTGGTTTCTGTTTACCATGTACCCCTGTTCATTACCAGATGAGACCATGTATTAATGTCAAAGACCAGTAAAGTTCATATAATTAGTGAACCGGCACTCCATCATTTATAAAGCAGTTCAGCAGATCCATGCTGACAGTTATAATCATCCACAGTGTTTATGACAGCCAACTTTGTATTTCCTCTTCACAGAGTCTGATTAACAATGACCATGAAATCTGACAATCTAGGCACATAATCAAATTATTCCAAAATATATGTTTACAACAGCCCAGTTTTTCTCCTGTAGCTAATCAACTTTAAATTATTCCATAAATCATTGTTAATTACAGTTTTCTGAAGGGGGCCTCTGACAGGCAGTAGCTGATGATTTGCTAGTGGTATTCAAATGGCACCTGGCTCCAATAATTGTACATAACATCAGAGCCCAAGGTTATAAAACTGAGCACAGAAACCAGTCTCAAATGTCAAGCATCTGATTGGCTGAAATGGTGACCAGTCTCCATTTCAGCCAATCAGATGCTTGAGATTTGAGACTTGTCTCCAATCTCAGTGTTATAACCTCGAGACCAGAACTTCTTCTGGCTCCAATAACACCGTGTTCACTAACATACCCTAGCAAAACACGTCACTGGTTCGCAACTAATCTGGTAACTAGACACCATAGTACAAGTCAGTCAACAACTTGTTCACTATTTTAATAAAGACCATTATGATTACTTTACTTCATAGATAGACCTTTATTGCATGAGCAAACAGTGTAGATCCAGGACAGCCAGCACATCTTTGTCATCCTTTCCAGATCTGTTTGCTTTTATATTCATAATTTCTGACTAAGATGTGACCAGAGCAGATTTAGATCAGATCAAGTGGATGTGCAAGATAATCTGAATCAAGACTGTTTGCCAACCCTATAAAGGTGTATCTATGGAGTAAAGGGTTAAATTACAAAATGTAGTACAGTAAATCTAAGTCTGAGGTGAACTATGCACAAATGTTACAGTGCTACAAAGTGCATATTTGTTACTCATCAAGAACCTACATTAGGTAACCCTTCAAGGTTTAGAAGCACAGCTTAGTATGTCACATTTACAATGAGTAATACATTAGCCCAACTATTTGTGCGCAACAAGAGCTTTTCTATATATACGATGGTCGCTCTTCGCGCGCAACCCAGTAACTATTCAAATCAATGCGGAAAATTTTCCTTCTATTTCTATATGCCGCCGATCGGAAAATGAATCGCAACTTTTCAATCTTTTGCCGGCTTCATAAAGCATCTTAAACCATATTTATTTAAAAAAAAAATACATACCTGAGAAGCCACATTCAAGTAGAATCAATATATGTAATCCTTTATAAGTAACGTTTTCGTTTTTTATGCAAAACTGTTTTAAACCTCCACCCATGTCGATTACACCGCATAAAGTTTATCTGACTCGCGTTTATCGATAATTTTCACCGTGTAAACAGCATATGCTGAGGTAGGTTTAACAAGTTATTTTGTGGATTATTCAGTCATTTTATTGTTTCTTTTATCATTATTTATGTTTTATAACGATATTTGACATACCAGTGTTGAAATTTTCATGTGGGAGTGAAAAAAAAAGAATTTAAATCGGGTCGATTTCCACCACAGTTTTGATCGTAACTGCTTGAGACGTAAAGGACAGACAACGAAAACGTCCGTATGATAATGGGTCTGTGCTTGCAGTCGAATTATTGAGACTAAGTAATACATATACCCTGATAAGCATAGATGCACTGTACGATTAGGGTTTACACTCACAACTACCCTAGCATCCATGAATGGACTGGCTCAAAATGATAGATAGGATAGTCCATCACATTATTTGGGGCGCGTCACGAGAAAAGGTACCTTCGGTCATATTTTGTGACATTTTAGTTGTTACTATATTTAGAAAGAACTTGCAACTATCTATAAATTTCTCATAACTAACAAATGCTTTTCTTACACATTTTGACCACATAATTTTATTTTTATCACGAAATGCATAATAAGTAATGTCGTCTGCTCAACTTAATGACGTCATTTCAATAATTGACGTCAAATGCCCGAATGTACCTTTCCCTGTGACGCGCCCCATTTCAGGGGTAACTAAAAGGGACAGCATTTCAACCAAAATGTATTGTACTTAGAACTTTTACCAAATTTTACCCCTGTTGTGAACAAAGATCTTTCGCCTGTACCCAAGAAGGTTGAATTGGCACCAACATTTTTCATTTTGTTTTATACATGTACATGTGCCTCCTGCAACCATTCAGATCATCACTTTATGACCGGGTACTGACCTGGTTCTGTATATATCTCTTTCTTCCATATATACCCATTTATACCCATGTGCTACAAGTTAGATCCAGGATCTGCACTGGTGGCATTTTGGTCAGAAACAGACAGACATGGGGCTAATTATTTTTAAAAGTAATGCATTAAATTAGCATTATTTACAAAATTTGTGCATTAAATTGAATTAGCATTACTATATTTTGAGAAAGTAATGCATTATATTAGCATTATTTCAAAAAGTAATGCATTAAATTAAGCATTTTTCGCACAAGTGAACTGACAAAAAAATAAAAAGTCAACTGTCAGTATATGTACAAAAGGGATCATCTTTAAAAAAAAAATCACCCCAAAGTTTAATATACAAAGTATCAATCTGAAAGTGTGAAGAGCTAAAGTGACAGCTCAAGACACTTACAACAAAACTATTCTCAGTACATATAGATTAGTACAGGTTTAGCTTTTTTACACACTTTTGTTATCTTTGACTTATTGCTGCTTTCACACATTTAGAGTGTTGTATTGACAAAGGACTACACAGGCAACTTATCGAATTAAATTATTACATTGTATGTCACCTGCATCTGCATTATATGCTGATTTTCTGAAATCTGACATAGCCTCTAATTTTTTTACAATGACAAATGAATCAGTAACCATGATTTGAATAAATGGTTTGAAAAATAACTTTCTTTGAGAGTGAAAGTTAGAGTTTTGTGCAAGTCTGAAAGTTTAATTTGATTTCGATAATACCTTATTTCAGAACAACATTTTTGGTATTCTGCACTGCAAATTTCTACCAGTAACATTTTCAGGAATACATTTAGTGTTTGACAATTGGTGGGAAATATCTTGTCCCAATGATTGTGTACAGTAAAATGATTTAAAAGTGCTGTATTTGTTGACAGAGCTTTAAAGATCACTGGCTGTTTATTTGTTTTAACATTAGCATTTTCTTATGACAACTAAGCTTAAGATCTCATTGCTTAATCATAAAAAATGTTCAAACTTTATAATATTCTGTTGAATAGGTTTAACTTATAGTCTGTATCTTGTTTTACTAATAGTGAACACATATCAAAATACTTAACTGTCATATTCATATTTTTCTCTTGCTATAAATAAGATATGTAACAGACTAATAACATGTTAAATATTTAGAGCATCTTTGCATAAAAAAGTTACTGTTAATATAAATGTTATTTAATAAAATGAATCAACAAAATCCAATAGGTAAACACAATCCAATTAATGCTCAATAATGCTAAGCATTACAGCATTGTGATATAGTTAATGCATTAAATTGGCATTAAAATAATGCTAAATCTGTTGCATTAATCATTACCTTGCATTACTGACAAAAAGTAATGCATTATTAATGCATAAGCATTAAAATTTAATTCGCCCCATGTCTGGAAACAGACTGACAATTACAAATCAAAAAGCAAACAGTTTAGATCCTGATCAGATGGCACGGATGTGTCGGCTGATCTGGATCTAAACTGTTCGCCCATGCAGTAAAGGTGTATCTATGGAGGAAAGGGATATTATATAGTTATTTGGTTTCTTGACAGGGAATGTGAGGATATATTGCCGGTCTGGGTGTCATATTACCCGAGCCGCAGGCGAGGGATAATATGACATGCAGACCGGCAATATATCCTCACATACCCTTTCAAGGAACCAAATAATTGTTTTATTATACTGCAAAGACTTTTTCAGACAAAAATAAAAAATTAGAAAACATCGATTTTTTCATTTATTTCGCTTACTTAATGCCGAACGGCTTAATTCCCTTCTGAGAACCTCAATAATTACATGTCTGACGTCATTAATTTACCTGTATGACATACTTCTATAGAAATTGAATGGACTATCGGTTTGTTATTCATTTACCAAATTTGAGAATAATCTGATCGTTTTCATCGTTAAAAACATAACACAAATATTTTCAGTAACAATTTTAATAATCCCTAAGCATACCGCTTTATAATTTACAAGATCCGTTTCAAATTATGCATTTTTACGGGAATTCAAAACAAAATGGCGGAGGACAACAAAAGGTGGGAGGCCAGAGAGGGAAATTAAGGCACGTGCGTTCATATCTACGGCCGATCCGTAAATACGGATATACATCAACGGCAAATTATCCAATCAAATTCAAGCAAATTTCTTTGCAGTATAATAATATATCTTAGGAAGTCTTAAACCTGGAATTCTAGATCAATCTATAAACCATCAATACTTACGTGTTAAGTGTAACGCAGCAATCCCTGAGCCGAGCCAGTTCATCAGCAGGAGAAATATCAGCGTTGACCTCATAACTGTAATAATAACATCCCACAATTCTTCTATAGATGTGCACGAGATCTTAATCTGGCCAGCTCAGTTTATACATGGGCACTATGTACTGGCACTATGTATCGGCACTATTTCCTACCACTTCGTATTTTCACAGTGTGTTGTTCTTCTGATACACTATTCTAATCAATGCACGAGTTTCTTGAATTATTCTTGTCTTCACAATATGTACTTCATATCACTACACTACATATAAATTTTATTTTACACAATTTAAAGGCAAAGTCATTCTATGTAATATCCACATTTAAAACAGAATTTAGCACTTCAACCTCTTTCACAACAAATTAACCAAACTTTCACACTTTTACAGATGACGCAGTATTCTTTTACATACGTATATAACGCTATCACCAAGCTATGAAACAACAACAACAAAATGCCTCTGTTCTTGATACTAGATTCTAGCTATTCTTAGACTCCTTTATGCAACCACTCCCAGATGTTTCCTGAAATATAGGAAAAACAATATTAAATATCTTATCAATTTATGGACTATGACAATCTCTGCCAGCCACTCATAAAAACACATTTTTTTCTCATTGAAAAGGTTTCTGTGATCATATTTATTCCTTTTTTTCTCCTCCTGATTTTTTCATAACTAAATTGGTTTGATTTGTATTGAAATTACAGTCTCACCACACGGCTATATATCTGTACACATACTGCCTCAATCTCATCCAGCCATTTTGTGTCCTGAATCATCTCCCCAATGGCGCCAAATATCAGGAAAAAATTGTGGTTGGTGATAATTTTAAAAACTCTTCCAGCTTCTGATTGGTTGAAATTGCGACTAATCTCCGAACTGACCAATCACAATGTGGAAGTGTGACAGGGCTTTACCTCACAGTAACTTCCTCAATTAAAATTCAACATAGGCACATTTTGAGGACGAACATTCAGTCAAACGAGCAATTAAGGAATGTAACTATTCCTAATAAATTTAGTCTCCTAATATAAATTTACTATTTGAGAACTTTAAAACTATTCCCTTAGCCTTTGCCATCTTATATTTGGCCTTGCAACAAACACGTTTCTTTTTTTTTAACAAATGTACAAATGTAACCCTTTACTCCATGTGTACACATATTATCACGCTGATCAAATGTGACAAGTGTAGATCCAGATTTATTATCCCATATGCCTTTAAGGCATGGGCGAACACTATAGATGCAGATCAGCCATCTTTCAGCCTCCCCCGGTGTACAGATTAGACCAGTCCATCATAAGCCTTTAAGGCGTGGCCTAACACTATAGAGGCAGATCAGCCATCTTTCAGCCTCCCCTGGTGTACAGATTAGACCAGTCCATCATAAGCCTTTAAGGCATGGCCGAACACTAAAGATGCAGATCGCCATCTTTCAGCCTCCCCCGGTGTACAGATTAGACCAGTCCATCATAAGCCTTTAAGACATGGCCTAACACTTGGATGCAGATCAGCCATCTTTCAGCCCCCCCGGTGTACAGATTAGACCAGTCCATCATAAGCCTTTAAGGCGTGGCCGAACACTTGGATGCAGATCAGCCATCTTTCAGCCTCCCCCAGTGTACAGATTAGACCAGTCCATCATAAGCCTTTAAGGCGTGGCCGAACACTTGGAAGCAGATCAGCCAGCACATTCTGATCAGGATCTGCACTGTTTGCTTTTTGGTCTGAAATAACCTAATAAATGAAAAAGCAAACAGTGCAGATCCTGATCAGGATACAGATGGCAAGGATGTGCTGGTTCATCTGGATCTACAGTGTTCGCCCTCGCCATAAAAGGCTTAATTTGGATAATAGATTATGTTTCTATGTCCTGAATCATTTTACATGTCGAAGATGAAAGAGAATTATTTCAGGTATAGCATTGATCCATCAATTTAAATAACTAAAAGTTAAAATTGCAAGTTACAGAGGAATACTTTTGGAAAAGTTGGGAAATTTATTAGTAATTCTTTTGTATTGAGCATGCTAAACAAATCACATATGATCAAGAATGCATGAGTTTACTGTGCAATACAAAAAAAGAAATAATGCAGAGCTCTTGGCCTTGATATCCGAATCCGATACAGTTTCACACAGAAAGTGTTACATAATACAATCCAACATGTTACAAAATATACTGTCATTCGAAGCAATACATTATACGGCAGGGAAACAGCTGCGGGTAACACAATCTATATTAATTGATTATGGACTGGTACAAGAGACTCTTGTCAACTTGTCATACAGGGAACCGGCCTTGGTCTGTTTCTCACATTCCTCAACTTGTCATACAGGGAACCGGCCTTGGTCTATCTCTCACATTCCTAGGCAATCTCCTTCGCAGAATTGTCGTTCTTTACACTCATTTTAAACCTCTGCGAAAGGCTCAATGTCAAGATGTTTGACCAAATTAAGCAGCTTCGTTGTATACAGTCATAATTATGTATTTGAAAGCTTGTGGTATAACAAGATACAGAAGTCTTCACTATCTTTCTTTAAATTTAAAACGGAAGAAACCCAAGCTATTTTTAATGTAACTGGTGAACTATTTTTTCGGCGTTAGCTGTCTAAGCTCACTTTTGACCTAGTTTTTCGACCAATGAAATGTTGTAAATAATACTCATATTCTCTTATTATGCAGAGGGAAAATGAAATAAACTATTTCGATTGGTAGCTATTTACACCAGAGAGGCATCTAGCAGGGTGGAGAGGTATCTAGTGGAATTTTTATTGTATTGGAGAAAAAAACATATTTACGATTTAAATAACCAGTTACATTGTATTATGCAGCGGAAAAATCAAATAGATTATTTTAATTGGTTGTTAGTGGGTGTTGTATTGGAGAAAAAAACATATTTACGATTTAAATAACCAGTTAAGTCAATATTGATAGCTTAAATACAATTTTATATGGAATATTCTTGGGTGTCAGGTAAACACTTGCATACAAGTTTACACAGTGTAAAACGAAAGAGAAGTGTAGATATTTCTAGTTCTTAATGGTTCCTTTCTAGTTCCTTTGATACTGATTGTTAATTTCAAGTACAAAAAAACAAGTTCATTGTAGTGTAGTGGATGACACTCTCGCCTCTCAAGCCGAGGCCCCGGGTTCAATACTCAGGACTGACACTTTTTTAAAGTTAATTTACGTAAAAGTTGGTAGATTTCGCTCTTGTAACTGGCTGTTTGTATTTATTTTTATTAAATTTCAAGGACATTAATTCATATTGAGTTCTTACTCTACAAGAGGTATTTTATTGAAACTGAATAAATGTACATCAAGACTTAATGTAAGACATTGCTTCTTTAATCTACTTGTTATCACTGTATGAAATTGTTGCAACAGCTTGAACATTTTTTTTGAAAGACACTTTCAATGAATTTATGAGTTGTCATGATTCGGTTGCTTAATCTCTAGGTCATACTAAGAAGGCAGGGAGGGTTCGTCAACAGCTATAACAAGTAAAATAAAATAACTAAACTGTGTCTGCTTCGCCTCTCTGTATTTCTTTCTTTCTTATATACGTGTATATATAAATATTTTCCATCAACGCCGTTTATCTTTTTTAAAGATATTTCTTGTTAGAGTTTACATGTAAGTAAAAATAGTTGAAAGTAGTCCCTGCATATAACAGAGGTGAATGTAATACGAGCCGATAGTGTAAGAGAGTGATTCCTAGGTACAGTAAGCTAACAGCAGATAGATCCAGATCAGAATGCATGGATGTGCAAGCAGATCTGGATCTATTCTGGACTTCTGGTTGAATAATTATCAACAATATGCCATTGAATAAAAATAAAAACTGTCCGAACTGTGTTTTAAGGTGAAGAATGTAAATTTAATAAATATCAAATATTTTAGGAAGAGTTATGGCACTTGTTAGAAAATTAAATTTATAATTTATAATGGATTGGTTAACAATTATTACGATTGTTCAAGTAAAATCTTAAACAAAAAAGGAGTTCAACAAACATTTGTTAGAAGAGTCATTTGACATATTTTAAATATAGTTACAGAATTTGTTTGTAAATTTTTTGCAGGGTCATGCCCAGGATATGCATATTCACATAAAAACACTTTAAAATTTGAAGAAAGCACGATTAAAAATGAAGCAGAGTGTACCGATACACACTCGCAATATTTGATAATGTGCGTATTAATTATTCAAATAGTTTATAATAAATCAAGCGCAGTCATTTAACAGCCATTCAAACTTCAATTGAAAATGATAGCCTATTGTATCATAGGCTCTAAAATTTGAAAGAAACAACCTCATACGCAACAGCAGGTCTTTTTCAGCTAGTCTCGCGGGGCCGATAATGGGCCCCATTCCCAATGCCAAATAGGGACAATTTTTCCCAATTTCAAGAAAAACAATTCCCAATTTCAAGAAAAAATTCCCATTTCAACAGAAATAACTTTTTTGCCTATAAAATAGAAACAAAAAAAAAACCCATACATGTATAATCAAGGGGCTTTTCAAATTACAAAATTAGTTTGTTCACATTTGATCAGTGATCTGTGAAACCTACATTTTTTTAATTAATGTATGCAACATGTGTAATATATTGTGTAAAAAAAAATTCCCAATTTGAGCAGGGGCCTTTTTCCCAAAAACTCCTGAAAAAGCTCTGAACAGTATCTTTAAATATGTTACTATGGATAAAACAAAAGACGCAACCCGAGTTGTTAGGGTGTTTATTAGAAAATAGCCTCTAAAATCTTCAAAACCCTCTATGGAAAAATGTCAAGGGCTAAAATACCCTATGGAAAAAATATTAAGGGGTAAATATCTTTACCCTAAAAACTTATCTGCAGCTCTGGTCATGTGACCCCTGGCTTTTAACTTTACACATCATGATTGTTAAGTTATTTTATTTATTTTAATATAAAGTTTAAAGCATCTCATTAATCAAATGTACTAAATACAAAAGCTCCATGTAAGTAATACAATGTTATTATAATAAATGTCAAATTTATTGGGACTGATTACTTTAGAGCAAATGAAAGGTCGTATCAGATGTCAGATTAAACACATTTTTTAACAAAAACAACACATTTTTTTAATGTCCATTAGTATAAAAGTTAGATGAAGTCCTGGAAAAAATGACAAATTGATTGATAGCTTCTACAAAGTCATCATTCTATGTCTTAATTTGCTTTGTTGTAATAAAATGTTTAGCTACATGTAAAACAATATCATTTTTTATTCTTTATTAACTTGTGTGAAATTAGAAAAACTTGGTTAAAATATTAAATGCATTTTAAATTGAATAATAGATTGACTTAAACATCATTACAATTTCCACAGTTTGATTACATCTGTTTTCTGAAATGTCACAAATGTTCACTGAAGTAATACATTGTATGTGTTACATGTAACATTTATTTTATTTTATAAAAGACTGTAAAATATGTAACTAAAATTAGGACTTAGGATTTTAATTGTTTATTCTGTAATAACATGTTTTAGTTTTGTTTTTTATGGAATAATTAATAAGCAACTCATTAGTGTTTGTTTTTTTAATATTCAGCAGGAATTTCAATATATGCACATTCTTGCATTTTGATGCAAGCATTTGTATTTTTCCAGTATTGATCCCACCTTATCTGAGTTTGGTATTTTTTGATGCTGGAGAATTCAGGACTGTGGTCAAATTTTGCAAGAAAAACAAAAATTGTGTCTACTGCATTGGGAATAAGAAGTAAAAATTACCGTCACTTTTTGAATATAAGCCGTACTTTTTCCCCAGAATTTGGAAGTAAAAAGTTGGGGGTGCGGCTAATACACAGGTTTGGCTGCTTATACTTTTCGTTAAGCCATTTTCGTCTGTTCTATCACGTTTGGGGCCGGTGCGGCTAATACATGAGTGCAGCTTATATTCGAACAATGACGGTAATAATAAACTAAAATGAAGTCAAAACTATTTGATAAGTAGTGAAGTTCACGAAATACAACACATTACTTGTGATGTCCCATTATTCCTCCTTGAAAATTTTAATTGGGGGTCAAACAATGGCTGCTATTGAAATCCCCAATTAAGTAAGACACTTTGGTGTTTTATTATTTTTATTTATTTTAAATATACAGTGAATAGAAAGCTACTCTTCTAATTACAAAGTACCAGCTTAAAAGAATTGATAAAAAGACTGTCAGTACAAATAAAACCTGAAAAATGAAGATTTCAGTGATTCAATTTGACCCTGGAGATGACTCTTTGACTCTTGAAATTTCTATAAAAAAAACAAAAACAACTCAAATATTTTAGCTTAAGGGTATTTTTTGGCTATTAATAGATGGAATCCCCACAAAAATGTTGGAAATGACCTTTCAGATTCAGCAGAAGGGGAAAACCTGGAATTACTCATAAACCTTACCAATTACCAAAACCTAGAACATTCCTTTAGCCCAGCTCTAAACTATTCAATAGGCTTGAACACATTCATTATTCATTAGAAACTATTTAAAATTAAATCCTCAACTTCAACATGTGAGGTCTTTAAACCTGAATACAACTTATAGCAAAAATGTAAATATTTAAACTACCCAAAATATTAATTTCACATAAACAAGCTCACCTATTGAATTACAATAAATATCAAGTATCACAAAAGATCAAAAGCCAAGTTTCAGGTCACTTAAGTCAAATGGTTAAATTTCTTGTTAAGTGATTAATCGACTTTGCAACAACTGAGAGTCAATATAAATATAATCATATTGTGCTTTAAATATCCAAAATCAAATGTAGATCACTGAAATTACATTAACCTGAAAGGTTTATCTTTACTTTGATGTTGGCCTAATGGGGTCACATTGCCCAAAAGTCAGAAGATGGCTGCCTTTTGACATTTATCCCTGAAATCCACCTACATTCCACTTTCCCTAAAATGACAGTTGTATAAATCGTATCACAACAGATTATGTTATCAAATCATACAAAAATGTGAAATGTAAACAAATGCGTAATTGTGTTATCACCACCCCGAGATCTGGTTCAATACACAAAATAAACAATTACCAATATTTTTGGGTCATGTCCAAATCCATGCATAGAAGATGGACAAACACTTATTGCAAAATCGTACACCACTGAATAATCCAGAACACTGTTTTTGCACAATTAAAACAACTATTCTTTAGCGACATGTGCACTAAAAATGTAAAAATACATGTGAAATCCTCAAGCATGTGTTTTCGTCCTCGGTAATTGACACTTTTCCAAATTAGGTTTAGTGACGTATGAGCACCTGTTAGCAAAAGTTTCCACCACGGACGAAATACGCTCGCGTTCCTATCATGAGATCATACCAAACAGAGTTATCTTTCTTGACTCGCAGCTGTCGTCAGTACCGTGAAACAAGATAAATTACATATTATAAAAAATAACTAAACGGCGTTGACGAAATATTTATTTTTCTGGAATATGCAATAAAGAACTATAGCGCAATATAATGCCTGCTAACTGTATTACGCTTAACAATTAAAATAAGGAAACTGTACGTTTATCGACTCACTTGTTTGTAGGTATTGAGGCGGCATTGGCGGGGGGAGGGGTTAGTCTCAATTATTCGACTGCAAGCACAGACCCATTATCATGCGGACTTTTTACGTTGTCTGTTCTTTACGTCTCAAACAGTTACGATCAAAACTGTGGTGGAAATCGCACTGCTTTAAATTCCCATTTTTCACTGCAACTTGAAAATTTCAGCACTGCTAAGTTCATTTGTTGTTATAAAACATTCCACAAATAATACTTTTAAACTTACTATTGTTTATGCCGTTTACATGTAGATTTTAATGTGCTAACCAATGAAAACGTCTCTTTTATAAGTCGATACACTACATAGTCAGATAAACGTATAGCGGAATAGCATAAAACTGCTGACATGGGTGGAGGTTTAAAAGAGTTTTGCATAAAAACGAAACCGTTATTTATAATGGATGACATATATTGATTCTACTTGAATGTGGCTTTTCAGGTATGTAATTTTTTTTAAAGATACATATGGTTTAAGTTGCTTTATGGAGCCGCCAAAAATTGCGACTCATTTTCCGATAGCAGGCATATAGAAATAGAAGGAAAATGTTCCGCATTGATTTGAATAGTAACTGGGTTGTGCGCGAAGGTTGAACATCGCATATATAGAAAAGTCCTTGTCGCGCACAAATAGTTGTGCTAGGGGAGGGGGCATTTCTATTGCTGCAATATTTTCACGTTTGTCCTAAACGGTGGCCTTAAAGTAATACAGGAAACGAACATGTGAAAAGAGGCAGATGTATTGCCATGTTCGTTACGCATAATAATACGATAAGTTTGTTTTAATTTTGTTCGCTTTAGCTCAGCTTAAGGTCCTGTTTTCCACTTTGTTGATACGGCGTTGTTAAAATTTTTACAGCGCCGTAAGATCACACTAAACTCTGATTGTTTTTGTGACGGTGGAGATTTCATAGCGTCCTCACAAAGACCAAGACCTAGCTACGAGCTCCAACGGCGTTCAGTCGCGTTCCCACGAAGTTCGTATGGCGAATTTCTGAACTATCACGGCACTGCATTGCGTGTACTGCGCTTTCACGGTGCTCATGCTGCGCTGACGGCGTGTTGAAGACGTTCGCTTGCACACATTTTACACGTATAAAAAGAAGTGTATACAATTACTTTAATTATTTGAACAGTTGAAATGTCTTTGGCAATCTGTCGTCTTCCCAGATTGATATGCAAAATAGGGACCTGCTGGACCTGGCTTGAAGGCTATAAAGCTGAGCTTGGAAACCAGTCTCAAATCTCAAGCATCTGATTGGCTGAAATGGCGACTGGTCGCCATTTCAGCCAATCAGATGCTTGAGATTTGAGACTGGTTTCCATGCTCAGCTTTATAACCTTGGGCACTGTATATAGCAGCAAGCAGTAGCCAGGCATGCTGTCGAACATCAACCATGGTGAACTTAATGTTTATCATTATATAATGTGAATACATATTATTTTGTTCTTCTTTGTCATGAAAACGACGATGGAAATTGTAGAAGCGCCAAGAGAGCGCAATCATCGCTGTGACAGCCCCGTACAGTGGAATGAAATAATAACACTCTGTATATCAGCCGTATTCGCTCGGTATAGACGCAGTGACAGCTCAGATGTCGCCGTAAAATCTCCGCGCAAGCGCCACTGAGAACCGTGGCGTTCGCACTGCGGCCTCTGCACTCGCCCGCGGAGCTCCTGATGGAGCCTGGAGGAGGCTTTACTGCGTTGCTACGGTGACCCTACGACGAACCCGCTTCGCTATTTTTTTTAAGAACATCGAACGACGTTTGTTTTGTGCATGCTCAAAGCGCGCGCCATTGGTAGGCGTTCTAGGCGATTCCAACGCGCCTACTGGCGATCGCAGTGTGTTGCTGCGGAGATGCTTGCGATCTTACTGCGAGCACCACGGCGTTCTTAGACGCCTTGAGATCGCCATGAGAACGCGACCCTAGTGTGACAGGGGTTTAACATTGCTTTTTGTAATGTTGACATCTTACCATACTTCTTACACCCCACCATAGAGTTGACATATAACTACATCATACCGCTTGTATCCCACGATAGAGCTTACATATAACCCCACCATACCGCTTGTATCCCACCATAGAGCTTACATATAACCACACCATACCGCTTGTATCCCACCATAGAGCTTACATATTACCATAACGCTTGCATCCAACCATAGAGCTTACATATTACCATACCGCTTGTATCCCACCATAGAGCTTACATATAACCACATCATACCGCTTGTATCCCATCATAGAGCTTACATATTACCATACCGCTTGCATCCAACCATAGAGCTTACATATTACCATACCGCTTGCATCCAACCATAGAGCTTACATATAACCACACCATACCGCTTGTATCCCACCATAGAGTTTACATATAACCACACCATACCGCCTGTATCCCACCATAGAGCTTACATATTACCATACCGCTTGCATCCAACCATAGAGCTTACATATAACCACACCATACCGCTTGTATCCCACCATAGAGCTTACATATTACCATACCGCTTGCATCCAACCATAGAGCTTACATATTACCATACCGCTTGCATCCAACCATAGAGCTTACATATAACCACACCATACCGCTTGTATCCCACCATAGAGTTTACATATAACCACACCATTCCGCCTGTATCCCACCATAGAGCTTACATATTACCATACCGCTTGCATCCAACCATAGAGCTTACATATTACCACACCATACCGCTTGTATCCCACCATAGAGCTTACATATTACCATACCGCTTGCATCCAACCATAGAGCTTACATATTACCACACCATACCGCTTGTATCCCACCATAGAGCTTACATATTACCATACCGCTTGCATCCAACCATAGAGCTTACATATTACCATACCGCTTGCATCCAACCATAGAGCTTACATATTACCATACCGCTTGTATCCCACCATAGAGCTTACATATAACCACACCATACCGCTTGTATCCCACCATAGAGCTTACATATTACCATACCGCTTGCATCCAACCATAGAGCTTACATATTACCATACCGCTTGCATCCAACCATAGAGCTTACATATAACCACACCATACCGCTTGTATCCCACAATAGAGTACATATAACCACACCATACCGCCTGTATCCCACCATAGAGCTTACATATTACCATACCGCTTGCATCCAACCATAGAGCTTACATATAACCACACCATACCGCTTGTATCCCACCATAGAGCTTACATATAACCACACCATACCGCTTGCATCCAACCATAGAGCTTACATATTACCATACCGCTTGCATCCAACCATAGAGCTTACATATAACCACACCATTTCGCTTGTATCCCACCATAGAGCTTACATATAACCACACTATACCGCTTGTATCCCACCATAGAGCTTACATATAACCACACCATACCGCCTGTATCCCACCATAGAGCTTACAGTTAACCCCACTATACGCTTGTATCCCACAATAGAGGTTAGTATGAGGTTGGTGCACCCTAGAACCTGGTTTAAACACCCAGTGGCAAATTATTTGGCCACTGACCGTTAACTGACCGTTACAAGGCGGCAACCCCTCGGGTTCTCACTTTCGTTAATTGTTTGTGGCGTTCATTTTAAAACTGATTATTGTAAAACCATGCTCTATTTTCCTCTCTACCTTTTGGCTGTATGGGGAGGCTGTGTCTGCTGGATGTGGCCATTCCTGATATGCATACTTCACATTTTTACATAGAACCACATCGCTTACCTGCCATCATAAAGCTTACATGTAACCCCACCATACGCTTATATCCCACAATAGAGCTTACATATAACCATACCGCTAACATCCCACAATAGAGCTTACATATAACCATACCGCTTGAATCCCACCATAGAGCTTACATAATAACCATACCGCTTACATCACAATCTAGAGCTTAAATTTAACCATACCTCTTACAGCTTAACCATAGAGCTTACATATAACCATACCGCTTACTTCCCACCATAGAGCTTACATATAACCATACCGCTTACTTCCCACCATAGAGCTTACATATAACCATACCGCTGACTCAACCATACGCCTGGCAGACCACTTCAAGTAAATGCTAAAGGCCCTGTCACACTACAGCGCGTTTCCACTGCGTTGCCACGGCGTTGTTAAAATTTCCGGAACGCCATGAGATCGCAAGAAAATTATGATATTTTTCTTGAAGATGGAGATGTCACGGCGTCCTCACTACGACCGAGGCGTTGCTACGGAGCTCGAATGGCGTTCAATCGCGTTCCTACGGAGTTCTTGTCGGCGATTGTCTGCGCTCTTACGGCGCTTCCACTGCGTACACTGCGCTTTCGCGGCGCTCTTAAGTCGTTTAAACTGCGTGCGCTGCGCTTTTAGTTTTACGACGCTCTTAAAGGCGCTTCCACTGCGTGCACTGGGCTTTCACCTCAGCAGTGGCATACAACCGTCTAAGAGAACATGTCTGTGTGGGATTCGTGGAATTCCGCCTGGGAACAGGGGCAGATGACTGAACTGCAACCTATAACGACGATACTCCGTTAACTTTCTCCAGCTAACGTAATTACCAGTACCTAGAAGAGCTGGTACCCAGTCTGCCATAAAAACATTAAGTTTTCAATAATTATTAGCGACACTATTGGCATGCTGTACATCATTCATGGTGAAATGAATGTCTGTTTGCATATCGTGTACGTTTTTTTACCTCTTTTGTTCGTGTTTGTCATGCAAACGCCAATGGACGCGGTAGAAGCGCATAAGAGGCGCAATGATCGCCGTGACAACGAGGAAGGAGCGCATAAGGAGTGCAATGATCGCCGTGAGAGCTCCGTACATTCGCTCAAAGAGCGCAGTAAAATTATTAACACTCCGTATAAGCGCCGTAGACACGCCATTAAGCGCGGTAGCGTCGCAGTGACATCTAAGACAACGTCATGCATTCTCCGTGCAAGCGCCAGCGATTATCACAGCGTTCTCACTGCGACCTCTGTGCGCGCCCGCGGAGCTCGTGTGGCGTTGTAGGAGACCTTACTGCGCTGCTACAGCGACCTTACGGCGACCCCACTGCGCTCTTTTCAGAACGCCGAGCGAGGGCGTTTGTTTTGTGCATGCTCAAAGTGAGCGCCGTGGCTAGGCGTTCTATGCGACCCCATTGCGTCCACTGGCGATGCCACTGCGTGGCTGTAGCGATGCTTGCGATCGTACTGCGCTCACCTCGGCGTTTTTGGACGCCGTGGGATCGCCGTGAGAACGCATCCCTAGTGTGACAGGGGTTCTACATCCAATCATTCCGCTGATATCAAATCAAAAACGCCTACTTAGTTTATTATTTCTTAGTGTTTTCTTTACCCATCCTAAAACAGCATTACCAACCCGCGGCCAATTTTTTGTCGAATTTTCTTTGAAAAGGTTTTATTTTTCACAACTTTAAAAGAATATCTCTAACGGCCTCGCCCCCTTATCCATTCCTTCTCAACAAGAATACAACAAATAAAGAACACAAGCTTATTTATTATGGAACGCCTAAACTGTCTTATGTTAAGAAATACTATTATGCTCGGTCAACTCTCATTCTATTCAGTTATGATAACATTCTGTCTTGTGCGTAATACATTATGTCCAACCATGAAAATATACTATTGAGTAGAGCCATCATCATGTTTAGTCGAAGCATTGTATTACTGAGTGATTCTTTCATTATTCTAAATTATTACGACATGCTGTCGGGTGGCACAATTATCATGTTTAGTTTTGATATTATTCTGTCCTGTGCTACTCTCATTATGTTCAGCCATAAATTATACTGTTTAGTAGAACAATCATTATGTTTAGTCGGAGCAGTGTATTACCCAGTGATTCTTTAATTATGTTCAGTTGGAATGACGTGTTGTTGGGTAGTAGAGGTATCATGTTCAGTTAAGATAATCTTCTATCAAGTGAGTTACTCATTATGCTTAGTTATCAAAATATACTGTTGAGTAGTTTAATTATTATGTTGAGCCGAAGCAGTTTATTACGGAATCATTCTTTCATATTGTTTAGTTGCAATGACATGCTGTTAGGTGGCACAATTATTATGTTCAGTTATGATAATGTTCTGTCTAGTGTGTAATTTATTATGTTCAATGGTGAATATATACTGTTGGGTAGTTGGGTAGTCGCTAATTTTCCGAGAACGATTCCCTTTCTTTGATAACATACCGATTACATTATTATGAGTTCAATCAGCCTCGACCAAAGAGATGATGATGATAATAATAATAATAATAATAATATTATTATTATTATTATTATTTTTTTTTTTTCATCATCATCATCATCATCATCATCATCATTTTTATAATTATTATTATTATTATTATTATTATTATTTCTTAAAGTCCTAGCAAAACATATTCAAGTACTAGTACGGAGAAAATATAAAGAATTCGAAGACGATTAATATTCATGCACATTTTATTTTAAAGTACTAACTTCAGATTACTTTGTCAAGTTATGGCAAATTTATTCAATTAAGCTAAACATGCTAAACGTCGAACATGAATACGTACAGTTTACACCGAACATTTTATCATTATATTCATCAAAATCATCAACGTCGTCATCATTTTCATTCACGGTTTCATGTCATCGTCATAGTGATAGTCGTTAACATAACATATTTGGAAAGGAATAATAAGGAAAAAAAGGCCGATAATCGCATCACTGTAAGAAAACTGCTTGAAAAATCACCTCCTTTTCAACACGAATCTTTGCTAATTTCGGACGATGTAGTACCTACCGTGTATGCAGATAGTTTTATCTTGAACAAGAATAGTTTAACATACATGGATGACATACAATGGAAATGGACAATCACTTAATTTTAATAATAAAACACGTCCAAAAATAAGGATCGTGTTCAAAACATGAATGACATCGATATAAATATCGTTATAACATTAAAAATCATCACTCGAGGACATCTGTTTTTGCGAGGCACTATTCAGATGTGCATTCAAGTTATCTTTTAATAAGACGGGTCCTATAATGGGAACACTGATGGCGTCCGGGCGGGCGGGGTGCGTCCACAGAGATGTCCGTTCAATAACTCAAAAAGTTGTTGGCCGATCTTCATGAAACTTGGAGAAAATTTCTCGCCCAAGTTCGAAAACCAGCCAAATAACTTCAGGCACGTCAGATTTATGGCCATTTATTCAAACAAGAAAAGACAAATTCACCCTTTCCACCATCTAACTCAAGGTTATAAGGATTCCTGCAACTGAATTAATGTTCACACCTCTCTGTCAAGTTTTTCAACTATTTACCAACAGTTCGACGGGCGTATTTTGTCGCACTTTGGCACTCTTGTTTTCAAAACAACCGCATCGCGTTTTCAAAGTGTGACGCGTAAGCCTGCAAAAGGAAGTTTGTGAATAATAATTACAACATTTTGCAAGAAATAACATTTCCTTTCAAAAAAGAATTTTATTAAGAAGAAAAATTTCATTTGCTAAGACAGTGAAATATTATGTTAATAATAATGATGATGAATAATAATTATTATTAATGCAATAAAATGTTGAAGTTTTGACATCTACTTGTGATTTATTTAACTATTAATTGCCAAGACACCAATTTTAAAATATAATCGCACCATATTTTAAAAACCAATATTTCTCAACAACATTTTTAGAACCTCCCTGATCTATCTTGGGTCGGAATAGGTGTACATATTAATAATCATCCAGAAACAGTTTACTGTAAATAAAATGAATGACCCGTAATTCGCCCAGAAAACAACATGTAAAATACTGTTATTTCATAGGTGAGAGACCAATATTTTAAAAAATCGTTATTATTTAAAAGTATATCATTAAAGTTATTTTACATTTTTGAAAACAAAAAATTATTTTTATTCTCTATAGTGTTGGCCAATGATTCTTTGAAAATAAAGTAAGCCAAAAAGTCCCTAAACAAAACTGTCCAATCCGCGACAGGCTTTTCCATTTACTGTCCTCTGACCATCAGAGCACACGATAATAAAACTGAACTGGAGAATAGTCTCCCTTCCTCAATTTTTGACGGCATAGTATTAAGTATGGAGTAGAGTCTTGCAGTGGAGTTTTGATTTTCCTTGTAGTTATTCCACTCTAAGACTCAATATTTTACGCTATGCCTATTTCGCATGAAATTGACCAAGATGTGCATGTATCATCCTTAACACACTAAATTTGAGTGAATTGCGTGAGTTTATTCTCTGAAAGCCGAACAATGTCATATTGTTAAATCAGAACTGACCCTTGTAACAAGTGTGTGTTGATGGTTTCAGTCACAACAATATAAATTTTGAGAGTTATGTTTGTTTTGTACTTTGCTGATGATAGAAACTTTAAGATATTTTAAACAATTCACACAGCTGTTGTTACCTGCAGCACCCGATTCCACCTTGTTGCTAAGCAAATGTAGCCTGGCACCAGTTTGTTGGTTTATTTTTAGAAAGACACTGAAATAAATGTTATCTCTTTTTTTTAAATTTCATTTCTTTTTTTCTGATATGCTGATCCACCTATGTTCTGGGAGATAAGGTTAGTAAAATGCATATCAGTAAGGTACCTGCAGGAGTTGCTTTTCTTGGAGGTATTGATGATTAATGTATGTGACATGAGAATATATGACAGAGCTTAGGGACGGGAGCTAGTCTAACGCAAATGTACTATTATAAGAAGTCAAATACCATACATGTAGAAGCAAACTGTAACCAGACCACAACATAGATAGAATTTTCATCTTCGATATTAGGGACATAAATACCAAGTTTTATCAGGTTAATGTATAAACATATGAATATAGTTTCATATTGTTTTAACTATTAACAATGTCAAATGATTTTGTTTAAAATGTCAGTAGAAAATCAATCCTGTTGTGACTGGTTGATTTGGTTCAGATCTGTGCATCTGTTTCTGCCAGCCCCTATTGCGTGCCGTGCATTGATCTCTCAATTCAATAAAGAGCCATTTCCCGAATCTTGGCGTTGATTTCAATTTTCGGACAGGAATGATTCACTTATCCACTCAGCAGCAATAGCATCTGTTGTTCTGCCCAGTCGATGTTATGAAGCAATGCCATGGACTGCGATCGGTAAATAAGACAAGAAGCAATAGTTTTATTTAGCGTTGCCTCGACAGAGTGTACTGTTGCATCTGGAGATTTAAGTCACATCTGATACATCAGCCAGCTCAGCGTTACGACGGATTATCTAACATCTCAATGTGCCATGTCTAAATCATTAACTGATCAGCGCAACTTGTACGTTTAACATGAAGACGTTGCAGTTTATGCCGAGTGTTGCTGTGACCGGTATTTTGACCATTTTCTGTTTGCTTAAAGCTGCGGACATCGCTGCGGAAAGTAACGACAAGTCTGACCGCTGGAATGACCAATACATAGAATCAGTGCTCGGAACTAAAATAACTGTAAAACCAGGGTGAGTTAAATTTTGTTTTCATGAATCGACATAAAAAAGGTAAACACTGTTCATGAATTTATAAAAACAAATAAAAAGAAAAAAAAACAACCATGAAGTACTTTAGAACATACTATAACGTACACAATCACAGTAATATTAATTGTGGAACTACACTTCGGATCAATAGATGATCAACGAATTGTTAAAATAAGCATTAAATATGAAAATTTGAAGTTTTCATCTTGTAAACCAGAATTGGTGACTTTTGCATTGAGACAAGCATAACTATAATTTGAATTAAATTCAAAATTGAGTCAATAGCATTGCAATTAGTCTTAATTTATTAACACTTTTTCCCTTTTGTATGTTCTTTTGGGAGGAGGCTAATGTCATACCTTCAATGGATAGCCTCGGCTGAACGTTATAAAACTGAGTTTGGAAACCAGTTTATGGTCGCCATTTCAGCCAATCAGATGCTTGAGATTTGAGACTGGTTTCCATGCTCAGTTTTATAAACTTGGGCACTGGTTTCAAGCTTGCCAACGTGAATATAATTTTGTTCATTAACTTAGAAATTTCAACTGCCAGTAACATTTTTAATGTTATATTACTTTCTTATATTTCCACCCCTTCCTATAACCCCGCCCCCTTGAATAACCAATAATTAACTTCTGCATTGTACAAGACAGTAATTATGATATGTTTGGGTTGCAGTTGTTACAAAAATGAAATTACTGAAATTAAGCTTAAAATGGATAGAAAACATATTCATCTAAGAATCGCTTATCCAAGAACAAACCGTGTGCTAAAAAAGCTTTTATTTAGATTATCTTGCAGAAGTGATAAAAATGCATCAAGAAGGTTTTGACCCTTACGTATCTGCATGGTTTGAGCACAACAACAAGTTTGAAAATTGAAAACACATTCTTCACACAGGTTCTTACAGCAAAGGACATGTTTATAGGAATGTGGTGCCACAGTGGTGGCCATTTTTTTTCACCAGAGGTGCGTGTCGTCTGCTAAACAACCAATCATGCATATGTAAGCATTCATTTTCAGATTTTATGTTCCATTTCTCTGAACAAAGAATGCTCTTTTGATCATCATGCTATTTTGACATTTACATCACAAAAATTCCATAAGGATGATGGAAATACAGGAATAGGAAATACTGGTTTAATTGTTTGATGACTGTTCTGTTTCCAACTTCTTTCTATGTACTACTAAGTTCATTAAAGAAGGTCCACAGATACCAGGAATGTGATTTAAGGGCACGCCACACTCCTCCCAATCCTATTCATCGATAAAATGAAAATTATCAAAATCTCAATAATGGCAAAATGCCGTTCAATGAAACTTTGCACAAATGAATGTTACTAATGTATCTTGATTTTGCATACAGTAAGACACGTTAGAATAGTAAAGAAAACAAGCTAGACCTTAAAATTACTTAAAATTCTATTTACATAAATTCACAAAAACTAAGCGATACAAAACATAATTTTAAATTTCCACGTGAGTGCAATGTTACTGACAAGAAAATGTTGTGTACTTTGTTAAAAACTTTCAACTACTAAAAGAGAAATCAGTGATTGTCATCCGTTTACGCGACCAAGAAGCGACCAGAAAATTGAAGGTCAAACACACTTTTACTAATATCTCGTAAAGTTTACATATGTAAGTCACGAGGACACAATAAATTGTTGTCAGTATCATATTACTCATGTGGGCATTTAAAATGATGTTTTGTGTTGTTTAGTTTTTGTGAATTTATGTAATTAGAAGTTGAGGGAATTTTTAGATCTCGCTATTTTTCTTTACTGTTCTAGCGTGTCTTACCATCTGCAACATAAAGATACATTAATAACATACATTTGTGCAAAGTTTCATTTAACAGAAGTTTGCCGTAATTGAGATTTTGATAATTTTCTTTTTATCGATGAATAGGATTGGGAGGAGTGTGGCGAGCCCTTAATTAGAACGTCATTTTTGCGGACATTATATTTGTGGAAACATTAACAGTTTCACTGGGATACAATTTGAGACTGCTGGGTGTAATTTAATGGTACATAACCTCTGATTGCGGTGTCGGACAAAATTATATTCATAAATTTCATTCTCGCTGAATTTATTCAAAAATCATACAAACATCATTTATTGACAATAAATTCTTAAAATGTATCTATACTATCTAGATATACACACAAACTGGGAACTGCTCAATGATTTGTCGTTGCTTTTTTTTCTCTACTTCTTGAGTATGTGCATTATAATGTAGAATATTATAATATTTTGCCTTCTCAAAATATTGCCCAATTAACCTGTGTGATTTTTTTATTGTTCATCTTTTTATTTCATTTTATTTTATTTGTGTGTAGTTATAATATTTCATGATGGCCTCTTGAAAATAAGATTTGTATTATTGTTGTTTTACTTTGTACAAAACTTAAGAGTTACAATCTATAAATAAAGAATTTATTATTATTATTATTATTATTATTATTATTATTATAATTATTCGTCTTATTATTATTATTATTATTATTATTATTATTATTATTATTAAAGATGTTTATATGCTTATGACGTCAATATGATATTTTGTTTATGTTTTTGTTATCGCGAATATCCCTTTATTCCATGGCATATGCGATCCATTTGCGATCAATGTAGATCCTGATCAGATGATACAGATGTGCCTGCTGATCTTGAACTACACTGTTCGCTTTTAAATTTATCAGGTCCAAGATGTGAGCATTGTAAATTCTGATCAGCCTGCAGGATATACTGGCTGATTGGATCTACACTGTTCGCAAATGCTATAAAACCCATACATACTGAGTAAATGATTTAGCATCAGCTTTGAACAGAATCTTTTCTGAGAGAACCAAATGCGAATGCGTCTTTCTATTCCAAAATATGCTGTTTAAAACCAAGACTGAATTCTAGAAACTAAGACTGAGTTCTAGCCAACCGCTCTGCCCCTTTACTCAAGCTGTGTGATAGTCAAAGTAATACTGTTTTAAAGTTAAATTTATGTAATACCAACACAGGCCTATATCATTCTTTCTTTCATTTGCATAAAAATATTTATGATAGGCCAAAAAATATACTCACACCGTGCTTTGGATGCTCTCCGTTTTGTGAGAAGTAATGTATAACACATATCACGGTCCAATATCATCCGTGATCTGGGTTTTATAGATTGGGTAACTTGAAGATGAATCTCTGTAACTGTTTGCGCATGTAATTTGCACAAATTTTAGCTATACGCGTAAAACGGTTTCTGGATATCTTTATATTTTTATATAGATTATTGAGTTAGATATTTGCTATCACGCTAATCAACGACATGCTTATGATGCACGCAGACGCGTCATAATGTCAATTCTTTTCAAACAGTTATAGAAAAAGTTAAGCCTGTATGTTAATATGTGCCGTTAATTTCTAAATTATTAATATTTTCTCTATGACTGTAGAATTAAATCATTGGAAAGTGTTTTTTGCATGTTTTAAGGTACCCGCATATTAAACTTAAACTTATTGATCATTGACGTGCATCCATGGCCTTAATCGAAGAGTTCCTTAATCGGAGAATTGGCCAAGAGATATTCCGATTAGGTCCGGTGTATTCAGGAAATTATTTAGCTATCTCACATTTCGCTGCCAGTTCATGGTTTTGCAAATAGCGTGTGGTTATCAGTTCAAGAAATAAAAACTGTCTATTTTTAAGCAAATCTTATAAATTTTATTCCCAGAGGTTCTGATTTATTTCAACTATATTTTCTACAGTTCTTCGTTAAGTTAACACCAGTCCAATCTGCCAAACGTAAGGTTATTTATCAGAGTTTAGGGTTAAGGTTTCTCCATAGTAACCGGTGCTTACGTGAGAATATTTTATTGTGATAACCATCTGCATTTGTATCAAATGTACTTTTTTTTTAAATTTTAGAAATATTACGATCGTTTGGAGTTGATAAATATTTAATATATAATGATAAACGAAATAGGATAGCTTTTCGCCATCGAGTTATCTTCAGTTTTGCCGGTGTCTAGGCGCCGGGAGGCCTCCACATCGTTTTGTCCAGCAGATAGCGGGTACTTGCCGTCTAGCATGAAGCATTCGGAAGATATTTGTATCAAGCAAACACACATTTTAATATTAAAACTTATTTCAAGCACATTATTTGCCATCTTCACACCGCTGTCAATCAAAAAACAAACCTTCTTATCCATTCAGTACTTCGCAAAGTGTCTTTTTGTTTTATGTTTGTATGCTTTTGCATGCATAATTGTGGAGTTGATGGGTGGGATGGAGGTAATTCACCAAGACAACTTGTACTTGTTTGTTCATTTGAGAAGCCGTTCGGGCACATATAAGGTTGGTGCTCCGTAGAACCTGGATTAAATCCCCAGTTAGGCGGTAACCCATCGGGTTCTCATTTTCGTTAATTTCTTTTTTTGGTGTTTATTTTTAAACTGACCTATTTATAACCCATGTTCTCTTTTCTTTTGTACTTCTTGACTGCGTGGGAAGCCTGTGTCTTCTGGATGCGGCCATTCCTGTTATGCATTTTTCATTTTCTCATTTGCTAGAAAAAAACGTAAATCATTTTGTTTACTCTGGTTCATTATCTCTTGATGATAACAACTTTTCAAAATCCAGTTATTTAAGAATTGCTGCTTGATAAAACTTTACGTGTTTTATTTATGTGTGTATTAGTGTCATGGGAGATTTGTTTTCAAATTCTTCTTCTTCTTCTTATTATTATTATTATTATTCTTATTATTATTATTGCTGTTGTGTTTGATGTCGAGGCTGCTGTGGCTGTTGTTATAGTAGTTTTGATATTGGCGCAACATTTCTGTTGGAATTAAATTTACATTCGACTCCGTGAAATCTTTTTTTTTGAATGCGTTGTATTATAGGAAATTTTATGTGATTATAAAGTTTTTAATAATATTTTACATATAAATTTTGACAGTACCGCGATAAAGTTGTAACAAAACAGAGATTTTAGCACACAATTTTTATAGAACATCTGTTCAGTTTCAACAATGTATTTTGACATTTTTGAAGAGTAATCACAAGTTAACATAACCGGTATCAAGTGTGAATTTCCGAGATTTTCAGCATTCATTTAAAAACTTCGTGCATTTTTTACATTCTTTTCATATACATATTATACAAATACATCATAATATCTGGCCTTCTGAATAAAAATACCACATAAATGAAATGGTAGGCCACGTGTTTGCAGATATTGCATTGAGGTTGGTTTTACTAATCATCTAAAGCGCGTAAGCAAACTGGTATTTTTTAAAAAAAGGTGAAATATGCATATCAGTAATTGTCATTTTCAGAAAAAAACAGCCTCCCCACACAGTCAAGAAGAAGAGAGAGGGAGAGAGCATGGTCAATAAAATGATCAGTTTCAAAAAAGGACACCACAAACAATTAACAAAAATTGAGAACCCGAGGGGTTACCCCCTTGGAACGGTCAGTGGCAAATCAAATTGCCACTGGGGGTTTGAACCAGGTTCTAGGGTGAACCAACCTCACAACGCTTTTATTGTAATGCTAAACATAAATAAATGACAAACAACCGGTACTAATGTTTGGATCAACAGAGAAATAAAGCAACCACAATATGGCTTTTCGTATAAATGATACTTTAAAAGATTTTTTTTCTGCCATAATGTGTTAATTTGTTCACTCTATTTAAACCCCATTCTAGATTTTTTGGTAAAATGTTACTTAAACAGATTTGTTCTTCCACATTTCTTTCCCTGCACTGTTACCTCCTCCTTACCTTTTCTATATAAAGGCTAAAGTTCTTGGCCAGTCTGTTTTCATATATTTACGCGACCAGGAAGTGACCGGCAAATTCAAGGTCAACCACACTATTCAAATATCTCATATACTAGTAGTTAACACACGTTAGTCAAAAGGACACGACATGTTGTTGTCAGTATTATGTAACACATGGGCATTTAAAATGACGTTTTTGTTATTAGATTTTGTGGTTATATGTAAATAGAATTTAAAGGAATTTTAGATTTAGTTATTTTTCTTTGTTGTTTGTAAGTTTATTACGGTTTCTGCGGCGGTAGGGGAATTAGCTGGGATATGAGTGGTGGGGCTTGAAAATGAATTGGGAAGCTTGATCAATTTCTTTAGTTGATTTAGAGATTAAATCCATCAATGTGATAAGTTGCAGGAAATTTACACTTGCCCCGCAATGTTCTCAACATTGAACATGTCCAAGTTGACTTCGTGTATTAACTCCAACCCACCTAATCGACAATTTTGCACGCAATAGCGTGTCAACACGTAAATGGTCAATTTGTTTCATAATAACGTTTTCATAACTGTATGATAAACTTGATGGTTTCACATAGCGGTGAAATACATCACCAATGACAAGTTCATGAAATTCACAGTTTACTTGTCCTTGAACTTCCTCTTTAAAGTTGTCACGTGATTCAACATGGACGAGATAACGTTTGTCTCTGATAAAATCACCGCTAAAAGACCAAACGAATTCTGTTGCTTTTTGGTGCCAAATGCTAGAGATCCTAACGGTGATAAAACTCTATTACTTTGACTTGCATGTAAACACGCAGAAATTGTTTACATGCAACTTGTTATTTCTGTTGATTAGCTTGAAATTTATTAGAATCAACTCTACGAGAGGAGAAAACTGATGTTCATCATAAATATCATCATTAATTGATGATGAATCGCGTGCACTTGAGATGCGTGTCTAGTTTAATCATAAATCTGTTGTCCTTGTACTTATTTCAAGCTTTTAATGTATTCTCGTTATTGGTGCTTTAATATACGCAAACGACGTTATGGGGCCGTCACACTACGACGTTCTGGTCAGCGTTCTACGACGTTTGAGGACACGTTGTTAGTCGTCCATGGTTGCTGGGAAAGAAGTGCATTGTGTGAACGCTAGTGAACGACAGTGAACGTCGGTGATCTTTGGAAATCGGCAAAAAACGCTGGTTCGGAAAAATCTTTTTTGAACATGCACACAAATTTTCACTGTGGCCAGCGTTCTTCAACGTTTAATTTTAAACACTGATGAACGTTTAAGAACGTTAGTGGAACGTTTTACTAACGTTCATCGACCATTGCACGCGTTCGGCTATCGTGAGTCAGTCGTTACTCAAGCGTTACTTGGTTGTTAGTGAAACGAACGTCCTTTTGGCGTCCATTGAGCGTTGTTTGAGCGTTACTTGAACGTCCATGCCTTAAGACGCTCGTCTAACGTTGACAAATCGTTCTTCGCGCGCCAGTGGCCCGTGAGAACATGATAATGGTTTAAGGGTTCTCTTATTTGGTCGCTGTTTCACGCTTCTAGTGCGTTAGACACACGCAAGTAGTGCGTTAGAATAAAAGTTAATAACATGCCACATGTGTCATTCTCATTCTAGAACGCTAAAAAATGAACGACTGAAACGTTCAGAGAACGTTGACCAGAACGTCATAGTGTGATGGCCCCATAATTTCCAAATATTTTGTGTTTAAAGAAATATTATGTTTGTTTGTTCTTTGTTTTTCGAATTTATGCCCGCGCGAAAAGTCATATACGGCTTATGCGCGTTCATTGGTCCGCGTGCAAGGGTTAGGGTTAAATTCTATCTCAGTACACGACTGAGGACGAACATGAGCAGAGAGTAAGGAAAAGTGGTAAAAGAAGTAAAATATGCATATCAGGCTCCAAGATTATAAAACTGAATTCTACCAGTCGCCATTTCAGCCAATCAGATGCTTGAGATTTGAGACTGGTTTTCAATCTCAGTTTTATAACCTTCACCCCAGGAATAGCCACACCTAGAAAACAAAGCCTCCCAACACAGCCGAAAAGAAGAGAGGAAAAGACAGCATGGGTTAATAAGAGGTTCAATTTCAAATAAGACAACACAAACTATTGAAGAAAAAGTGAACATTTGGGGTAAAAGTGTAAACTACTCTATTGATTATTCTTCGAGCACCGATTTTCCGTAAAAAGGCAAGACCATATTGCCAAATTAAGTTAAGCTTCTCTTTCTTTCCAGACGACACGTGTGCACGACAGAGAAGACCGTGTCACGACCTGTTCAGATAGCCCAGACATACAAGCAACCCATCTACATAACTCACCCGAGAGAATGTTCAGATTTCAACAACTGTCCACAGTTCGAGTAAGTACACTATACTTGCTACACGGTACTGTGTTTCAACTGTTTAATATAACAGTCTTCTTCCGTATTATATGTTCAAAGCGTCTTCTTACACAAATTATGCAATTAAACACATTCCATCCGTTCTCCGTATTCGCTCTACGTATACCCGTTATTATTCCCCACATTGAATTTTGCGTAAGGCAAAGACAGGTCCCTACATTACATCCATTCCTTCTAAATCAATTAAAATTCACCACATTCCATCCGTTCTCCCAAATTCAATACGATCGTCTCTGACATCTCAAAGTTTCCATTAAAGCGGCCTAAATGGTAAAATGTGTTTCAAGTTAAGGATGTTGCTTAAGATAATCATAATTAATTTATGCCTGGGATTCGGATAATGTTCCATTTCGGACTATCAGTTTTCTGACACTTCAGCTGCTCTGTCATGAATCTCTCTCATTTTACGGTACTTCATATTTATAGTGCTAATGAAAGTTTTTGAAGAATTATTCAGAGTTGTAAGAATCGACAATTTTCTTTCTTTGTCTCTCCTTTTTACTAAGACAGACCACAGAATTGTTTGGACGCTTCACGCGCGAATAAAGCATACGCCTTAAAAACATGGAATACTTAGGGTTTAAGTGGTTTTACCATAAACTTAAACAGTACCTCAAGAATATAAATTTAAGTTGATGTACAATATGTGATATTTTGACACATGCCATTGAGAAGTGCAAGTCAACCACTGTGCAAATTGGAATTCTACTGGTGCCTCAATTTCAGAAAATGTCTTAATTGTTGATGTACGTCGGTTAGCTGATTTGGGGAGCTTCCGGTGGTCAGCGGCTTTCCGGCGTTCTCCGGTATCAGATTCCTAAACAAATATCTCTTTCAAATTTATCATTCCTTCTGATTTAAACTGACTACTTTACAATCCGGCAAGCATCTGGTGAATTGTCCAATCCTATCTCAACACTACAAAAGCATTTGTATATTATTTCGATAGCACGCGATCTGCCTGTGGGTTTTATTATCTAAATAATTTACACGTATCGGTGAATGTTTGATATAAATTCATACAACCATTGATACAAAAGTTATGAAATGTGATAAATAAACAAGTTCACATACACAACAATCGATGTGATGGCATGGGGATTCCAGCAGATGTGAAAACCAGGCTGTTAATACAAGTCTTGAATAAACCGAGAACTGATAAACTAGACCACCTTGCTGACTTGCATAGACCAGCGGGTCAAAATCAAACAACAGCCCTGACTGAAAGTAGAATAAATATGGCGTCGAAATCACATGAAAGTCAAACATGTCACTTACTGATGACAGGAATCGGTTTCGGCTGCATTCTCAGTCACAGACGCTGGTATTCGATGTTAACTAAGTACTCGCGCTGAAGGTAGTAGAGAAATATTACATTAACGTCACATTACTATGTCGCGAGCAACGGTTGATGGTTTAAGCATGTTATTTGTGGTAAGCATATGACAGAAATTTGTGCATAAGTTGCTTAGAATTACATATACATGTCAAAGAAACTGCTATGTAGATTTCTCCCCCTCTCCTTACTATACTCTATTCCGGAAGAAAGTGTGCACTTTGTTTTCGGTGGAATTTCATAAACTGCTTTCTTCATGTCTAAATATTTGGTATCAAAATCGAGATTACATCATAGATAGTTTTTTGAAATATTTTAAATGATCTAATCGCAAATTTGATACCAAATTTTTTGGCATTAACAAAAGCAGTTAATGAAAAATCCCCGAAAACAAAGTGCACGCTTTTTTGAATAGATTATATATCCCTAATCATACTACAGAACTTTCTGTCCCCTCTTATTAATCCCTAATTTGGTTCTCTACATGTACATATGATTTGATATTGACTGTAGTGGTATTTATGCGAGGATAGAGGATGCTATGGTCCAATCCATTGATCAATTATAAAACCAATTAAGCCACAAATTTGTCCATGAATGTGGAAGCAGAAGATCTTTCTTGTTACGCAATCATGCCTGACCATAGCCTTTATCTCCGATTTCCACGTGCTCGAACGTTTTACAGGTGTAAATCGTTGTTGCGACATCGTGTTGGACTAAAGAGAAAATGCAGTTTTTGTGTCACTCTAGTGAGATTTTTAGAAAAACGGTTTGGATTTGACAATTGATGTAAATGCTTATTGAAAGAGATATATAGTACAGATAATAACCTGCATGCTTCAATAAATTCATGCCACTTATATCCAAAATATTGATAAACAAGAAATATCTTTAAAAAAAGATAAACGGCGTTGATGGAAAAGATTTTTATATATAAGAAAGAAAGAAATAAAGAGCGTGCAAAAATTTCGTCTGGTGATAATACGTCGATTAAAGAAGAATGTCTAACATTAACTGTACATTTATTCAGTTTCAATAAAATAACTCTTGTATAGTTAGTACTAATGACGAATAAATGTTATTAAAATACAATAAATGAAAATAATAACAACTTGTTACAAGAGCGAAATCTACCAACTTTTACGTAAATTAACTTAAAAAACGTGTCCCTCCCGAGTATTGAACCCGGGGCCTCCGCTTAACAGGCGAGTGTGATAACCACTACACCAAGGCGATTTGAATATCTCGACTTGAAATTAACAATCAGTATCAAAGGAACTAGAAAGGAACCAGTAAGAACCAGAAATATCTGCACTTCTCTGTCGTTTTACACTGTGTATTGTACTCGAGTGTTTACCTGACACCCATGAATATTCCATATAAAATCGTATTTAAGCCATCAATTGACTTAACTGGTTATTTATGCCGTAAATACTTTTTTCTCCAATACAATTATCGCTTTTAAAAACGAAAATGCCCGAACATATAAGTGCCATGTAAATACTAACACACAATATAAAAATCGTTACGGTAATCATTAACGAGACCCACTAATAACCAATCAAAATAATCAATTTGATTTTCCCGCTGCATAATAAGTTTTATTTACAATATTTCATTGGCCGAAAAACTAGGTCAAAAGTGAGCTTAGACAGCTAACGCCGAAAAATGGAGACATGGTAGAAAATTGAATGTGTACTACGAAACTGTTGATTAGTCGGGCAACCAATATAGGAATTTTGAGGTGGTCCGCCGGTCGCTCGCTCGAATTTTGTGGTAGTCCGTAGGGTCGAATGTGGTAGCCCGCGGGCACCGGGCAATGGATTTGTCGTGTAGACTTCCATCCCTTGTTAATGTTATATTATATCAGTCATAGATTTTAGTTCTAAATGGCACCACACACCATCCCAACACCGTCCCGGCCCCCTATGGCCAGACTTGGCTCCAACAGACCTACATATTTCATATCTTGGACAATACATTTTTAAAACAGTCCTTTATGTGATTACAATAATATCACATAGCTATCCACACATTTTCATAATTAGTAGTCATGTTCACGTGCATAAATTTATGACGTACGCGTGCTTTTAAACTGGCTTTGTTGTTTATTTTTGCTGAAACAACAAAATATTTATTTTATGTAAGGTCCCACGAGCTGTGCGAGATATTGCTTTTAAAGATTGCATCTGGTCTTGTCTAATGGGTTATTAGCTGAAGTTTTATGACATATCCTTGGAAAAATCAGAACTCAATTTTCCCGTATCGCACAACTGGAGTATTTGCCCACATGGTTCGGGCATGATTTTGTTCTGCATTCAAAAACAGGTTAAACATTTAAATGTTTCAAATTAAATTTAGCATTTTGCTTATTGACACTGCTGATATGCAAGTCATTTTTTGCAAATCTGCACATGGAGAAATGTGATACAATGATTAAATAGAACAGATGACTTTAATATCTTGTCCAGAACTGGGATAATATTATGTAAATAAGTCTTGCTAAAACAAACACTTCTGGAAAAAAGGCGCGATCCTTAGCCTAGTAACCGTAATCACTATTACACCAGACACTCAAATCCCATTAAAAGACACAAACTGGTGCAATGTGACATATTGAACCGAATCTTTAGACTTAACCATGTGTTTTTCATTGCTGAATGGTGTGTTCATGCGCTCTTTAAGTTTTAGAGAGGAAGTTCATTGTGTCCGTGCCAGCTACGTCACGCTGTAACACCCTGACAGATATACATGCTTGTAGTGAAAAAAAAAGAATTACAACTCTATTGTATCACAAACAAAAGCAAACGTATTTCTATGAGCCTCGGAGGAATACAATTGCTTACGATGTAGTAAACCAATGATAACTAGACAGTCACGTGAATGAAAAATAATATTATAACATCGATCAGCAGCGAACAGTTATACCAATATGGTTTCCTCATGTAACAAGGGTTCTGAGAAATCCTCGCCTGAACCAAGGATTGAATCCGGACCCCTCGCATGCCAGTCCGACGTTCTACCACGTAGCCATTAAAGCTAGCTCTCTGGCGAGATAGTACAAGTGCATTGTACAGCCATAGGCGGGTTACACTCATAACTTTCATTTATGAGAAATACTCAATCAGTTACTACTACCAGCTTCAACTCGTTGATGAAATCTGAATGTCTTGTTATGACTTTTACTTTACCGTGACCGGAAGAAATACGGCCTTGAACATGCTTTACCAATGCCCAAGGTTACAAAACTGAGCATGGAAACCAGTCTCAAATCTCAAGCATCTGATTGGCTGAAATGGCGACCAGTCGCCATTTCAGCCAATCAGATGCTTGAGATTTGAGATTGGTTTCCATGCTCAGCTTTATAACCTTCAGGCTTAATTGCTGTTATGCACATTTATCTTGTTCATTTGATTGATTTGATCAAAGATTAAGCTTTGAAATTTTTGCTGCAGAAAAAGCCTGATAAGATTAGAAATAAAGAGAAATTGCAAGTATATACCAGTGCTACTTTGCCATACCGAATGGTTGCAATTTCATCAATGTAAAAACTAGTGTAAAAGCGATTGTAACTTTCTGTTGTCGTCCAGTATAAAATGATACCACAGTTTTCCAATAATGTTCAACCTTCTTTAAGATTGTTTGACGGCCATAATATGAGGATCAGGCCTTGGATATTATTATCACCTTGAACTTCCCCAAATCCACTCTGCAATGATGATTGATAGACATGCAGACATTGCAAACCATTAATTTGCAATGTCATTTCTAATTTAAATCTCGCCGAGTTTTCATCTATCACATATTTCACTACTCGCTGTTTCTCAGACCCAAGCCGCAAAAACCATATCTTCCAAGGTTACAAGTGCAGAGCAATTGTGGCAATCCGTATGCGCAAGAAACACCGAATACCGCGGCTGAACGATAGATTATTTACAAGATGTAATCAAGGAGAGCGTACAATCTCCAATTACTTTAATTACCTTGTAATTAACGAGTTCCTTGGTTCAGCAATGATACATACTTAGGTCTAAGGTGTTTCCTTTGATGTGTGAACAGTTACACTTAATGTCATTAGCAAGTTATGTAAACAATATTGCTACTCGTCATAATCATAGGGAATATTTTAAGTATTCTTTTCATATTCGTCCAAAGCAGGCGCCGGCTTGTGCTGATCCCGATTGAGGGATCATTTGTCTTGATCCAGGAAGTGGCGGCTGTTGAAAGGCACTTGGATCTTGTGGTGAAAGCTTAATCTCTCTCATCTACGCGAATACTCATTATTCAATCTTCATGCAAAGACAAAGTAAATATGTGATGTACTACGAGATCTCGCGGGGCGGGCTAAGCTAACAAGACTAAGCGCGCCTACCACAGTTGCAATTTTTTCGCACGTGCCAACGAGTGCAAATCTCTTCCGGCGCATTTTTAATGTCCATGTTTACAATGTCGGTTGTCGGTAAGCTCGCATTTCAATTTTCGCCGAAATAGCTTTGCCATTATCATAATTATGATAGGCAGTTAGGCAATGCAAAGCCGGTTCCTTTATTCCTGATCCAACGTTATAATATCTAGGTTCCTTTAAATCTAGATTTCAAATTCTGTTTCAATGTCACAAGGAAACACAGTTTGGTTTTTGCCTGCCTGGTGGCTAAGGATCTTTTGGTGACAGTTATACAAGTGAATGGTGACACTTCATTGTTTCGGGCCTTATTTGTGTATCTAATATGTTTTATGCTAAAATGTGTTTTATTTATACAGTGTGTCGTATGTGACGAAGAACCGGACAGTATTCAAACTGGAGAAATCGTCTTCCTTCCGGCACAGCTGTTGTCCGGGCTGGACCCAGGGGCAGAGACGGGATAAGGGCTGTATGGCACGTGAGTAGATTCGATTGATCCGCCAAAGATATTCTTCTTGAGAAAAAGAATAATTTAAAAATATGACAATTTTAGTTATTTACAATTTTGCAAACAGATATGCTTTACTATGAGTACATTGTTGTTTTAAGATTCATAAATGTCTTATTCTAGAGCTTTAGATCTAAACAACTAGGTGCATTTATTTGGTTTTATAATAGAATGTTTTCAGTGTATTTGATGTAAAGCTACAGTATTATTTATTATCAAATTGTCTCTTATAAATCAATTTTGATTGGTCACATGCATGTACTGTTACATTTTTCTAATTTCATTGTTTATATTGTATATATAAATTGTATTGTATATATGTAATGTGAATGAGACTTTAATAAAATAATAATTGAATAATTGAATTGAATTGAATCAGAGACAATCACTTACAAGAAGATATATGTTTCCCAATTTTAATTTCGAATTGAAAAGTCAAATTAGGTAAAGGTTATTGAACATCGGTAATCTAACATGAATGGATTTTACAAAAATGTTGCTCATCAGTATCAAGGCGCTTCTTGTCAAGTATCCATTCCATGCCATTACTTCCGGCAACAGTACCAAGTTAACTTAATAGCCGGTATAGACATCAGTCGGTAATAGAGTCACAGTCAGAAGCAGAACCTGCAGCGTCTAAATCATTCCTATCAACAATTCTTCGTTAGTTCCTTTTTATCAGATACTGGTATCATTTAAGGGGACACCAACGTACTTCTTGGATGGGGTAATGCTTGAAAGGAGTTCTCTTCGAAAATTAAGTTATTTTCGAAATAAAAACTGACTGTATCATTATAAATACTTTTCCGAATAATATGTTGCATATGCTGAAAACAGCCAACAGCTCCAGAGATATACACAACTAAAGAATCACTCTGAGAAAAACTTCTTTAAAATTTATGCATTACCCGCACCCCACCACCGCCACAATAAGCATGTCTGCATCCTCTTAAATATCTTGTATTGTCGTAGTACTCTGTGTTATATTAATATCGTTAATATCGTTTCAAGTTTCAATATTTATATTATATTATTTTACAACATGGTGCAATCTGCAACGGTATTATTTCATCAGTATAAACAATCACTGCACTTGTTGAGTAGATGGAACTGTATCAAGTGTATATTATATAATCCCTGATGACCTTTTGTAAAAGAAACCTCGTCGTGACGTCATCAGGTCTGAAGGTTATAAAGCTGAAATTGGAAACCAGTCTCAAATCTCAAGCATCTAGCATCAGTCGCCATTTCAGCCAATCAGATGCTTGAGATTTGAGACTGGTTTCCATGCTCTGTTTTATAACCTTGGACACTGATCTTCACATCTTGATCGTTATCTCGGTGTTAAGATTAGATATCGCATATCTGCAACATTTTGCAAGTCTGAAAAATACAGATTGCATGCACGTGCATCATGCATACATACATAGACATACAGTCTATATACCAACAGCTGATAAAGCGATATATATTTAGGTCAGAGACCACTAAATAGTCTTCCATAGAGTTGCATTATAAGATTTGGTCCTCCTGTGATTTAGTTGACCCGACTTTTTTTCAAAAAACTACCACAGATTTGCAACGTGGCATTCTTGAGCAATGCAAAAATGACCAGAAATCAGGGTTTTCACAAACTCGTTCTATCAGCATTTTGAACAAGATGGAATAACTCCCAGAATGTACAATAAACTTCAATCCAAAATAAAGAAAGTACCAACTTCATGAAAATGCCAAAATCACTTTTCAAACAGTGTTTTAAAATTTTAAATCACTTTTCATTTTAAAGTATCATCTATTTAAAGTCATTTTACATTTTTGAAAACATAAAAAACAAAAAACAACAACATTATCATTCATTACAGTTTTGGCCAAAAAAACTAAAGTTAGCTAGAATTGTCCCTAGACAAAATTGTCCAATCCGCACCAGGCTTTTCTGTTTACTGTCCTTTTAAAGATCATTAAAACATAACCATGTGGAACATTTTCTTTTAAAAACGACTGGAAAAATATAAATTATGATGTTTTTAATATTTCAGCGAGATTATACGAGGTATTGCAGAATTTTCCAAACCAAACCCTCAAAAAATTAATAAAGATACAGTGGAATGATATGATTTAGAAACATATTTTCTAGTTAACTTGCAAAAATACACTTCCGCGTTTAAATTGTTTGTTAAAGATTTCTGATATACTTTAAAGAAAAAGACGTATTGAAAATAATCCCCATTAATATTTTTATTAGAAACGGTTTGTGGTTATCTCTTATATCATCTTCATAATTGTCGCCTGCTGGTAGTTGTTTTAGCTGTTCTAAGACTAAGTGTATCTCTTAAGTATACTATCCACAGAATAGACTCTAATATCCTCCAGTAAAGAAGATTGCTAGCAATCACTAAACAATAATCACGTGCAACACGTTTTTTCCCAAAATATACGCTCCCCTTTCCAATGCAACAATCTAGCATAAAACATTTTAATTATTTTCTAAAATATTTTGCACCATTTACTCCACGAGATACAGGCTTGTATTATATTCTGTTTAGTTCCGCCCATTGTTTTCTTGTTTAGGGCAAGCCCCTTCTTTTATCTGGGGACCATACGCCGCTAAACATGAAATGGTATTAAACTAAAATATCGCATTGAAGGTTCCATGTTCACCGCCATATGCATACCATCGTTTGGAAAGGATCAAAATTGTACTGTTTATTGGTGTAAATATTGAGTTGCGCTCAACCCGGGCCTAGGTGGCGTGGGAAGTAATATGCATTTCCATTACTGCACATGAACAGGCTCAATCAAACCGAGCCCGCAATATCTTAATATATGCCCTTTTTATCTATTTATATACCATTTGCGGCCAGTGATGATCCAGATCAGCCTGCACATACATGCAGTCTGTTTGGGGTCTTTACACTATTCACTTTTAGATTCATTAGTTTGCTTCTGACCGAGACGAAGAGTGTAGGTCCTGATCAGACTGCGAGGTTGTGCAGGTTGATGTGGATCTTCACTGGTTGCACTTGGGTAGACTGGCTCCCATCCCTATGTTCTGTTATATATTCTTATGTCACTTATACAATAATCGTCAATACCTCCAAGAAAAGCAACTTTTGCAAAATTTGCAGGTACCTTACTGATATGCATTTTACTTCCCTTATCTCCCCAAAGAAAATGAAATGAAATAAAAAAAGAGATACTAAGTATTTCAGTGTTTTTTTTTTTTAAAAAGCCCTATAGCTTGTGCCAGGCTAGCACTTGGGATATAAGCTGTATTCGTAGAGCAAAGGGTTATAACAACGTCGAACAAGTTGGTGTATACGGCGTTGTCATAATCCGTATCTCGTATGTTTCCGACGACGAACAAATTCATTGTCTCAATCCGTATCGTGTATGTTTCCGACTTATGGTTTTGATTAGGAACTATTTCGAATAAACTTAAATCTTTTTATTCAACATTTTCGAAGAACGTTACTGTAGTTGTTCATGAAACCCACTCTCTGTAGGCAGGATGTGCCCCATTTGTATTTTCTTAATGTTCGTTATGTTTGTTTAATCGAATAATACTTTGTCGACTATCAGCAATATGCACGAATGGTTGTTGGACTGATCTGCGTCTTTGTTAGCAGGATATGTTCCATTTTTTCAATATATTCGTAAGTTTTTATTTAATCGAATGATACTTTGTCGACTTTCAGCAATATGTACGAATGGTTGTGGAGACTTTGGGATTTGTGCCCTGCCGGAAGTGTGTCAGTGTCGGTCAGGATTTACAGGAGAAATGTGCGACACAGGTTACTGGCGCTTAGCATTGTATTTTTTTGTAAAACCGTTTATGGACATGAAGCATTTTTCAAATTAATACTAACTGATTATTTCAACTGAATACCCTTCATTAAGGAGACAGTTTAAACCTTGAGGTGTTGTTTTGTGAACTGGTATAGATATATCTCACATTAAGCAGAAATATGTACAAGTCCAGTGTTTCAGTGATGTTGAATACCTTTTCAGGGTGGCTATACCACGTGACCTTTTGGGTGTCGTGCACACACAAAATCACTCGCTTAAGGTAGGTTTTTGCTTATTTCTCAGTTATTTCTACCAATCGACTGCCGTTTTCTCAAACATTCATAGACAAATTTTGTTTGAAAGTGTGAATTTGTCTCTAATTGTTTGACAAAAACGGCAGCCGATTGATAATTAATGTTAAATGTCGATGAAAATCCTTTTTAACAGGAGTACGGTGCTCTTTATCTGATCGGTCCAGAAATAACTGAGAAATAAGCAAAAACCTATCTGAAGCGAGTTATTAGTGTGTGCACGACATCCAAAATGTCACGTGGTATAGCCACCCTGTTTTTAAGTGACATATTGTTGGTTTCTGTAGATATCGATGAATGCCGACAAGACAGCCATGACTGCCAACACATATGTAAAAATACTGCCGGAAGTTATATCTGCGCATGTCAGACTGGTTTTACCCTAGCTGCTGATGGAAAGACGTGCACATGTAAGTTCATGCTTAAAAAGTTACAGTTTTGCTGTATTACAGCAACAAATTTCTTTTCTAGGAGTGCAACTAAGACAGGCCTGTAATAATTCAATTAAATTTAGAAAAATCTATTGATAGGAAAAATAATTTTAGGCAGGTGTTTTCCGGTATTTTTTGGCCATTTTCTCTATTTTGTACACATCAGTGCATATTTTAAAAATGAAATGTCAACTTTAGATGCTCAACAGAATACCTTGAGATCGCACAGTTTCGCTGACAAATCGGCGAACCTATACTTTTAATAGTATATGTTTTAGGACTGTAGGAGTGGAACCGAGCACAGTGTAAATGTTTAATACTGGAATAGGTAGGCAAATTTGCTTATGTTCTCAATCCGCGGAAAATAGAACTTGAGCGTTTAATAAATGAATATGTATCATCTACCTCATTATGTTATTAGAGAATACACATATTTTTAAGAATGTTGCATTTGTGGTTGAAATATGTTTGTCGTCTTTGTGTTTTGTAGTAATTCTATTTTAGGCGAAAATTTCCGTATGTTGCTTCTCATTTACCCATATGAATTATGTTTAAATGCAGGAAAGATGTTTAGTGATATGGTTGTTTACTATATGATATTGTTTTATATGTTTGTGTGCTTTTGCATGCAACATTGTTGAGCCGATGGGTGGGTTGGAGTTATTTCACCAAGACAACTTGTACTTATTTTGTGATATGAGAACCTGTTGGGGCAAGTGTGAGGTTGGTGCACCAAAGAACCTGTTTTAAAACCCCAGTGGAAATTTGATTTGCCACTGACCGTTCCAAGGCGTAACCCTCGGGTTCTCATTTTGTTAATTGTTTGTGTTGTCCTTTTTTGAAACTGATCATTTTATTAACCATGCTCTCTCTCTCTCATCTTCTTCTTCTTGACTGTGTGGGAAGGCTGTTTTTTCTGAATGTGGCAATTCCTGATATGCATATTTCACCTTTTTAAGTCATATATTGATATTGTAATGTTCTGGTTTTAGATTGCTACACTTGTCAGGAAGAATACACGAGTCTCGTGTCCGCAGTTGAAGACATGAAATCAAAACTTGTAGATATCAACTTTCAGGTATTATATAATTTACCACGTATATATCAGATTTTTTTTATATTTTCCTGTGATTTGTTATAATGGCCGTACAAACTCTTCAAAGAGATGATTTTGATTTCACTATTGTAAATTTTTCCTGTTTAGATGTTGATGTCCCACGTGCAACGCCTGAAGTGGTTATATTGTACAACTTGTTTGCTCTTTTTTCTCGAGCTTGTAACAATATTAACGATGCCAATGAACGAACCCTTTGAACAACAGAGAAATATTTTAAACATTTTTCGCCGATACAAGTTTATTCGTACACTCAATACATTTTACAATGTACAGATGAGGAGAAAAACAATAATACAGATACATGAACGAGGCTTTGTTACAACATACAGCGCATAGCACGTTTATGACGAACTATTACCAGGTTTAATTTAAGCAGTTTAAATTCACTTCTGCAACACGGTATTTTTCAACAAGTGTTTTTATGTGAACGTAGAAGCTTTATCTGTTTCTTTTTATTCCTGCCATCATGTTCTTGCTGAGTTCACTCTCAGTGCTCTGGTCTCGGTAAAAAAGTAATATATGCATATCAGGAATCGCCACACTCACTAAACACAGCCTCCCCACGCAGCGAAAAAGAAGAGGAAGAAGAGGAGAGAGAGAGAGAGAGAGAGAGAGAGAGAGAGAGAGAGAGAGAGAGAGAGAGAGCATGTTTTTTTATAAGTATGTCAATTCAAATAGGAAGCCAAAAAACAAAAAAAAGAGAACCTTTGGGGATACCGCCTTGGAACGGTCAGTGGCAAAACAAATTGCCACTGGGGGTTTAAACCAGGTTCTAGAGTGCACCAACCTCAAAGCTATTGAGTATCCACTTCCATTGCTTGACAATGCCGTAAGCATATAATGTTGTTGATGTTTGTAAGCAACAGTGTCGAGTTGATGGAGAGGTTGGAGCTTATTCACTAAGACAACTTGTACTTGTTTGTTCATTTGAGAACCTGTCGCGGTGTGTGAGGTTGGTGCACCTTAGAACCTGGTTTAATCCCCCCTCCCCCCCTCAGTGTCTACTTGTTTTGCCACTGACCGTTCCAAGGCGGTAACCCCAAAGGTTCTCTATGTCGTTAATTTTTTTGTGGCGTCTTATTTGAACTAACATACTTAAAACAATATGCTTCTTTTTCACTATTCTTTTTCGCTGCTTGGGGAGGCTGTGTTTTGTGAGTGTGGCGATTCCTGAAATTTATTGAAAAAAAGCTATACAATACTTCATAAACAAACTTTGAACAAGTGTTAGTACTGTGTATATAGCTATACATTGTTTTTTTCCAGAAAGACCATCTGTTGTTAATAACAGCTCAAAACGAATCCACGGATGACAAAATTCGTGCATTGGATGAAAAAGTTAAAGAGCTGACTGCAGAAAATGTTGGTAACATGTTACTTTCTTTTTAAAATTCAGACTCTTCTTTCGACGCATGCGCGGTAAAGCCCCTTTCAGATTTCTATATTCCTGTGTTGGAAAATCCAAACTAAGTGCAGTGACGTATTTGTAGAACAATAAATTCATCATATTAATATTACTTTCCTATTATTATTAAGAGATTGGAAATAAAATAGTGTGTAAGAAAAAGCTCGATTCACAGGGGAATTGACCCTCGGATAACTATTAGAGCCAACTGAGCGCAAAAAGTTCCAGCAGGTTCAGCAATCCAAACCTTGAAAAAAGTAAAATATGCATATCAGGAAATCCCACATTCAGCAGACATAGCCTCCTTACACAGCCAAGAAGAAGAGAGGAAGAGAGAGCATGGAGGAAGTGAATTGGAGGAATTTTCATACGATCCTCTTGATTTCTTTTTCTGACCTAAGCTCACGGTCAAATATTAGCATTTTTTGTTTGTAGTTCATTCTTTATTTCCGATTTATTGTTTCAAAAAACGGAGTCATTTGAAATTTACAAATGAAATGTTGTCATGAATGTCCGTTTACATAATGGCGTGTTGAATAACAATTATCATTCACGCGTGCAGGCACAGAAAAATCTGGGCTTATGAACTGTTTCTGTGCCCAAGGTTATAAAACTGAGCATGGAAACCAGTCTCAAATCGCAAGCATCTGATTGGCTGAAATGGCGACCAGTCGCCATTTCAGACAATCAGATGCTTAAGATTTGATACTGGTTTCCAATCTCAGCTTGATAACCTTCAGCCCTTGATGATATCGAGACACTTTACGCACTCCTTCTGGAAACAGCGCGGAGTTATTAACGAGGAGTTTATGTCTCGTTCATAATAATAAATTATGCCGTTTCATGATGATAATTATGATGTACTGAAACAGACTTTTAATATTCCAAAAAAGCGTCAGTATCATTTACTGTAGTTTAAAACAATCTTTTACTGTAGTTTAAAGCAATCTCAAATTCCTTTAAACACTGTAAGTGAGAAATTTTCTTCAAAAATATTAAAGTGTACGCTTTAGAGTTTTTTTTCATGTTAATGCACACTTTTGATTTTTATGATGCTATAGTAAATCAACTTCAGTTAATGATATTTTCTTTACAATATTTATTGCAGGTCAAACAAACAGCATTAATAAACAACCTAAACGATACATATGAAGGCAATGCCAACCTGAGAGAAGAGGTTCTGAGGCACTTAGCTGAGTGTGTGAGTATTCGCTCCCTGTATTAAATTTAATCCGTGCCCCGCCGATTTACATTATGCATAAATGCTTTCTAATAATTTGAACCACTTTATCAATGATATCCTACAGAGAACAGGAGGGTTTTACATGTGAAATAATTTCAACTTTTAATTTAATATGAAATTCCGATAATAAGGTACTTGATATAGTCAGTCTATTTGGGCTATGCGCGGTTAAACGATGCATTCCATTTAAACGAACATACATGTATTAATCATCTTAAAGAACACATATTGAATATCATAAGTAAAGTTTAATTAGTTACTTAGTAATTCAGAGTTCAGTAAGTGAAGTTTTATTAATTATAATATCATCATTTGTTAATTGTTAAAACTTAACTCCTTTATTACTGACTGTGTTCACATTCAGTTTCCATTATTAAATGAATACGTCGTATTTATCGAATTAAGACTTAAAGTTTATAAGTTGTCTGAATGCCAAAATCGGACATTCAGTGTAATGACTAACAATAACAACACAGAAGCTTTCATATTTCACACGATACATTTAACACACATATTTTCGATGCCTTTCAAAGTTCCCTTTACATCTATTTCATATCTGACACGAACAAAACCCGCAATACTACATGTCAAGTAAACAAAAATACGTGTACTCCTTCATTATTTCAGCAATACTTATAATATTTTGTTTACATCTGATGCAATCCTAAGGGTATGTTGTTTTTTTTTAAATCTGTATATTAAATGTTTTTTTTTTGGTTATTGTGTAAATTAACACATATGATTTTTATGACGAAATGTCGCAGTGGCGTATCTTTATTACAGGAGGAACAAATGAAATTGGTCAACATTCGAGATGACTCGCTGAAAGAAATCGTTAAAGATTTAGAGCAGGAAATACGAGATTTAACGGAACAAAATGTAGGCAGTTTCTATTAATAGATAGTGTATGATTTCTATAGTTCTTTAGACATGGAATACGCTTTAAATTTGCTTTTGTTTATGTTTTACCCACAACTGGATTCCGAAGACGCGTGGCGATTTTAATGGCAGTTATGTCTCAGTTTGTTTTGAAGAGCCATTTCAGATTGGTTTGCTTTTTGTTTTATATTCTTGGTCCCTTCAAAATGTGCTTTCGGTAATGCAGCTAGAAATCATGATTTTTTCGATATTCAATGAATCATGGTTATAACATGTATTTAAACATTACTGTCAAACATTCATAGATATGCTGGATGTGAAGATATATTGCTGATTAATATTCTGAAGTCTTATCAAATGTACAAATGTAGATAAATATTAGAGTGATATGCATGGAATGCATGATCTGGCAGGACGCATTTGTTGCTAGCTTTGGTCTGACTGTTCAAATTCGTATTGCTGGATCGGCGCAAGGTTTGCATTAATGCTTCTTTTTCATATGGTTGGTTAGTTTCACAATGCTTTTTACGCATTCGTATAATCTTACTTACATTTTGGCGCTGTCAACGCCACTACATACTAGTAAGTACAGTCAACTTGTCCCTAATAGGAATATCCAAAAGCGATGCACGTGTTTGGTGTTACTTATTACAACTTTTAAATTTGTGAAAGCAGGCAACCAGATAGGCCGTCAGTTCGTCCTACTTTTTATACATATATGTCAATCGAAAAAAGCACAATAACCAACTGATGAAATGACACAGAAATCAACAACGTCTATACATACTAAATATTTAGTTGTTAGTCACAAGAAAACAGTTATTGTTATTATAGTACCGGTTGGTTGGAACGACGGTTCCAATTTACATTACTACTGATTAATATTGGTAGCATCAGTTTACAAGTACTTTAATTGATTCATGGGAATGTTGAGTGAAGATGATGTAGTTTGTAGTTTGTAGTTTTTGAAAATTGTCCATAGAAGACAAAAAACGTCGAAAACATACTTGCAATGTTTTTGAATTTCCACATATCATTACATAAAATAACGTCAGTAAACAAAGCGGAATTAAGGAAGAAGTAAGTAGCAGAACATTCGATATCGTTGGTTACATATACTGTCCTTTTACTTTGCAGTTGCAACTTAAAAGTTCTTTATCGGATGTTCAAGAAAAACTTAATGAAACATTTCATGAGATTAAACTGCTCAAAGATGTCACTAGAAAATCAATATCAACACCTGCTACACATAGTTTAATAACATCCAGCATGTCAACAGCTTCAACACAGACGTCAACACAACCGACAACGTCAACACAACCACCAACAACGCAGTCTAAAAAGAAACCCTCAAACGGACTGGAATTCAGCATAGAAGATGTTTTATACTCGCTAAGTGACCAGATAGGCATGATGGAGGAAAAGTTGGAGCTATGTAGGTGTTGTGTTTTGCAAATTGCACATCAAGTTCTTTTGTTTCTGACATGAGTTTATGTCATAGTTTTCGCGGCGTATTCGTCTTCGCCTTCACTCTGGTTATTTTTTTCTTTAAGGTATTTCTCTACTGACGTAATTACGGCGACTGCGCAGGATATCGCGCAACAAATTATGAACATATAAAAATACTTTGTTTAATTTCGGTTGTTTCGCCTACCAATTCTTTTGCGACATCCCGATGTACCTAAGATTTACCTCCCTTTGTAAGATACTACTTTTCGGTAGTGTAAACAAAAAAAATGTGTTGGATTGATAAAATTTCCCTTTTCTGAGAACTTTAAGAAAGTCTAATGATTGTTCGAGCTGAATAAATCAATAACCGCATATGGCTAGTGCTACGACAGAGCCCGCAACTACGGACTATGCTGATTGTAAGTACAGGATGATAGAATCATCCGGTTTTATTTGTCGAAAGTTTTGCATTTGCCAACGACAAAATAATTTGATAAACTGCTTATTATAGATGTGAATCGATCATGCAGGTTGTCTGAGACAGCCATACGGCACATATAACATTATTTTTCTAAGATTTGACATAGAATTATATTTTAATTGGCTTTGACTGTATAGAACTACTGTAGACTCACATGTTAGATGTCCGGTAACTGGTTCTGTTGCAAATCTCTATCTCTAAAAGATTGTGGAAAAGTCCAAGTATGCTTATAGCCCAGAAGCAGGCAGTAGAGATCCAGATCAGACTGCATGGATGCGTAGGCTGATCTGGATCTACACTGGTCGCACTGGGTCTGTGGGATATACATGTAAGATGAAATCAAATTTTATCTTTGGATTTATAAGATTGGTAAAATGATGTTGCAAAATATAACCCCGGTATATTGTGATAATAGTCCCGGTTTGTTCCAAATTGCATGTATTGCAACTACATCGAAAACTTGATATAGAACCAATGAAAAGAAGTTGCAGTGAACTTTTGTTGTTCACAGGTGCTATCAAGATATGCATGGATATGTACCCCATTATCAAAAGATATGAGTTTATGAGAAGAAGAAATGCAAATAATATTTCTAAAATTTTATAAATAAATACATTAACTATTATTGGTATGTTTAATTTTTTATTAGAGCATCACTGTATACTTATAGATAAATAATTCTCAAAATAATAATATCAGCACATCTAGATATGATTTGGAAGTTTCTTTTTTATCTTTTAGGTTTGGTCATCTTAACGAGCCCATGAGCTGAAGATGTATTTGTAAGCTGTTTGGTAAAAGTCTGGCAGACAGAAGAGTGGTGTAACTTGGTGATTTCTGAAAATTCCAAAAACAAGCGCATACTGTCATCATGGTTGATGCCTTGTCTGTCATAAAAAGGTATTTCTTTTCAGTAACTTGTAAAATTATTTTATTTCAGTAATGGGCTATATTTCCAGCTGAAAAAGTATCATTCTATCCTATTTTGGGGATAAAAAAATATCACAAATTATTATTTTTATAAAAACTGATCTTCTTTAACTGGCAGTTTTAGGCCAAATCACTAAATATCCAGATGAATGCTCTTGTGTGAAATTCTGATAATGTTATTGTAAATATTGTTTGTAAATTAATTAAAAATAACTTGATTACATTTCTATACTTTGAATTTCCCTATTAAATAAGTACATTAGAAACTCAGTGAACATACATGCTTAGTGTTATCATGAACAATCATGTTATTATAAAAAGTTATCATTTGTATTTTTCAAAGATTATTGAATATTAATACTTCAGACAAAGAATCTGAGGCCTTTGTGCAGCATAAGCGGTGTATTTTGTTGGTTTTTATGATTGATGCTTTTAATTTCCTTATATAGTTTGAAATCCAGTACTCAAGCATCTAAGCTACTATCAGGGTGGTAATTTGTCAGTGTTAAGCCCTTTGTCAATTTAGTAAAAAATATTTATGTTTCCTTGAATTTCAGATATGATGCATGCTGCTTTGGGCGGTGAAGCTTGTGGCTGTACCAAGGATTTATTCCCATTCCAACACACCAAGATTGCAACGGGATTTTATATAAAATCAGACATTGAAGCATTCTAGATCTATCAAAAGAGTGCAGTCTGTGTACAAGCACATTTCATTAAAGTAGCTTTCAGTGATACAGTCAATGATACTTTAAAATTCATTGGTCAGTTGAAACTGAATCTTTTGATACATTGAACTTGTGTTAGTTATACTTAAAGATCATTGATCTGTTAACTGTCTATTATGATTGAATGAAATGCATATAAGCATTTAACATTTAAAGTTTGATCAAAACAACTTAGCCATTGAACATTTCAAATTACAATATTGAACATAATGTGTTCTTACTTCAGTATGGATAGTATTCATGGTCAGTAATAAATAAATATCCTGTGTTATGTGTATAATTATTTATCATTCAGCTTTACAGATACAGTGTAAAATAGAAAACAGCAAGGTTATAATTTGAGAACATCTGCCATATTAAAAGACATATATATTTTCAAACTTAAAAATTTTCTCTTGATCAAAGTGCAATTTCCTGTAAAATGTAGCAAAGTGTGAATTATGAGTGAAAGAACTGAAAGCAATGAATCCCAAAGTGGGTGGGGTGGTTCAACTTGGTTTGTAAACATTAAATGCCACTGTGACTTTATTTATTTATTTTGGGTTACTGTGTTTGTATGTATTTCAATTACAACAATTTGTATGATTCTATAGTTGACAAGTTTGAAGTTAAATATTATGAAACATGGCTCAACTAGTGTGTCAGGATTTTGTGAAAGAAATAATAAGGTGTTTTATTTTTTTGTTTTGTTTTGTGCATGTGCAACATTACAACCATTTACATATTTCAAGAAATGTATTTCACATCATAAAACTTATTTTACTACAAGCAATAAGATTTAAAGATGATATTACAAATAAAACTTTACTGAATTAAACACATTTCAAAATTTTAAATACTTGCTAACGGTTTACAAAATTAACCAGTCTCACTATGAAATAGATTGTTGAAATCATATTCAGTGCTTTAAATAAACAAAATCTGCATTTTTTTGTATTTTGAATTCAAAGACTTAATACTTTCAAACAATTTGCGTTTTATTTGAAATATTTATAACTATTTAAGACTGTGTGTGGGAACCTTTTTTTGGCAAGAGTGGGTGGGGTAATTCATTATCAGATTATAATCAGAATTTATGCTTAAACTGGTTTTTCTTCGCACTTTCTATCATTTTTAAACAATATTAATTTGTCAGCTGTGTTCTTTTAATGTATAGAATTGATATCTTATGTGGCATATTAAATTAACAAGTGTAATCACAAATGTGTTGTTTTAATTACCAAATAAGTGGGTGGGGTAAAATGTTGGTAAATAACTTTTTTAAGTGATCACTGACATATAGTTTTCGTTTAAGTTTTTTCATTGCCTATAAATCACATACAACATACTGTCTTACCAGAAAAAGTTTGACACTATTTCTATATTTTTTTGTTTAACTTATTGTGAATAATCTTTAAAAAAAGAACTATAAAAATCTTAAATTTTGCTGAAATATTTAAATTATGAGAAAAAAAGTAAGGCACGAAAAGACATTTTTTACATACATATGCTCTCTTTGAACATATATTTATACAATTTTTAACTTTATTGAACATTTTTCAAATTTATTTGGTTGCTGTGAGTAAAAATTTAAAAAAGTATAATTTTTGAGACAAATTTTGAATGGAAATTGCTTAATTTTACCCTATAAACTCAAACACGTTTTGCAAAATAGTTCAATCACTGACCTACCCTTATTTTATGTTCAAACAACTTCAAAAAGGTTATTATTAAGAAAAAACTAGGTTAGAGAAAAAGTTTGACACTCGGATTTCAGTAGAGAACTACCTTAAGGTCGTTCTGAATTGTTCACCATACTGTTATGTAATGAAGGTGATGACAATTGTCTCTTGTTATTATCAATATTCATCTGTATAAAATAATATAATAACAATATTTTTCGCATCATGGTGTACAATTCTGAACGACCTTTAGTCGACACTTATATGAAACTAATGGAGGTAAAGATCTGAACTTGATTCGCTTATGGTCGTTGAGGATTGTCTTGTTAAAGTCTTATCTTAGCAACAATGTATGGAACAAATGGTTGTTTGGCATAACAAGAGTAACCGAACGTTCATATTTTAGAACTGCATTTGATGTTAATACAGCTTTAAATCGTTTCGTAAGTTTGTGGTATTTCTTTTAAACTTAAATGCAATAATTTTTCTTGTTTGTGGTATTTCTTAGTTACAATCTGGGCGATATCTTTTTCTTAGCTGGCAAACATGACAGGCAAGATTTGTATGTGATCGTAACGATGTTATTCGTTTGCCACTTTATTTTGATGGGCTTTTAAATTTTCAGATTCCGCGAAAAAAAACGAATGGAAATAGGAACTTCAATAAAGAAAAAAAATGTTGTAGCTTGATTATTTCCCCTGAAATATTTAACTCTTAACAGACTTGTCAAAAATCCAAATTACGAATAGTTAATCGAGTATTGTTTAATTAAATCATTTTCAGGTTCATTTTATTCATGGAATGTGAGCCAGCCGAATTGTTTATACACCGTGGCGACATCTCTAATAATATGCTGTTACTTTATATTTTATAATGACAAAACATACAAATGCAAGTTCTGCATCTGTTGACTGGATTTTTTTTATATTATCTCTGAATTCGAAAATTACTACAGAGGCGAGTGTCTGGTGCTTGCCTCACAACAAATGTGTCTAGATTCAGGGAGCTAACTTGCCGCCTTCAACTAGTTACTAATTACAGCCTTCAACTAGTTACTTATTTCAGCAATTCCAAATATGTTCCAATTTTACCAGTCAATTAGGCTTCCAATCAGTCGCCAAACCGTGATATCATCGGAGTCTATGATTCTGACAACCTTCTATAATATCAATTATAATACGATAACACCACCTATTATACGGCAAATATATGTAATACACTTGTTGTTGTTTTTCAGGCCAGTGTGTTGCAAGGGAACGACCGTACAAGTAAAAAGTGTTCAACTGTTGACTGATGTTGAGAGAGCAACCAGATCTCATTAGTTTCAGCAATATTCATGTCTCATTAACTGTCAACATACATATTTCGAGAAGAATGACTAATTAGATCAACATGAATCACCAATCACCTTTCCTTTCAAAAAATGATAAGCAACATGGAATGTTTGTTTATAACATCATTACATTTTATATTCAAACGATAAGTCAATCACAATATATGATACATTTCTAGATGTGCCGACAAAGGAATGACATATTGTGCTAGTGCTTATTTCTGTATATAGACAACACTGCAATCACCAAAATGTTAACAAAAACATGATAAAAACAACAAAAAGGAGGAAACATGTTTAATAGTAATCATTTTCAAACATTATATATGTGATCTCTTTGTTTTGAAAATTGTCTTGATTTGCGTTCACGCTTTTTCTAACTTTTCTCTGTTTTATAAGCCGAGTTTTCTGGGTTTGACTTTCCCTGTATTGTTTACTACAAAAAACAACAAAAAACGATAACCAGTAGGGGTTGCCGGTCATTGGAGAAGTAAATTGGTTACTTGAGGTTAGACTAGGTACTTGGGTTCACCAGCCTCATACTTGCACTGCCTTTTGCGCTAGTTATACTAAAGGTACCTTCCCAACCGCACAACTCTTTATTGAGATAAGTTCAACTCGTCAAACATATCAGTAATTCACTTACAACCGTTGTTATAATGTGAATCATATGATTCCATGACCTATATTACCATTTGTGCTGATGATTTATTCTACCATGTGTCGCCTTTGATAAAATTTACCAAAAAATTGTTTTGCAAAATATTCGTTTTTTGCCATTGTAAGATAAATAGCTCTTAAATCAATTGTTTGATACTGTACATATTCAGATATGTTCATATCTAGATGGGTGGATCAATCCAACAAAGTGTGCGATAATTTGTGCTTAGTCTTTTTTTGTAATATACGCTTATCCAAGTCTAATCAAAAATGTGTTTTACAATGCTTTATGTTTTATACCATTGCTTGTATGTGATGACGCTAAACATTAAAACGTGATAATGTTTTGCCGATTGTTTGTTTATTCTGCTATAGACGAATTCATTATTTTGCAATAGGTCAATCAGGCCTATAAACATTAGACGTAGAAACAGTGTACGTAAAATATGACATTTATTCCGGGATCAGTCATTAGTAAATATCATTACCAAATTAAGTAATTGGGTACTTAATGATTCTGGATAATTGGAAGTTAAAACAAATATGTGAACCGTAGACTATTAGGAAACAAACATACATGTAGTTGTTTATTTGGAGACGGTTTCATTAGCAGGGAATTTCAAAATTGGGAAAAAATCAGTAAAACATCTCAGATGGCACCGGAACAGGCTTTTGTCCATGTGCAAAACATATTTACAACAAATGTAGCTCTGGACAAATTAAAAGATGAACTATAAAGAAAACAAATTTGTTAATATAAAACAAGTAGCGTTGTTCGTGACATGCGGCGGCTATTAAAAGAATCACCGTACATTCAATCAGTGTTTTAATCAATTTGCCTCTTAGCACAATATATACAGTTCTCACCGATACTCGCGCCGAATTGGAATAAGGAAACTGCAGACGAACCTCATCCCTGGTGGGACTCGAACCCGCAGTCTCCGGATCTGGAGTCCGATGGGACTCGAACCCGCAGTCTCCGGATCTGGAGTCCGACGCTCTACCCCTACACCTTTAATGTATATACTCGTTCAAAACTTATGTGAGGTATTTTGATAAAAGAAGTTAATTACTAAACACATATATAAAGAAAAGCAAAATGTAGTAGACATGTAATGTGTGAGATTATTCAAAATGTGTGATGTGGGCAAATTAGTAAAAATGAAATGATCAGGGTTTCATATAGAAGCATATTTTGTGCTCTATCTTCTCTTATATTTTCTCAGTGCCGGATTAGGCAATGTCACAATGGTACTCTACAGGGTCGCCTAAAGCACTGACCATTCCTTTATTGTTTGTGTCACACATGAATCCATCCGGGCACTGGCACAGTATCTCGGAAGTTACCGATGATCCAAAAGGAAACTTCGATGTCATGCGCTCACACACTGGTGGAGTGCTTCTGTTTATGTTACAAGTTCGCTGAAAATAAACATATTTAAACATAGTTACGTAATAATTGAATAATTGCTCAATTCAAATGAAATTGTGATATTGCACATCGATGGCTTTTGGAATTAAAATGTTTGGATTACCATGTGTGTTGAGACATTTAACTTTATCGTCATTATTATTAATATTAAACATCCTGTAAATTGTCTTTTCGTTATTTATTTCAAGACATTGCTGCAACGCATCTTACTCATTTCTTTGCCTTGATTTATTTCTGATATCATTTTCTGGTCAGATGTTAGCATAATTTATGATGATAAAACTAAAAGACATCCACTTGATTAACTAGCATAATTCAATAAAGGATATTCTGAGTAAGATGCAGTAAGCCATACAAGACAATTTCTTAATGGAAATAGAATTGTCAAAGAAACAACTTTAAATACATTTCTCAGAATGCTCTAAAGAACTCACAAATTATATCGAACATAAAAATTAAACATTTTCACAAATTGTTTAAGTTAATATGTTAACTACCAAAAATTTTGTCGATCTCTGTCAGTGTTTTTCATCGGAAAGCAAGATTTAGTTTTAAAATAATGTCAGTTACAGCTATGCAAAAAGAACTCTGAAAGTGTTTGGAAATATCTCCAAAATTGAATACCTGTCCACATGTATATTCTCTCACAGAATAAAACGAACCATCAGGATAAGACTTATGTATGATCAACGGCTCCAGACATCTACATCGCAAGTCAACAACATCCAGCAAGATTGGTCCGTCGCCTCGCAATTTCACGGCCGTCTCATACTTTCCGCATATGCGCGATGGAAACTGCTTATGGTCGCAGTAGCTTAGTCGAGTCATTATTGTCATGTCTGAAATAAATAATATTGACTGATTATATTACTAGATATTTCATTTTTCAAGTCCACTATAGTTACGATAAACCGAGTTCTCGTTTCTAATCGATTTGGACTGCAGATACTTTTTAAAGACCGTCCACAGATGTCATTTTCATACATAAAAAAGAAAACTATTTCAATCGCCAACGGCAAAATGCAGTTTTTTAAATTTTGCACAATCTCACTAAGTCAGATTTCACAAATCTTAGATCTGATGAGATCTAAAAATGTTGGATCTGCAGACGGCCCGCAAACCAGGTTTTCTTCTTAAATTTTGTGACTTTGGGCATATCTATGGCAAAATATATTCAAGAGTTTTGAAACACGTCCTGATAATGACTATTGTGATGTCAGACATGTTAAGTTTCAAGTTTGAATGTTTAATGAGAAAAAATGAAATAATAAAAAAAACTTAATGACGCCCGCCCGCCAAACAACATTGCCCAATCTTATAACCATCGTTTTCATAAGAAACCTGGTTAAATATTATATATGGTTAAACAAAAGGACACATTAATTATATTGTTCAGTATAATAATACACATGATTTGATATGATGTTTATTGTTAGTTGTTTATTGTTATGTAAATTGAATTTTATTGAATTTTAAGATCTAGCTGTTTTCTGCACTGCTCTAACAAATGCTGTAGATCTAGTCCGGATTAAAATTGCCGAGAAACTTTTCACTATGGTTTGTGTCAGTCTAAAAATGCATATTTAATAACTGTTGGAACCAAATAAAAATTAGATAAAATTTAAACTTGAACTTAAGTCTGTTTGACATTTAACAAACTCCAAAGATGTTGAGCAGACATGTTTATTCCAACTTAGTTAATAGAAGAGCGTAGGTATCAAGCTACTTTCAGAAGATGTAGACATCCGACCCCGTTTTATCAAAAACTCGCATCTTAGCTACGATTTCCACTTACGATAGTTATTTACGATAATATTTACGATTTTCGTAAACCGTTTTACGAAACAATCGCAAGTGCGGCGATCGCAGCTACGATACGATCGCCCGTAAGTCATACAATTCAATGACGCAGTCTAAAATTATCCGAATCCGGTCACGTGATTTGGCGCGCACTTATCAAATTTGACAGACGACAACACTCTTCAACAATGTCATCCCGGAACAGAGCACCCAACTGGTCCAATGCTGAAGTAATTCAGCTTGTAGACGGTTACTGCCAGGATGCTGATGAAACCTATATTGAAGAGATCTGCGCGAGGTAGATAATTATCTGTTTATAAGTTCGTCATTATGATCCATCAGAAAAGACAAGAGATTTGGGACCGGGTTTTCGGAAACGCGCATTATCTTCTTGTTGCCCTCTTTATATCCCATCTTAAATATTTTTTATCCCATTTTAAATATTTTAAACGCTTTTATTAGTAAAACGCTTTTACGTTCCTACGATACTGTTGACTATGATATGATATAAGCTTCTTATCTTTTATATATTTGTGTGCTTTTGCATGAAAATCTGTCGAGTTGACGAGTAGGTTGGAGTAACCATGACAACATGTACATGTTTGTTCTGATGAGAACCTGTTGGGGCAAGTGTGATGTTTGTGCACCCTAGAACCTCGTTTAAACCCCCAGTGGCAAATTGTTTTGAAAAAAAAAACACACGAAATAATACAAATGTGGGACCAATCACAAATAATGTGACCAATAACAGTAATAAGCAGGACAGAGAGTGAAACAATTATAATGAGGGAACAATCACAGATAATGAGCAGAACGAAGAATGAATACAAATCGACGTACCTGATGACGTCATTTCTTGGTAAAACACGCGTGCTGTGTCATTTACTGAAGTAGGACACGTGTGTTTTCCAGGACAGCTGCAGAGGTTTTGTGATGATGTGAATTTGTTGTTTCCAGAAAGGAAGTTGTGAAAGGTGACATCGAATGTGACGTCGCATAATCCACCATAGGAACTACATATCTACAAGATATAGAAGCTTATTACATGTGTAACTTAATATAGTAACAAAATTGTATGGTCTCATAACTTATTATCATGTCACCCAGACTCATTATCAAACTAAGGCACAGGGCCAAAACGTGATAACATGTGATAATGGCCCTGCCAATTTTTGACTGATTCCAATTGTATTTGTTCTAAAGTCAATTTTTTTTTCCGTAAGAAATTTTTAAAACCAGTCAAAATATTGATCATTTATGAGCATCGCCCGACCCTCACTACCACAATGTCCGCGGAGCGTATGCTAGAGTCACTGGCAAATCGGCTTCAAGACCTCGACAAACGAACTGAAAACAGCGGCACGCCACATATTTCTGCTCAAGAAGCTTAAGCGTTCGTGGAAAGAAAAATAACGAACACCAAATCTAAAACCAAGAGTGACATTGGTAAATTAACAAAGTGGCATCGGGAAGATCGTAAAGTAAGGAATATTGAAGACATAAAGACCGAAAGAGCTTGACATTTCTTTTTCGAGGTTTCTGTTAAGTGCAAGAAAAAAGAAAAATAATGAAGAGTTTGAGCCAGTTACACTCCGTGGTTTCAAATCCAGCTTAGCCAGATATTTAGTTTCCAAAGACTATCAGGGTGATGTCAGTGGAAAGGAATTTCGACACACCCGCGAAGTTCTGAAGTCCAATTGTGTAGACCTGAAGAAAGAGGGAAAAGGCAATGTTCCCAACAAGACAGAACCGTTTACTGCAGACGAGGTGCGAATATTCTGCCAGAAAGACCTACTGGGCTATGGTTAGTCCGAACAGAAACTGAAAGTTCAACAGCTGTTGATTGTTAACATTTTGTCGGCCTTAGTTACTATCTATTTATAGACCGTCACATGATTGTTATCCTCCAAGCAAAAACAAAAAACAAAACAAAACAAAACAAAAAGCATTTAGCGAAGCAAGTTGCTCGATAATTATGCTATCAAAGAGATCAACATATTAAATATTTTATATTAGTCATAAAAAGAATGGCTATTAATGCTGTAACACATGAAAAATATGATCCATCAGGCAAAATACCTAAACATCGAGTAAATATAACTAAAACTGTATAAATCCAACAGATTACGGTTTGGTAAAAACTGTATAAATCCAACAGATTACGGTTTGGTGTAAGGGTAGCACTACTGCCTTTTGCCCTGTCGACCCAGGTTCAATCCTCGGTGACATCCGCTATGCGAGAAACAAATCCAGCATATTGGAGCAAATTACAGCATTTATAACTGTTCATTTACCTCCAAATAAGAAATCCGGTGTATAATTATTTCCACAGTTAAAACTGTAACGGTTACGTCTTCTATTACATTTTATTAACGTCACACATTGACTGAAAAATATTAAAATGTTATAACGAGGGGACCAAAAGAACAAATTCGCGAATGCAAAATATGATAAAAGTGTTGTTAAGAAAAAATAAGGTGAAACATGCACATCAGAAATTGCCCCATTCAGAAAAAATCAGCCTCCCCACACAGTCAAGAAAAAGAAAGAGAGAGCATGGTTAATAAAATTATCAGTTTTAAAAAAGACAACACTTACAATGAACAAAAAAGTCTTCCATTTTTTTCAGAGCACACTTTAAATGAGTTCAACACGAAAACCAAATTTCGGCGAAAACCAAATTTCGATAGTAAGTTAAGAATGCCTTAATGAAATTAATTAAATTATTTTGATCGAGGCCTGTGTCCCATATGAACATACTTAATTTTTGATTGGTTTATAAAATTTTTCTTCACTTCCCATCTCTCAAAAAACAACCATAATATATTCCCAATAGCAAATTTCTGTCATCTAAATTCGATTTGAAAATATTATCTCCTTCTGTCTATGCTTTTTTGTCATAAAGTGCTCGGTACATCTGTTAGTTATAAAGAATTTGTTTTGTTTCTTCAGTCCCATGTTCTTATCTCTGAACCATTATGTCAAATATAAAGAAGATTCCTAAGTGAACGTCAAAGTTAAGGCGCAGAAAGAATAAACAAGACCTTGAACCCCTAACTGTGACTTTGACTGTTGAGTCGGGAACCTGGGGTTAGCAGTCCGGACAAATCCGGACGGACAGACGCACGCACTAACGCGCGCACACACACCGAACCGGCAATGGGTGCTTACCGCAAGCGGGATCGGTAAAATGAGCCAAATGTCAGTCAAGCATCTCCGTTTCAGACATATGAACATTCATATTCCTACTTTTAAGAGAAACAGAAAATCCAAAGCTGTCGAGAAAATAGTGACGCCATTAGCGACCACAGGTTCAGCGGACCGTTGACTAATGGTAGAGAAGATAAAAAAGAAACAACATGAAGAAAAGAAACGCCGAAAGTCTGAGCGTGAGGCGATACAAAAGCTTAAAGAAGAAGAAAACGTGAAAAGAAAACCGTGGCAGTAGCCAAACGGGCCGAAGAAAAAAGTGCATAACGTGAGAAGCTCTGGCAGTTCCTGTTTCTGTATTCATCTGTGTTATCACAAGATAACAGAGCCGTTAATTGCTTTGCACTGCATGCTCAGTTTTATGATTAAAATAGATGGCATGGGAGCTTTGAGAGCCACAGAACACGACACATGAAAACATAGCAGGCTCCGTTTGATTGCGCCTGTTCATGGAAATTCATATTACTGACGCCTACCCCCGGGTTGAGCGCAACTCAATCCTACACCAACAAACAGTAAACGATGGTATACATATGGCGGTGAACATGGAACCTTTAATGCGGTATTTTCAGATTAATAAAAGAATGTGCTACTCACAATATTTATCACATTTTCTATAAATAGAACAATCGAATTAACTTGTTCTTTTTGATTGGTAATGGTGGATAAAATGATTATTTGCACGTCTGCGAATGGTATTCGATAATTTTTAACTATTTTCAAGAAATGATGAAACGCGTATTTCCATATATAATGTACAAACAGTTGTCAAGTGCGCATAAATTAACACCAAATTCTAAGGATTTGAGTTGCATCCATTTAAAGTGTATTTTTAATGGCCTATTTTTTCCCGCTTCAGGAGGCACTGACATTGGTCTACTTTCGGCTTGACGGTCAAAACATGTTGATATACTTCTTAAAATTTCTGAAATTTTTTTTTACAGATGACCGCAAAATAATTCGGTGTTATGCGATATGTGCATCATTTTTCAAGACGTTTTAAACAGCCATTACGGAGTTCTTGTGCATACGGTATTCCCTTTTTGTGTTCTATGTAAATAAAACATTTATTTTCATACAGCTTGAGCATCCAAACTTAAATACAACAACATGACACTGTATTTTTACACTGGTCTGCCAGTGGGAATTTATGTCGAGATTGAGGTACATCAAAATGATTTCCGCCTGAAACCGAAAGTAGACCCGGAAGTAAGTTTTTCTTTAATTTCCGGAAAACCCAAACATTATTTTGACGAATTGGCACTTATGATTGTAGACCAGCATATACTTATTTCAGGTATGGGTTGCTTTGGTATATTATCCATGAATTTCAGAGTTTTCATGTTAATGGTTTTTATTTTGTTTTAGTATGTGCTTGGTAATAAGACCATGAATTAGACTTAACTGAGCTTGCAAACATGAGTACATCCGTAGATAAGTAAATGTCTTCACTAAAATCTAGATGGCAATGAGTATTTTCCCCAAATTCATTTTTGAAATTTGAGCCAGTTTTCGCCATTGGCAATGTTAGTGATACCTTAACAAGACCACAATAGGGCATTATAGTTACGTTCAAAATATTCATTATCGTTAATTTACGCCTTGCAAATTGTGATTACCCATGACCTTTTATAAAACGTTCTATTGAAATAATACCAGTGTGAGTGAACTTACATTAACTCCTATTACCCCATATTTATAGTAGATCATTACTAAAAACTATTTTCGAGATGAAATTTTACAATATTTAGTGTAACAAACGTCGTTGGTTTCCAGACCTCAATGAGTCCCGATTCGGCAAACTTCTTTTGGTAAAAAAATGCAAGTGCACGTAAAATTACAAAGAAAACAAAATAAACATTTTGTTTTGGATTCCATTGTAGGAGAAATCCCAGGAAGTCTATTTAGTAATACATTACAAAGAAAACAACATGATTTTAAAATCAACAATGATAAACGAAAATATATTCAGATTTTACTTGATTAGCCGAATGCAAAAATGGCTGTACCGAACTTACTTAAGTGTTTTATGTAAACCGGTTATATATCACGTAACAATTTAACACGTAATGCCTTCATATTGAACCTTTATAAACGGACATTCTAATTTACGTGTTTTAATATATCCATAATAGCATATTTCAGCTAATGATTTTTTAAAGACTTGAAGGTAAAGGATCCGCAATGTGACGAAACCAGGGTTATCTTAAAATTCTGAAGAAAGCATAACTGTGACAAAATAGTAAAGAGGTATGAAATTGTCATTTATTATTCGATTAAACAAACGGCGACAAGTTCGTTTGCTCCATCCGCTAGCGAGAAACAAATCCACCACATTGGAGCAAATTACAGCATTTATAACTAGTACTAAATAAACTACTCGTATTCTTCGATATAATATTTTTGTTTTACTTTCATGTGAAAAAATACTACAGCTACATAAGTAATCCAGGAAAACTCCAACAAAAACAGATATTAAATAAATTATCCGACCAGTATTTGGTCTGATGTATTGTAAATATATTCTTTGAACAATTTTTATTTATCAAAAAACAAATATTTTCAATCAAACTATTCTACACATTAGTAATTTGGCCATAGCTTATGTCTTTTCGTAAACCTACATTTTTTGGTAAATGAAATATGTACGTTGGAAAACTTATAATTTGCAACAGCCTTTATTGGAATAATTAGTAAAACATGTTAATTTTCTGTCTGACGTATTGCAGAAATTTGGTTACATGAAGCGGTACAGTTCGATTGATTTACTGGAAAATGTTTATGTATTTCGGTAAAATTTGTTTAACATTGGCCTATACTTGATGCAACGAAAATAGTCAATTGTTTACTTTATTTTTAAATGACATTGAACTCGTAAGTATCAGTGATAAAAATTCCATAAATAAGGAAAGAGAAAATAAATTGTTAGATTCTGATCCGGATTTTGGGAAAAAGAGGACGGGTGGACACTTTTTATTTTCTTTTTTTATTTACGAAATACCCGAGAATAGAAGTAAAAACTAACAAAAGTAGCATGTTGGTGCCTTTCCTTGCTTGAAAAGCCAAATCAGTCTTTAATAATGACACCATGGCCTTGGGGAAAGCTTTGAAATAATAAACATTTTGTGTCATCCATGTCTTTTTTTACTTTATAATCGAAGCATCAGTATCTGGGATGGTCTAAAACCCCATTCTATCAAGAACAGAATATGTTCCGATTTTTTTACCAATCATATTTTTGGGGGCGGGTGGTTTTGGACAGGGGTGGTGGGAATAAGAATCTAGAATATTTTTTTTCTATTGCCTGTTAAAATTTTTTCAACAAATCAAACCAGATTATACAAAGAAACTTTTAGTTAAGGTTGTCGTATACAATGTCTACTTTAAAGTATTGTTAAAGTATAAATGTCGAATTTAATCATTATTTTGTCCACCTGTATTAATTCCGAATTTTCTTAATGACCATTTGTTCTTCTTATGCATTAGAAAAATAAATGCCCCCAAAACAAACGTCACATAATAAGGGATCGGTGCATGTCTTGAAAAAAAACAATAACAACAACAAGAACACAATATCAATATATACATGTGACAAAGAATTTTGTACTTACGGGAAGTTTGGATGGTGCGCTCGTTACGTAGTGAAAACCAACAACTGCAACAACAGCAGCAATATAACTAGAAAATACATCCATAACTTGATTCGCGTCGTACTCAACAAAATAACTGTTTACAGTAGAACGTGCTGCTGCAGCTTTTATAGAATAAGGTAAAAAGTAAAACTAGGAAAAAAATCACGACATTCGTAATTAACTTGCGAAAATATGTTAAGAATTTATGTTACTGCGCTTTAAATACCCTATAATTTTGCAAAAAGTAAACCTTATTTGAATAATGTTGTTCAGGGGGAGTATTAAGATACGCTGTCATAAATACTGGTATAGCTTTTCATTTTGTTTGCGAAAATGAAAATAACACCCACTTGCCATAATCGCAAAACAAAATTAAAATATCAATGTTTGTAAACAGCTACGTTGTCGAAGAGTTTTTGGTGATCGTTATTTAATGCTTGATGTACGAAGGAATGAAAACATGTTATGTTCGAAAAGTAATGTCACATTAGCTTGGCCGCCACTGTATACGTGGGTTCATTTACCAAAGGGATCGCCGTATGTCAATAAGAGGTTAAGACACAATACGAAAGAAATCCTGGTTGAAAATTCACTTCCCTGATTACCATTTCGTAACCTTAATTAACATAAAACACAAGATCCAAATTCAATTTCAACATTTAATTTGGAAAATCGCTAAGATATCACTTGGGTTTACCGAATGAACTCTATTAATTATAACATTTGCAATGAAATCATAGATTTCTCCATACATACATTTCTCTACATATATCATCGACAGCAAATATCGTACAAATAACTTCAACAAATGCATGTTATGACACCGAAAATCATAAATCAGTTCATTAATAACTGAATTCGTTTGCTATAAGCTGAACAGATTTTATACGTATAAAAAATCAGTGTGTGCACTTCGGTAACCCAAAGCTGAATGACAACCCTGCGATATACAGCACGAATCTCTCGTGCGAAAACTACCATCTAGCGGTTACTTCATTACAAACAAGTGAAATTAATTTCATTCTTATTCGTACCTCAAACTTAGAAAATTATATGTACCGAATATAGTTCATAACTGATTACATTTGAGTAATTTAAACTCATCAATGTACCAGTATACTACGCGTTTGTTGTATGTAAAGCGTATTAGTTTGACGAATAGCATACAGTCAAGCAATGATTTTCCTCGGTACCTTTTAATTATAGTATCTGCTACCATAACTAAAACTATACATCACATCGACAATTTGTTTTGATGCATGCGAACGTTATTTTTAGAGCGCGTGTAATTGTTCTTTATTGATGGTGGGAAAATCTGCTAGACAAATTGGGATGCTGATTATAGTCAATAATCTTATGGTTATTCAATTAATTTTTTGTGTCGCCTGACTAGGACTAGGCGACATAATAGGGATTACTTTGTCGGCGTCGGCGGCGTCCAGATTTCCTTGTCCGGAGCATAACGTTGGTCCAAATTACACCAAACTAGGTATTCATGTTTCTGGCAATGATTCGAAGTGCAGTGCACAAGAACAATAACTCTACCTTGTTCCGTTTTGAATTATTCCCCTTTGATTTTTATAGAGCATTTCTTGTCCGGAGCGTACCTTTGTCACCATAGGTTCAAATAACTCCAAACTTGGTATGCATGTTTCTGGCAATGACTCGAAGTGCAGTGCACAAGAACCGTAACTCTACCTTGTTCGGTTTTTAAATTATTCCCCTTTGATTTTTATTGAGACTTTTTTGTCCGGAGTGTTACTTTATAACCAAAGGTTCAAATTACTTCAAACTTGGTACGATGTTTCTGGCAATGACTGGAAGTGCAGTGCACAAGAACCATAACTCTATATTGTTCCGTTTTTGGATTATTACCCTTTGATTGATTTTTATAGAGCATTTCTTGTCCAGAGCGTAACTTTGTCACCATAGGTTCAAATGACTCCAAACTTGGTATGAAAGTTTCTGGCAATGACTCGAAGTGCAGTGCACAAGAAAGTAACTCTACCTTGTTCTGTTTTTGAATAATTCACCTTTGATTGATTTTTATGGAGCGTTTCTTGTCTGGAGCGTAACTTTGTCTCCATAGGTTCAAATGACTCCAAACTTGGTATGCATGTTTCTGGCAATCACTCGAAGTGCAGTGCATAAAGAACCGAAACCTTACCTTCTTCCGTTTTTGAGTTATTCCCCTTTGATTGATTTTTAATGTGTTTCTTGCCAAGGGCATAACTTGTTGTGCATGTTTCTTGCAATTAGACAATTATTTTATATGTGAATTTTGTGCAAATACATTGCTAATAACTGTACAACAAACAACTAATTAACATTTTTTATGTCGACTAACGAATGTTGGGTCAGGCAACACATCCGACTCGCGGAGTTCTAGTATTAGTATGCAGTGACCTTTAGTTTTTTATGGAGATTTAATTTACAAACTTAAGAAGATAAATGGCAATGTTAATTTCTCCCGGTTAATCGAAAAAACCATCTGTAAATTTAAAAAGAAAGGTTACCAACATGATATTTTACAGCGCTCTGCGTGCCTGGTGATTAACCCTTCTACAGTAAATCATTATGCTTACCTCTTTGGTTGCACGAAGGTGGCAGGGGTTTAAGAGTTTATGAAGGTTTATGGGGAAATCTTTTCTTAAAAAACCTAGAAGCTCGATTTGTTTCTTTTATACCTGTCATCGTGTTCTTGCTGATTTTACTCCAGGAGCTCTGGTCTCGGTAAGATCATCGAGTACCCGCCCTTTGGCTTTGCAATGCTATTAGATTCTTATGTTTTATGTTTGTGTGCTTTTGCATGCAACATTGTTGAGCCGATAAGTGGGTTGGAGTGGTTTCACCAAGACAACTTGTATTTGTTTTGTGATATGAGAACCTGTTGGGGCAAGTGTGAGGTTGGTGCACCCTAGAACCTGGTTTAAACCCCCCAGTGGCAATTTGATTTGCCACTGACCGTTCCAAGGCGGTAACCCCTCGGGTTCTCATTTTTGTTAATTGTTAGTGGTGTCTCTTTTGAAACTGATCATTTTATTAACCATGTTCTCTCTCCCTCTCTTCTTTTTGACTGTGTGGGGAGGCTGTTTTTTCTGAATGTGGCGATTCCTGATATGGATATTTCACCTTTTTAGTTGATTTTCTCAATATAACATGACATAAACTTAAAGCATTGCTCCCTACCCTTAGAGAAGAGGAAGACAAGAAACACCATGTACAAATAAATAAGAATAAACTTTATGTTGACGGAAAACTCCACAAATTATACATTAACGGTAAAGTGGGCGATCCCCAGCTCGGAATGCCAAAACAACAAAAAAGATGTCTGAAGGAATTAAAACTGTTATGTTGGAATATACATGGTCTGGCGAGGAAACTTTCTGATTCAGATTTCCTTGATTTCATTGAAAGTTATGATATTTTATTCTTTACAGAGACTTGGTTACCCCCAAACTGTGAACTAAATTTGCAAATCAATGGATTTAATTGTGAACACTTATTTGGTAATAAATCTTCAAATACCCGGAGATGTCGCTTTAGCGGCGGCCTCTCTTTGTATTATAAGTTTTTACAGATTTTTATTCACATTATACCATATTGATTTGTTTCGATAACAGTATTTTTGTCTCTAAGTTGATTTATAATGTGCAGGTATACCTTGATCTTCATTGTTGTGCCATTAATTAAGGGTCTACCACACACCTCCCAATTCTGTTTAACGATAAAAAGAAAATTATCAAAATCTCAATAACGGAAAAATGCCGTTAAATGAAACTTTGCACAAATGTATGTTATTAATGTATCTTTATTTAATGGAGAAAATGAATAATTTGTCGGCTTTACACACTTCGTTTCCGGAGTCTTCGTATATTTCGGTCATATGTTTCCGAAAGATGCCGGAAACAAGAGTAGATTAATATAACAAAATGTAGCAAAATGCGCATTCCAAAGTATTTTCAAATTTCAAGGAACATAAAACAAAGAAATCTATGAATTTAATTTGATGCAAACTTTACTGAGCACGGTAAATCATCCATTAACCATGGGTAAAACATAAAGAAAACAAAGGTGTTAATAACAACATCAACGTTAATATCAACATCCAAGTTGACATCAATTTCTCTGAGGATGTGAAGAATGCCGAGATCGGAGAGGCTGTCACCCGTCATCGTACTGCTCATGTAAAATTTGATACGGCGCATAGAACTGAATGAGCGTTCACAGAATACCGATGTAGCCGGCAAGACAGTCAGCCTTGTGAATCTCGGGATATGCGGCCTTAGGTGTTCTGTCGAGTAGAGGCGGCAAGACAGTCAGCCTTGTGAATTCCAGGATATGCGGCCTTAGGTGTTCTGTCGAGTAGAGACAGAAGAGTTGACGGCCTTGGTCTGCCGTCATCTTGACTCCACCGCGTCGTCCATCGTAGAATTTCTCCCTCAATCTCTTCTTTAGATATAGTCATGTCCTAACTGGAGCTTGTGAATATTGAATCAAAGTGTCCACAATTAAGGTTCCTGATCTTTGAGGGCACGAGGAAGGGAATTTTTATTGATGAGCTTTAGCCTTTAACCTTCCCCAATAGGCAAATTAACGCCAAAGGCACGCTTAAAATTCGACCAAACGGCTTGAACCCGCTAACATCCCCACCCCCTCCTGTTTTGGGGACTTGAAAATGTCATTTTCTTGTTCATCTTGTAGGCCCGGGCCTACAGGGCCTAAAAGAAGCTACGCCACTGCATTTCAGAAACTTTACTTTTTGTACATTCTCTTTGTGACGAGATTCGTTGACTTAAGACGGACGGGGATGTGGCTCAGTGGTAGAGCGTTCGCTTTGCATGTGAAAGGCCCCGGGTTCGATCCCGGCATCTCCATGTCTTTTACCGTTTTGCGTCTACGTTTTCATCAATAAACAAACTTTTCACTTAATTCTCCACAAAACAGAACTGATCAAGTTTTGATAGTTAAAGCTTGCACTTACAATCCTTGTCTCAACTACAGACTGTAGATCCTGTAATTTATGGAGCATATCACTGTCATTCTCCAAAGAAAAGTTTTTCAATCCGATCAACAGTTGAAGGGCTTCTTGAAAAAAGGTGAAATATGCATATCATATATTGAAGATTCAATTCATTTCCTTGTTGGGGGTCCTCATAAGCCTTTAATTCCGATTTTGTTTCAGTCATTATCTGATAACTTCTTTGCCAGGAACGAGTTCAGCAAGTTTCTCTCCCACTCGTCACTGTCGTGCTCTGACGGCAAGTCCGTGTCTATCTCGTAAAGTAGTCTCGACATCATTGAAACTCGCGGATTAAGGTACTGCGCTTTTCGCTATTGCTTTGCTATAGACAAAAAAGAAAGAAGAATATAAAAATCTCTAAAACGACACAATGCACTTCCCTTAATACTTTGCACAAATAAATGCTATAAGTGATAATTTGTGATAAATTGCAAATAGAATTTTAGGGGTTTTGGGGGTCTTATTATTTTACTTTACTGCTCTAACTTTTCTTAAACATAATTTAATAATATTGGTTTGTGCAAAGCTTGATGAAACTGCATTGTGCCATTAGAGAGATTTATATATTTTTCTTTTTTGTCTATGGCAAAGCAATGGCGAGAAGCGCAGTACCTTAACACGGCCAAAGAAATATCGGCGTCCTCATTACTATCATTATCTGACGTGACTGCACTCATTTCGCCGTCACAAAATCCAACAGTTTAAAACACTTTACGATTGAAAAATGGTGAAATATGCATATCAGGAATCGCCACATTCAGAAAAAACAGCCTCCCCACACTGTCAAGAAGAGAGGGAGAGAGAGCATAATTAATAAAATGATCAGTTTCAAAAGAGACACCACTAACAATTAACAAAAATGAGAACCCGAGGGGTTGCCTCCTTGGAACGGTCAGTGGCAAATCAAATTTCCACTGGGGGTTTAAACCAGGTTCTAGGGTGCACCAACCTCACACTTGCCCCAACAAAAAGACTGTTTCACGTCACACCAACCCTTCACAATCCACCTTATGGAGAAGCCGGTTATTGAGCCCTATGCCTTTCACATGCGAAGTAAACTTTCAACATTCTACTATTTACTCCGAAACATTTATACTTACGTTTTATTTTGTTTTCATTTCTCGCTGCATCAGCAAATTTAACGATTGAATCGATATTTGATGGTTTTCATTTGGGTATGGAAAACAGTTGGGTTGTTTAAAGTGTGAAGCCCGATTTACAGACTCATTAATACAGAAATTATTAGAAGAATTATTCCGGCTTTTCGAATGGATTTGGAACAGCCATGTTGACGATAAAGTGAATGACGGCAAGGTTTTTTTCCACAGCAATTCGCATTGTGTACACACCGGTCACGTGATCATCACATTAGCTTGATGACGTGACCGGTATTTATAGAATTGGTTAGAGTTAGGGTTAGGTTAGCTTGATGACATGACCGCTATTTATAGAATGCAGCAATTCGTGGGATTTCGTTTTGGGATGCACATTCATTGTCATTTCATTTATCGAATTGTCATACCTCTAATGATAACGTTCGCTATCAGAATCATGATGTTTAATGCAATAAATGAATTGTTGTAAATGAAAGGTCGCATTAAGCCATCTGTCGCCAGTACACTTACAATCGAACTGATTACATGTAAAAGAGAAATGAATGGGGAAGTCATTGTATTTGTAGCGTAATCGTTCGTCGACGACCTGTGTTATACAGAACGGGGATGTGGCTCAGTGGTAGAGCGTTCGCTTTGCATGTGAAAGGCCCCGGGTTCGATCCCCGGCATCTCCATGTATTTTACGTTCGCTCTCTAAAATTTGCATGCGATAATAAATTAAAGTTTACGTGGATTCATGATTAATTAGCGCGCGTAAAGGGAAAAAGTTATCTGCTGACATTTGACGTCCATCTTAAATACGACGTTTTTATGCCCCCGCCATGAAATGGCGACGGGCATTAAGAGTTGCTCCTGTCACTCCGTCCGTCCGTCCGTCCTTCCGTCCATCCGTCCGTCCTTCCGTCCGTCCGTCCGATATTCTCGTGAACGCAACTCCTCCTACACTACTGGTCGGAAATTAATGAAACTTTACCACAATGCTTGGCCTGATATGTAGTTGTGCATGAAGGTGGGGTTTCGCTCTTACATGTTCCGTTCAGAAGTTATTGCCCTTTGATACTTCCATTTACATTAGTTTTAATAGGAGTATATCTCGTGAACGCAACTCCTCCTACACTACTGGTCGGAATTTAATGAAACTTGACCACAATGCTTGGCCTGATATGTAGTTGTGCATGAAGGTGGGGTTTCGCTCTTACATGTTCCGTTCAGAAGTTATTGCCCTTTGATACTTCCATTTACATTAGTTTTAATAGGAGTATATCTCGTGAACGCAACTCCTCCTACACTACTGGTTGGAATTTAATGAAACTTGACCACAATGCTTGGCCTGATATGTTGTTGTGCATAAAGGTGGGGTTTTGCTCTTACATGTTCCGTTCAGAAGTTATGGCCCTTTGATAATTCCATTTACATTAGTTTTAATAGGAATATATCTTGTGAACGCAACTCCTCCTACACCTCTGCTAGGAATTTGATGAAACTTTAACACAATGCTTGGCCTGATGTGTTGTTGTGCAAAAAGGTGGGGTTTTGCTCTTACATGTTCTGTTAAGAAGTTATGGCCCTTTGATACTTCCATTTACATTAGTTTTAATAGGAATATATCTTGTTTCTTATATTTTGTGCATTTTGCCGATAACTTAAAAACTACTTGAGATACTGCCTTGAAACATGAAATATATTTTCACCATCGAAATCTACATCATAACCAACAAGACCCATAACCATGCTTCCAATATTTTCAAATTATGCCCCTTTTTCACTTACATTTTGTGTTAAGAAAAATATACACTTTGCCCTTAACTTTGTTTGGAATGGAGGGATTTCAAAATAACTTGGCACAAATGTTCACCATAACAAGGCGGTGTGTCGTGACTGTAGGTCCAAGGTCAAGGTCACTGTTACTAAAAATAGAATTTTCTTGCAAAATCTTGTCCGCTCTGTAACTTTGTTATTTCTTATTGGATTTTTAAATAACTTGGTATAATTGTTCACCATATCAAGACGGTATGTCACATACATGCCCAAGCCTTTAGGTCCAAGGTTAAGGTCACTGTTACTAAAAATAGAGTTTTCTTGTCCGGGCTGTTACTTTGTTATGAATGGAGGGATTTCAAAATAACTTGGCACAAATGTTCACCATGACAGGGCGATGTGTCCGCACAATACCCAAGCCTGAAGGTCCAAGGTCAAGGTCACTGTTACTAAAAATATAATTTTCTTGTCCAGGCTGTAACTTCATTATAAATGGAGGGATTTCAAAATAACTTGACACAAATGTTCACCATGACAGGGCGGTGTATCGCGTACCATGCCCATGCCTGTAGGTCAAGGTCACTGTTTATTAAAATAGAATTCTCTTGTCCGGGCTGTAACTTTGTTAGGAATAGATTGATTTCAAAATAACTTGACACAAATGTTCATCATGACAAGATGGTGTGTCCCGTACCATGCCCATGCCTAGGTCCAAGGTCAAGGTCACTGTTACTAAAATAGAATTTTCTTGTCAGGGTTGTAACTACATTAGGAATATAGTAATTTCAAAATAACATTGACAGAGTTGTTTATCATGACAAGGTGGTGAGTTGTGTACCATGTCCATGCCTGTAGGTCCAAGGTCAAGGTCACTGTTACTAAAAATAGAATTTCCTTGTCCGGGCTATAACTTTGTTTTGAATGGAGGGTTTTCAAAATAACTTGGCACAAATGTTCACCATGTCAAGGTGGTGTGTTGCGTACATTACCCATGCCTGTAAGTCCAAGGTCAAGGTCACAGTTACTAAAACTTGAATTTACTTGTTCGGGCTATAACTTCTTTATGAATGAAGGGATTTCAAAATAACTTGGCACAAATGTTCACTATGACATTGCATTGCATTACCACCAACTTCTTCACAGACATTTCCGTAATGAGAAGACAACAGTGCCACAAATACAAATAATTTACTTGATCATCAAGTTTATGCATATTCTTATAATTACTCGAACATCACTGTCTTTGAAATGCTATTATTACCATCATTGCACTTTAGTATTTGGAAACGATGCATAGCGGGGGCATCCGTGTCCTATGGACACATTTCTAGTAAAAATTATGAAATATACGCTAAAATTAAAATAATGTTAATAAAATCATAAATTAAATATTCAAAATGATTTTATATCAATTCTAAATTCTTTTAAAATATAGTATCATCATCATCAAATAAACAAAAACAATAATTGAATACGCGCCAAGCATAGGGCATTTTATTTAACTAATAATACACACAGCAAACACATTTTCACACATCTCAAATAAAACTGGTAGATTGGCCACTAGCCTGATGATTATTTCTTTAATTTTTAACGCAAAAATTAAACTGTGTGTATCAGAAATGTGTCCGTTTTTAAAGTTTCATTCATAAAAATAAATCCATACAAATATCACATTATTGCTAAACTCACATTCTCATAACTTCGAAAGTTGCCCTAAATTAAAATGATGACATCAGCATTTTGTCAGAAAATGTACATTTGTTGGTTAGCTTTTCAAGATTTAATAAATAAAAAAACGTGTTTATTGGTATCATTTAAATAGGTTTGAGAAAAAAATACTAATAATAATGATAATAATAATACATAAGACCCATCCTGTTTTTAAACGACTCAAACCACAAATATATCTTAACCCACTTCTGTTATTTGTGCGTGGGATGCTACGTAAATAATGAAACATTTACTCTGTAAGGGAATAAAATGTTTTCGTGCATTACAAAACTTAGCTTTACCATCAAAATAAACTAATTTATCTTTTTGTAATCTCATAAACAAGACTCGTCATATGATTATTAGTTGATGGGCCACTGGGCGTAGTTTTCAACCAAACACCAAAACGTTTGTTTACTAATATCCTATAAATAGATGGAAAGAGAACCTTGAAATAATACACTTTCATCACACCCTGGTACCGTCTATCCGAAACTCGTCGTACTTTGTTTATTTCAAGATGAAATGCTGTGACACTTTCAGATTAAAGTTATTAATTATTCACCAGGATGCTGATATGTTTCATTTTTTAAAAGGCTTTGAATTGCCGGAGATCAATAAGAAATACTTATATTAACTCCCCTCTACAACCCGTTACCGAGCGCTTTATTTTTCGGTATCACGCTGAGGTGTGTTCTTTCATGTTTAAAATAGCCATAAACCATCACAAGTCGCATGTTAGTCGTGGGAATCGATGGTAAGATGACTTGACGTCCTAAGCGGTTCGTGACGTAATTGTTTTACTGTAACGTTATGCTGTTGCTCTCAGTTTAACGGTTTCGCAATCGACATATGTTAGTGTATCACCGTAGGTCCTATTTTGACGCTGCCCTGTTTCGACGCCCAATTTGTTTTCTTAGTGTTCACCATAATTTTCCTTCCAATCACTAAGCCAGAATTTCAAATATTCTGCGCCGCTTATCTGGTAACCTTCCTCTGTGGATCCCGCATATATGCGGTAATGACGTTCGTTAACCTGCAGCGTGCGGTTCCCGCATATTTGCGGGATGTTGACGATTTCTTGCGTGTAGGATTCGACGGTGATTTACGAGCGGAAAAAACGAGTTCATGCTAATTTTCTAGATTTTGTCCTTGATGTTGGCGGGAGTTAACTCGTTATATTTATAAATAAATCAATTAAATAATTAATAAATAAATCACAGTATTTACAGACATTTTAACAAAATTCACTTAATTTTTTTTACTATTTCTTAATTATTTTTTTTCTTTTTTTCCCTATCATTTTGAGTGTATTTTTTATATTTTGTTGTAGACATATATGATTCTTTTTTTTGTATTTTTCTACTGTTTTTCCAAACTATATATACAGATATATAAATTATAACTGAAACTCTACCACTGATATGATAATATTAAGTCACTCCTTATTCGTTAACGCTATCTGTGTCTTCCCCCCACGTTTTCGTTTCCACTGCACCAATATCCAGATTTTGTCCTTGATGTTGGCGGAAGTTAACTCCTTATATTTATTCGATAACCCAGGCATCAGAGCCAACCTTCTTATTTCTCCCAAGGTGGGTTTCTTATTTAGTTCAAACTAAGCTAATTCCACTTCCAGTTTGCATTCTGAGTGAAAAGCCTTCTCAGCTTCGAATTTCCAAGTTCTCCTCTTTCTGATTGTTTTTTTCTTAGAATAGCGTTTCTCGGACACTGAAGAGAAGATATCTTCGGACGCTGGGTTGATCTGACCTCCTTCCACGTCCGACTCTACTGAAGCGACCCTTGCCGGAATATTGTCCACCCACTCTCTAACTCTGTCTTCTTGACCACTTTCCATATCTGATTCAGATAAATCTCCTTCGCCATCGTTGTCAACAACACCTTTCTCTCTTGCTTCAGAGCTCTTTCCCGGCTCTACATTGGTTTCTATCACCCGGCGCGTCTCCAAGTTGCTAACGACGCTAGAATATGAAGGCAATTTTCACTGCGTTGTGACACGTGTGTATTGGGATCTGTTAATTCGCTGAAGCTCAGTCAGAATGTGACATAATTGGGATTAGTTATGTGTTGATTCAACTAAAAAATGCATGCGAGTGAAATGCACAAGAAAATAAACGCGAAACTTACATGGAAATTTCTTTTACGACACTAGTTAGTTTTAAAAATTAAATGAATACAAATGCTTGTACAAAGATGTTTGAAGACCAATTTGATAAAGATGCAGATATCATAAACTGAGACAACAGACCAGTCTCAGTTTTCAAGCATCTTATTGGTTGAAACTGAGACAAGTATCCAAGTAAACCATCAAAAGCTTTAGAATAACTGTCCAGTACATGTATATACACTTTGTATACAGCTGACACTTCTCTGTAGCAATTTAGTTCAGTCTTTTAATAATAACCACTTTTGAGAAATTAAAGCTTTCAACCCTAAGTTGAACTGTGACAGCTTTAACCACAAAAATAACAACCCATGAAATTGTCCTTCAGATACTGAAGATGAGCCACATCCTACTTTTTCAAAATTAACCCTAATGACATTTCCCTCTTTCATTATTACTGATGATAACAAGCAATCTGTACCAAAAAAGTAGACTTGAACAACAGTATCAAGAGTGTTTGCTTCAACGTTCAAGGAACTTTTCAGACGAATATAACTAAATCACTCATTCTCAGGAAAATCGACTCTTACTGCACTTGCTAACCAATTTGTTAGACTCAGAGAAGAAAATTGACTTGTAAAAAGTATTGACGAAACAGGATACATAAACTGATACAGCTTTTAAACACACCGATGTGCTCCATGTTTATAATTGACATGCGTGCGTGTGTTTTTTTGAAGAAGAGAAGGCAATTCAGTATGTACGATTTTTTACATAATTAAATACACAAACTTTACTTTTTTATGCTCCCCGAAAAAATTCGGGGGAGCATATAGTCGCCGGGTTGTCCGTCCGTCCCTTTAAAAGAACAAACAGCGTAGGTTGTATTAAAAGTTTGGTATCATTACGAATACAGAAATCTGTAGCGGACATGAAATAAAGTGTCTTATTAGTTTTTTTGTTTCATTTTTTAGATTTTGTTTTTCGTAAGTTTGCGACTCGATTCTGATTTTTAACCTTTTGTGGTTTTGTTAAAATTTTGAAACGATTTCAGCATTAACCTGCAAAAAAGTCTAGAGTTCTTTCTGCTATGTACTTTATTTAGGTAATATCTCAATATGATGTTGATTACGACAAATTGCACAAAGTCTATAATTATTTGAGTTAATCGAACTGCACATAAAATATTTTAGATAATATTATACCAAAAAACAATATTTAACAATAAGTTATTACGTTTTTAATTACTACAGGTATCAATATTGATTAAAAACATAAAAAGCGCCATCTACATCTTGAAACATTTACTCCAATCAAGAACGGTTTGTTTGAACAATAAACCTCGACGCGGAAGTTGTGTTGTATTATTGTAGAAATATTTGCTTATCCACTGAAAATATTTAATGAAAGCATGGTTTATATTTTAGTATGTGCCTGTATTTTTCTTCTTGCTTATGTTGAAGCTGTATGCCCAGGAGGTGTGTATAAATGTCAGTGGAGCCCATGGGAGGGATGGCACAGCTGCAGCCAGTCTTGTGGCGGTGGAATCCAGGATCGACGGAGACCTATATGCTGTAGAGTGGATTTAGCTGCTGGTGCTGATGCATGTTTACGGGATTGTGGTGTGTCAAATACCGACCAATATGATTACAGAGGATGTAATGCATTTTGTTACAACGGTGGGACAGTCCATTACGATTATGATAAAAATGGAGACTGCCGATGTCCACCTACACATTCAGGAAATTGCTGCGAAACACGTATGTTAAGTGTATTTCTTTTATTACAAATACTTAAACAAATCACTGCTTTTATAACAAAAATGCCATAAACTTACACATTTATGGTTGTTAATCTTCCTTACCAATAAACTTACTTGCAATTAAAACTATTGTTCTTGTGTAACAGCGCAGTATGGTTAAATATTATTGAAAAATATTCACCAACTCGAAGAACTTAGAAAGCCACCAAACACGACAAATATTACCAATCCGCTTTTCCGTAATGCGGCAACTTTGTAGATTCACAAATCTATTTTTACCTTGACTCCTAAATGACCGTCGCAAACTGCCCCAAAATACAGTCTTGTGTCATTTTTGGTCGGAAATTAGCGAGTGTTTACAGTTTTACGACGTTCAGCTTTAAACAAAAGACTACTTTGCGGTAGATACTTGTTTAATATTTAAAAGTGCAAAAATCTGTGGTAAATGTGTGGAAAAGGAGTAAATGATTTTTTATTGGGTTAGCGTATATGATGCGATAATTGACATGAATGTAGGTTATTGTTAAAGAAACAATTATCAAAATCTCTCTAACGGCAAATGCAGTTCAATAAAACTTTGCACAAATACATGTTATTTATGTATCTTGATTGTGCATATGTTAAGAAACATAACAACAGTTAATAAAAATAACTATTGTTAAAAATTCCCATAATTCTGTTTAATTCATACACATACACTAAAAAGACAAATTAGTTTAAATTCCCAAATGATGCTAAAGTATTTTTCAAGAATGCCATTGACCTTAAACTATCTAGCTACCGTTACATACAACCAAAAATGCAATAGTCAAGACGATAGTTTTTTTTTCAAAATGAATGATGGAAAAGATGTGGCCTTATTTTTTAAATTTTTTTATATCAAATGTTCATTAAGCGTTGGTTTAGAAAAATGGTTTAAAGTTCAGACGAATTTTAACTACATCTGCATCGGAAAAATTACATTTTGAAATGTGGTACCAATACCCTCGTGTCAAACGTTTACCTGTTTAAATATTTCTTTTTGTAAGACCCAGTAAAGTCACTTAACCTCCTTTATTCTTTCAAATTATTTTTGGGAGTAATTGTTTGGACTAATAAATAATATTAATTTTCAATGCATTCAATGATATTAAGTTTCGTTTTGCCTTTAATTGAAGCATAAGAGCAATTCACGCGATGTAGCATGCCAAATGATCGCAGATAAAATATAAAATACTTTAAAATTTGTATTTTTAAAATACACAGTTTCTTTTCCATATACTAAAAGATGCAACCTCTACTCATAAAGAAATTTCTTAGTGACAAATAACTTTCGGTTGATTGTCGGTTACATGAAGATTACCCACCCCGCAAACGAGATTTAAGTATTTCGCTTTGGGTATATAACATTTAACAAGAAAAAGTTTACATAACGCTTGTTCTTTTTTGCATGTAATACTATCTCAACGATGAAGAAGAAAGCCTTATTCTAAATGGCGTTGAAGAGATTGATATAGCTATGAGTATGAAATTAGATATTTTACTTAATGCCGATGATATTGTATTGTTTTCAGGTTAACAACACATTAAATGTTTTGTGCGAATATTGAATTAAATGTGAAGTAACTATAAATTTACAAAAAATAATGGTTATTAAAGGGAGGCGTAGTACTTAAAAATAATGTGCTTAGGTACAATGGACATTTTTTAGAAATTGTTAAGTTTAAAAACCTAGGAACTGTATTTACTAGCAGGGGTGCATATAATTAACATGATGTTTAGAAGTCAGACTCTTAAAGCAATTTTCAAGTTAAAAATCCTTGTATAGTTTAATAGTAGAAATTTCGCCAAAGCATTATTTAGAACCTTTCGAAAAAACTTACCTATTCCAATGCATTTATCCGAGATTTCTGGCTTTAATAAAGGAACATCGTCAGAAATATTCAATTTTGTTTCTACAAATAATTATTCGGAGATAAAATCAGTAAGCAAAACAGTTTTGAATTAGGAAAGTTCCCTTTGCATATTCAACGTTAAGCAAATGTTATAAGGTTTGGTTGAAACTTTGTGATCTAGATTCAGTTTTGTTCATACAGCGTACCTTGGCTGCTCGGTAAAACTTTAATTTTGTTACCTATTTAAAATCAAGTCACTATTTATTGAGGCACTCTTCTAACTGAGATGGTATCTGTATCTGCAATCAGATAAAAAGGGCATTGTACAGTTGTAAATTGGAAAAGTTTTGTCGGTGGCATAAATTTGTTATAATCATTGGATGCAAAAGAACGATAACTTAAACGTTCAAACATTGAATTTGTTATAGTATTGGCGATATAGACAGACAGACTGAGAGCACAAATGTTATAACAATCACATCCTATACCTGGGACTGGGTCCCTCTCCCGCCAGTCTCTTAATTTTCGTACATAAACCTTAATTTTAAAGGGCACCAGCATAGCATGCAAGTTGGGCTCTTATTTTTTCTTCCTTTTTTCATATAACCTGATTTTTGATTGTATAGAAAAATCATTGCATGCGGAAAGGGGCTCATCCATCTAACTTCCTTTCAAATATAACATCGGAAAAATCGAATAGGTTTTGGTGTCCTATCCTTTTCGGTTTATGTTCCATTTTTAATCATAGGCTCAATAGATCAGAGCCTGTAATATTGACTATCCAGAGAGGCTGTTTTGACATTTAATCCCCCCCCCCCGAGTATAAATCGGTAACCGGCGCCACATATTGTGGCGTTGAATTCGCGTTTTATTCGCGCAACTTATTTTTAGCTCACCTGAGCTGGCTCAGGGTGAGCTATTAGGATCGGTGCGTGTCCGTCGTCTGTCCTCCGTTCACCATGACAAGGCGGTGTTGCGTACAATACCCATGCCTATTGGTTCAAGGTCACTGTCACTAAAAATAGAATTTTCTTGTTAACACTATTGGTCACATTTTTGCTCCGATTGTCATGAAACATGGTCAGGACGTATGTCCCAGTAATGACTCGGACAAGTTCAAATATGGGTCTTCTTGGGTCAAAACTAGGTCACTGTTACTAAAAATAGAAATATATTGTTCAGGCTGTTAATTTAATATTTCTCATTGGATTTCAAAATAAATTTGCAAAAATGTTCACCATGACCAGGCGGTGTGTCGCATACAATACCCATGCCTGTTGGTCCAAGTTCAAGGTCACTATTACTAGAAATAAAATTTTCTTGTCTGGGTTGTCAATGTGTTATTTCTTATGGGATTTTATAATAACTTGGATAAAAAGTTCAACATGTGAAGACCGTTCTAAGGCAATATCCCCAATGGTTCTCTATTTTTGTTAATTGTTGCGTCCTATTTGAATTGACATACTTATAACAAACATGCTCTCAATCTTCCTCTTCCTTTTCGCTGCGTGGGGAGGCTGTGTTTTGTGTGTGGCGATTCCTGATATGCACATATATTATTTTTTTATTGGATTTTAAAATAACTTGGTGTAAATCTTCACCATATCAAGACGTTGGGTGGCGTGTAAGCCCATTCCAAGGTCAAGGTCACTGTTACTAAAAATAGAATTTTCTTCTTCGGGCTGTAACTTTGTTATGAATGGAGAGATTTCAAAATAACTTGGCACAAATGTTCACCATGACAGGGCGGTGTGTCGGGTACAGTACCCTTGCCTGTATGTCAAGGTCCATGTAACTAAAAATAAACATATACACAGAGACACGGTTTGGCGGCCATATTGACCTATTTCTGTTTGTCGAGTAAACAAACCTTGACCTCGCTGACTGCAATATATATGCGCGTAGCCAAATTTCTTAAGTTTTTAATTGGAAATAAAATGTTTTTAACAAATTATAATCGTACATTATCTAGATAGTTCTCTTTTCTTGGAATTTTCGTTTAATTAAGTTTAAATCTGGCTTATTATTTTATAATAAACCGATCAGCTGATATATGTCAAATCACTTCTAAATATAAACAGCACAGTATTTTACATTCCTGGCGATTTGTTTTTTGTTCCAAGCCGGTCCAAGTTTGACTTTTTATTTCAATATTGCAGACAATAAAGGGGAAAGGAGCTTAGTTTTGTCTGGTTTGAAATATTAGATAAAATATTTTAACCTAGATTTTGTATATTAGGTTGATATGAAACCTAAAATTCAAATACTAAGTTTTGGAATGGATTACCAACAGAAAGGATTTCAACTGAACTCAATATTAATTATCTAAATAGCACACATCTTGTTTGTTTGTTGTTATCTTTATTCAAAGTAGAGTGAATTATTTAGTGAAGTACAGACTTCATGTTGAACATCCTCAAATCTGGGTAAGAATATTCTAATATTCTAACCCAGCTTAAATCTAGTAGCTCTGGTGTAATCATTACTTTGGAGGCTGTCACTGTCTTCTTAAATGCTGGGGGCTTCTGATTTTAATTATCCATTATAAGAAGATTTCCAATTTCATGTGACCAGCCTGGGGTTCATGCAAAATTGATTTATGCAGATGGATCTTAACACTTATAATTAAAATGATATTAAGAATATAAACTTGATTGTTGAATTATAACTCTTCTCATCAAATCTAGAGTATAAAAGTGCTGCCATTTGTAAAACATCAAATACGCAGACAAATGTAATATTTGAAATAACCACAAAAATAGATGTTTTACTTGATTTAGACATAGGTTTTTAAGTAATAACTTGTATCTTATGGTATAATAGATTGTATCTATTAGTATAAAAAAGACAACTTTATTTGTGTTTGGACTTTTCACTATGCAAATTATCTTGGGAAAATTTGAAATCTTGATAGTTTTAGTCAAGGGGTTTACCATGACACAACATTACTAGTAAACATGTTAACCACCTATTTCTCTAATGACGACTAAATATGCTTAATACTTGACACTTCCCTTGTCAAGACTTTGAAGCATGATTGTTCTGCTAATAATATAAAGCATGCTGAAAGAGATCTCCTGAATGTAATTTGTCAATATAAATTAAATAAATATAATCATGTAACAACAAAGTAAATTTCTCAAAATTTCTCAATAAAAAGAATAAATAAATAGATGGAAATAAAAAAACTGTAATGTGTTAATATATATTATCATGTAAACAATTCAAATGTATTTGGGTTATATATTAATTATGTGATAGTAGCAAAAGCTAATAGAACAATATCACATCAATTTACAACAATATAAGTTTATTTAATAGTATTTCATAAGCTAAACCTTATATGCAGCTAATATGAATAATTCCACACCATGAAAAACATAATAACATAATTTTAGCAGGTAATCATATGTGAACAGTCACTGTTAAAAAAAATCATTTTAATGAATGTCACCTTGTAACTTCAGTTTGTTTGTATTTACTACAGCTTTTATATATACTAAAATAACAGAATAAATTAAAATTTCATTCAACGTAAGAAAAACTTAGTTGAATATAATTCAGTGGTAATTTTATCCACAAAAGGTTTTGATGTATAATTAATGCAACCAACCGGTAACTTGCAAAATTTAAAATTATGCAAGTTTTGAAAAAGTCTACAATTTGAAGCAAGTGCTGCAATGTTTCCTGAAAAGGGTCAGAATTAAAACACTGCATTATATTTGAATCTCTTTCTGTGGCTTATTTTAACACATTTTATGTTGATTTAACTAAATTGGACTGGTGTCAGTTTCTCAAATCGAGATCTAGTCTCAATAATTCGACTGCAAGCACAGACCCATTATCATACTGACTTTTTACAGATGTCTGTTCTTTACGTCTCAAGCAGTTACGATCAAAACTGTGGTGGAAATCGACCCGATTTAAATTCTGTTATTTTTCACTTCCACGTGAAAATTTTAACACTGGTATGTTCAAATGTGGTTATAACAATAAATAATGACGAATATTCCACATAATAACTTTTTAAACCTACCACGTTATATGCCGTTTACATGTTGATACGAAAACCAGATAACCAATGAAAACGTTTCTTTTTATTCAAACATATTTTTACAATGCGGGAGGCTGTACGCGGAGAAAACTTCATAACGTACTCTTATTTTCTTATTTGTCATGTTCGATAGTTGTCAAAGTTTGTTTGTTTTTTCATCTATTTAGATACCCGCAATCTTTAAATCGCAACTTTAATAATGCTATGTAAATTTCCTTGTTAATTTTATTTGTAGATAGTTATACTTTCTTTTATTCATCAAACCTTTATTTATAAGTTGCTTTGTATTGACCGTAGCAAGAATTTCCGCAGTACATATTTCAAGCTGGTAAGGTGAAGTTTATGGATAAACGTGAGTCAGGTAAACTTGAAGCGGCGTAATCGAAATTTGTTGACATGGGTGGAGGTTTAAAAGAGTTTTGCATAAAAAACGAAACCGTTATTTATAAAGGATTACACATAATAATTCTACTTGAATGAAGCTTTCCAGGTATGTAAATTTTTTAAAGATACATATGGTTTTAGATGCTTTATATAGCCGCCAAAGTCGCCAAAGTTGCGATTCAAATTCTGATCGCTGGCATATAAACATAGAAGGAAAATTTTCCGCATTGATTTGAATAGTAACTGGGTTGTGCGCGAAGAGCGACCATCGTATATATAGAAAAGCTCTTCTTGCGCACAAATAGTTGGGCTAATCGAGATCCTATCATCTGCAGCAAATGTTCCAACAGTCCTTACTTAATTTATTTCAAAGTGCAACTACATTCAATGATAATTGATTTTTTTATTTTTATATATGATTACTAATTAAATCCCTTTCACAGTACTCATATCCCAAAAGGCCATGGCTTGAAAGTACTGGGTGCTCTTTTTCAGGCCATAGTTACATATATTGGATTTTAAAACTAACCATCTTCTGAATTTATTAAGTATGTAAAGATCTCATGTTTATGGCATAAGATGAGAGAGAACATTGAAGATAAGGTCTTTTGGGTTCTTCGTGATAGTTTGATTTCTCTTTGGTTGTGGATTATTTTCATGTTGGAATGTTTAGTGTAAACAGTAAGGCCAGAGAATAATGATAAGTTCAGAGGTTTCATAAAGAAGGTCTTTCAGAAATCAAACATTTTTAGCTCACCTGAGCTGGCTCAGGGTGAGCTATTAGGATCGATGAATGTCCGTCGGACGTCGTCCTGTCGTCCGTCTGTCGTCCGTCGTCCGTCCACACATAGTTCGTTAACACTCTAGCGGTCACTTTTTTGCTCCGATTGTCATGAAACTTGGTCAGGATGTTTGTCCCAATGATTTCTCGGACGAGTTCGAATATGGGTCATCTGGGTCCAAAAACTAGTTCACTGTTACTAAAAATAGAATTTTCTTGTTAACACTCTAGGGGTCACATTTTTACTCCGATTGTCATGAAACTTGGTCAGGATGTTTGTCCCAATGATTTCTTGGACAAGTTCGGATATGGGTCATCTGGGTCCAAAAACTAGGTCAGTGTTACTAAAAATAGAATTTTCTTGTTAACACTCTAGCAGTCACATTTTTGCTCCGATTGTCATGAAACTTGGTCAGGACGTTTGTGCCAATGATATCTCGGACGAGTTCGAATATGGGTCATCTGGGTCCAAAAACTAGGTCACTGTTACTAAAAATAGAATTTTCTTGTTAACACTCTAGCAGTCACATTTTTGCTCCGATTGTCATAAAACTTGGTCAGGATGTTTGTCCCAATGATTTCTCGGACGAGTTCGAATATGGGTCATCTGGGTCCAAAAACTAGGTCACTGTTACTAAAAATAGAATTTTCTTGTTAACACTCTAGCGGTCACATTTTTTCTCCGATTGTCATGAAACTTGGTCAGGACGTTTGTGCCAATGATATCTCGGACGACTTCGAATATGGGTCATCTGGGTCCAAAAACTAGGTCACTGTTACTAAAAATAGAATTTTCTTGTTAACACTCTAGCGATCACATTTTTGCTCCGATTGTCATGAAACTTGGTCAGGATGTTTGTCCCAATGATTTCTCGGACGAGTTCGAATATGGGTCATCTGGGTCCAAAAACTAGGTCACTGTTACTAAAAATAGAATTTTCTTGTTAACACTCTAGCGGTCACATTTTTTCTCCGATTGTCATGAAACTTGGTCAGGACGTTTGTGCCAATGATATCTCGGACGACTTCGAATATGGGTCATCTGGGTCCAAAAACTAGGTCACTGTTACTAAAAATAGAATTTTCTTGTTAACACTCTAGCGATCACATTTTTGCTCCGATTGTCATGAAACTTGGTCAGGATGTTTGTCCCAATGATTTCTCGGACGAGTTCGAATATGGGTCATCTGGGTCCAAAAACTAGGTCACTGTTACTAAAAATAGAATTATATTGTAAACACTCTAGCGGTCACATTTTTGCTCCGATTGTCATGAAACTTGGTCAGGATGTTTGTCCCAATGATTTCTCGGACGAGTTCGAATATGGGTCAACTGGGTCCAAAAACTAGGTCACTGTAACTAAAAATAGAATTTTCTTGTAAACACTCTAGCAGTTACATTTTTGCTCCGATAGTCATGAAACTTGGTCAGGATGTTTGTCCCAATGATTTCTCGGGCAAGTTCGAATATGTGTCATCTGGTTCCAAAAACAAGTTCACTGTTGCTAAAAATAGAATTTTCTTGTTAACACTCTAGCGGTAACAATTTTGCTCTGATTGTCATGAAACTTGGTCAGGATGTTTCTCCTAATGATTTCTCAGACGAGTTCGAATATGGGTCAACTGGGTCCAAAAACTAGGTCACTGTTACTAAAAATAGAATTTTCTTGTTAACACTCTAGCTGTCACATTTTTGCTCCGATTGTCATGAAACTTGGTCAGGATGTTTGTCCCAATGATTTCTCGGACGAGTTCGAATATGGGACATCTGGGTCCAAAAACTAGGTCACTGTTACTAAAAATAGAATTTTCTTGTTAACACTCTAGCGGTCACATTTTTGCCTCGATTGTCATGAAACTTGGTCAGGATGTTTGTCCCAATGATTTCTCGGACGAGTTCGAATATGGGTCATCTGGGTCCAAAAACTAGGTCACTGTTACTAAAAATAGAATTTTCTTGTTAACAGTCTAGCAGTAACATTTTTGGTCCGATTGTCATGAAACTTGGTCAGGATGTTTGTCCCAATGATTTCTCGGACGAGTTTGAATATGGGTCATCTGGGTCCAAGAACTAGGTCACTGTTACTAAAAATAGAATTATCTTGTTAACACTCTAGCGGTCACATTTTTGCTCCGATCGTCATGAAACTTGGTCAGGATGTTTGTCCCAATGATTTCTCGGACGACTTCGAATATGGGTCAACTGGGTCCAAAAACTAGGTCACTGTTACTAAAAATAGAATTTTCTTGTTAACACTCTAGCGGTCACATTTTTGCTCCGATAGTCATGAATCTTGGTCAGGATGTTTGTCCCAATGATTTCTCGGACGAGTTCGAATATGTGTCATCTGGGTCCAAAAACAAGGTCACCGTTGCTAAAAATAGAATTTTCTTGTTAACACTCTAGCGGTCACAATTTTGCTCTGATTGTCATGAAACTTGGTCAGGATGTTTGTCCTAATGATTTCTCAGACGCGTTCGAATATGGGTCATCTGGGTCCAAAAACTAGGTCACAGTTACTAAAAATAGAATTTTCTTGTTAACACTCTAGCGGTCACATTTTTGCTCTGATTGTCATTAAACTTGGTCAGGATGTTTGTCTCAATGCTTTCTCGGACGAGTTTGAATATTGGTAATTTGGGTCCAAAAACTAGGTCACTGTTACTGAAAATAGAATTTTCTTGTTAACACTCCAGCAGTCACATTTTTGCTCTGATTGTCATGAAACTTGGTCAGGATGTTTGTCCCAATGATATCTCGGACGAGTTCGAATATGGGTCATCTGGGTCCAAAAACTAGGTCACTGTTACTTAAAATAGAATTTTCTTGTTAACACTAGCGATCACATTTTTGCTCCGATTGTCATGAAACTTGGTCAGGATGTTTGTCCCAATGATTTCTTGGACGAGTTCGAATATGGGTCCAAAAACTAGGTCACTGTTACTAAAAATAGAATTTTCTTGTTAATACTCTAGCGGTCACATTTTTGCCTTGATTGTCATGAAACATGGTCAGGGTGTTTGTCCTAATGATTTCTTGGAAGAGTTCGAATATGGGTCATCTGGGTCCAAAAACTAGGTCACTGTTACTAAAAATAGAATTTTCTTGTTAACACTCTAGCAGTCACATTTTTGCTCCGATTGTCATGAAACTTGGTCAGGATGTTTGTCCCAATGATTTCTCGGATGAGTTCGAATATTGGTCATCTCAGGGTCTTGGTCACTGTTCCAAGGCGGTAACCCCTCGGGTTCTCATTTTTGTTTTTTGTTAGTGGCGTCCTTTTTGAAACTGATTATTTTATTAACCATGCTCTCTCCCCCTCTCTTCTTCTTGACTGTGTGGGGAGGCTGTTGTTTTCTGAATGTGGCAATTCCTGATATGCATATTTCACCTTTTTACTAAAAAGAACTTTGTTGTACTCAGGTGAGCGGTAAAGGGCCATCATGGCCCTCTTGTTTTTCAAATAATACCTGTAAAATAAAAAGGAATGTTCTGCTAAGCAAACTGTGTATCTAATCAGCTTATGTAGGTCTATACAAAATCTAAATGGATTGATAGTGTATGGTTTGCCCATAAATTAACGTAGTTCCTGTTGTTATGTTTTAAACAGAGCCACCACTGCTGATGAAGTTGAAAATATAAAACAAGAGGGCCATGATGGCCCTATATTGCTCACCTGAGTACAAAAGTACTCTCAGCTTTACCCAAGGGCCTACATTTAAATAATGTTGGTAAAGGTTCTCTTCACAATACTCAAAACGAAATATCTAAGGTCTAGTCGCATTAGTTTCAGAGAAAAATGATTATGTTTTCCTATATAAATCAATGTAAATAAGAGAACCCTGGGGCGTGGCCAATTTTGGCCCAGGGGACATAATTTGAACAAACTTGGTAAGTATCCACTAGACAATGCTACATACCAAATATCTAAGCTTAAGGCATTGAGGTTTCCAGTAAGAAGATTTTAAAAAATTGCCTTTTTACATATTAAGGGCCCCCGGGGCAGGGCCAATATTGACCCCAGGGCCAACATTTAAACAATGTTGGTAAAGGGTCTCTTCACAATACTCAACACCAAATATCTAAGGTCTAGTCCTATTAGTTTCGGATAAAAATGATTTTTCATGCTTTCCTATATAAATCAATGTAAACTAAGAGAACCCTGGGGTGTCGCCAATTTCGGCCCAGGGGACATAATTTGAACAAACTTGGTAGACATCCACTAGACAATGCTACATACCAAATATGTAAGCTTAAGGCATTGAGGTTTCCAGTAGGAAGACTTTTAAAGTTTTCCTTTTTTACATATTTAGGGCCCCCAGGACAGGGCCAATTTTGACCCCAGGGCCAACATTTAAACAATGTGGGTAAAGGGTCTCTTCACAAAACTCAAACCAAATATCTAAGGTCTAGTCCTATTAGTTTCGGAGAAAAATGATTTTCCATGTTTTTCCTATATAACTATATGTAAACCAAGAGAACCCTAGGGCGTGGCAGATTTTGGCCAAGGGGACATAATTTGAACAAATTTAGTAGACATCCATTAGACAATGCTACTTACAAAATATCTAAGCTGTACGCATTGTGGTTTGTGAGAAGAAGCTTTTAAAACTTTTCCTATATAAGTCGATGTAAAATGAAGTGACCCCTGGGGCAGGGCCAATTTTGACCCCAGGGAAATAATTTGAACAATCTTTGTAGAGTTCCACTAGAGGGTACTAAATGCCAAATATCTAAGCTCTAGGCCTTGTGGTTTCAGACAAGAAGATTTTTAAAGTTTTTCCTATATAAGTCTATGTAAAATGAAGTGACCCATGGGGCGGGGCCAATTTTGACCCCAGGGAAATAATTTGAACAATCTGTGTAGAGTACCACTAGAGGATGCTTAATGCCAAATATCTAAGCTCTAGGCCTTGTGGTTTCAGACAAGAAGATTTTAAAAGTTTTTCCTATATAAGTCTATATAAAATGAAGTGACCCCTGGGGCGGGGCCAATTTTGACCCCAGGGAAATAATTTGAACAATCTGTGTAGAGTACCACTTAGTGATGTGCCGATGATCAGAAAACATCGATTAACGACGTGTAAAAGCTTCCCGATGTCGATGATCGATGTCGTTCTCACATAATCGATTAAAAGTAGAGACATGCGCAGTGTAATAGTCAAAATATAAAGGTACGGGATTCCGGCTTTTATACCCGCCATAAAGGGAAATCACTTTGAAATTAAATGGCAACACGAGAGATTTTCGATAACCCGGGGAAAAAAACAAAATCTGATGTGTGGAAGCACTCCGGATTTTATAAAATAAATGAAGAACTTCCACCGAATCGAAAGAACCTGGATTTTACGAAAGGAATTTGCCGAATTTGTCGGAAAGAATATAAAAATACAGGTAAGAAATCGCAAAATTGCGCCAATTTTGTCGAGCGTCTTCTTTTTCCAATAAAGGTCAGAAGGTCTGAGTTGCGTAGCTATAAGACGATTTATTACCTAGCATTTTGGGAAGAGTTTCTGCCACTATTGGGAAAAATATAATTTTTAGATTGGGAAGAGGCCTTTCATAGGCCTCTGTTATATAAGGATGAAAAGCCCTGTGGCGGATCCAGAGGGGTTCAGTGCAGTTCAACAAACAACCCTTTTGGGCAGCTATGATTTTCATTTTGGTCAGAAAGTTAAAAAGTACCGGTGTTGTGTATCTACCATAAGAGTCTAAGACTGTTCCAAACTAATGTCCTTTCGAGTAATGTGCTTCCGAACCAAAAGAGCTTTAAAGGAAATAAAACATGTTTGTTCAGCCTTTTGTTTGTTATATTTGGTAACGAATGAAATATAAACTTCTGGTCAATTTGTGAATTATTAAAATAATCTGATTGAAGAATTATGGATTCTTATTTATAAAGAGACACGGATTAAATGCCGAGTTTATGAAAATGTTCCAATAAATTTCATGCAAATTAAAGCAAACAATACATAAAAAATACACAAGACCAATAACATATGCACTGTTTTTTGCGAAATTTGGAGAAGTATTTTTTAAACAGTTTTCAAATCTGCTTCCGATTTTCAGGTAACACAACCAATTTCCAGTCTCACCTGTATGGGGAACACAAGTTGACAGCTGGTGAAGACAGTGTACAGTCAGCTAAAAGTAATGAGAAGCCTAAGACAATACAAAAGACCATTCTAGACTTCAACAACAACACAAGCTCTTTAACTAAACTTGGACCAGACAGGAAGAAAACTATCAACGAAGCACTCCTGAAACTCATTGTTGGGAAAATCCTCCCCCCAAGTCTTGTGGACAATAAGCACTTCCAAGAATTTGTTACAATCTTAGAACCAAGGTATTGATTGAAACTGCAGTTTACGTGCTATAATATCTTTTAAAGAAACAATAAAAATTCTATCTGCATACACAGATCAGAAAAATGACAACATAGCTTCACTTATCAAATATATCAAATGTTGAAATTGTTATTTAAAAGTGCATGTATATACTAAAGAGATCTTACACAAAAAAAGTGAGCAGCTAATCTAGTTTACTTGTTACTTTGATAATAATGTGCAATGGATTTGTTTAGATGTACAAAATTTTAATTTATAAATGTTTATTTTCTATAAAAAAAATGAACATATTTTTATTATGTTAAGGCTAACACGAGATGACTACTAATGTTGATCTGTTGTTGTCGTTTCAGATACAATTTACCTTCCCGCAAAGAAGTTATGAAGAAACTGGAAGGGAAAAAGGATGAGGTAGAAAATAAAATAAAAGAAGAAATTAAATCAGTTGAAGGACTTGCGATAACCCATGTTGGGTGGACCAGTAACAACACTGAAAGTTATACCACCACAACTATACATTACATTCACGACTGGGAAATAAAGTCTGCTGTTTTAAATACAGTCAAAATTGAGGGATCACATACAGCAGAGCGATTGGCACAATCTCTGTTAGAAACCAAGGTTAAATGGAACTTACCTGAGTGTATTGCAACAACTGATAATGCAGCGAACGAACGAAAAACATTGGAAATTTTAGGCTGGCAGATTCGGGTGTTATGGCCACAGACTCAATCTTGTTGTTAAGAATGCTATGGATATGAGGGAGATGTCTAAAATACTTGCTAAGTCAAGAAAGATAGTCACACTTTTTCATATGTCATCAAGTGCGAATGATAAGTTGATGGAAAAACAGAAACTGTTGTTGTCTGAGTCATTTCAAGGTCACAAACTAATTGCCGATGTACCTACTCGGTGGAATTCGTCTCTAGAAATGTTGGAGAGGGTTCTTGAACAAATTCCTGCCTTGATGTCAGTAGCAACCGACGATACCGTTTCTAAAAATGCAAGAACAACATTGCAAAATTGCATCCTAACATTTGAAGAAACGAGCCTTGCTCGACAGGTAGTGGACATCCTTAAACCATTTAAATGGGCAACAGAAATAATATGTTCAGAAACAAAACCCACCATCAATAAAGTATTACCCATAGTCACTAAACTGTTGAGGGGTTTGGAGGAGTGTGATGGTGATTCAGTTGCTGTAAGAGAATTGAAAAACAGAATGAGAGACCAGATGATGACTCGTACAGAAGCTGAAGATATTGCTCTGTTGGGATGTATCCTTAATCCTTATACCAAAGGCTTTGAGCATATGCCTACTATGAAGGCAAAAGCAGAAGAACTTCTTCACAAAGCATTAAGTGATGTTACTTTAATAGTGAAACAAGAAAAAGGTGAAACATTTCAGCAAGAGAATGTGCCCGAGTTGCCAGTGGCCCCACCAAGTGAAGAAGAGAATCAGAATGACCAACATCTGCCTGATTTTGAGGAGCCTGCAAACAAGAAAGTTAAAATTCAATCAGCAGATATTGAGGACTGGCTGAGTGATGTAATGTGTGTTGGAGAAAGTAAGATAGATAAAGAAGATCTAGTAAGAGAAGAAATTGGAAGGTATCAAAGTGTTGTTCTGAAACAAGGTGATGCAGGTACAGTGCTAGAGTGGTGGAAGAAGAATCACACCTATTTCCCAAGACTGGCTACTCTAGCCAAGAAAGTTCTCTGTGTGCAAGCCAGCAGTGTTCCATCAGAGAGAGTCTTTTCTCTTGCTGGTCAGCTTGTTTCCAAGAAAAGGAGCAGAATGGACTCCAAAAATGTAGATATGTTCATTCTTTTGAATAAGAGCATTGGTAAATTTTGGTAATACTGTACTGTAGTAAATCCAATGCCTGATACCAGTATTGCTGTGTTTGTCTTGATAGTGTAGAGTGTTCATCATGTTATTTGACTTTCAGCAAACATAACTATATAACTTGGGAGATACTTTAAAGTTTAAATGAACATTTCTTAGTTTTTCTGCTGTAATAAGCTTTTATTTTTCTTTCTTCCTTATACACTGATATTGTGTGGTTGAACAGTGTAGATCCAGATCAGCCAGCACATCTGAGCTGCAGAACAGAATCTAAACTGTTTGCTATATATGATTTGTTAGATTATTTTTGACTGAGCAGCAAATAGTGCAGGTACTGATGAGATGTCACAGATGTGCAGGCTGATCTGGATCTACACTGTTTGCACACTGGATAAAATGCACATATGGAGAAACAGTTAAATTTTTATGTTGATGTTAACTTGTTTACTACTGTCAAGAGCTGCATGATTTCTTCTAGTCATGACTGACCTAAGTTCTGTGTTTATTTTTAAGCATTACTTTTTAATACATATAAAAATATAAAGTGAAAATAGTATTTTGTCATTGAATCACCAAATGTTTTGTAGAAAGTGTAGCAAGTACACCATAGTATCCAGTAATTATGTACGCTACTGATCTAAAACCATTTGTAAACCTAATAGTAACACTGCAGAAATTAAGAAACCGATTATAATCGTGAAATCGCATCGGAAGAGGCAACCGATTCCAACCGATGATCGATTATGATTTGCAACAGATTTCCCAACACTAGTACCACTAGAGGATGCTTAATGCCAAATATCTAAGCTCTAGGCCTTGTGGTTTCAGACAAGAAGATTTTTAAAGTGTTTCCTATATAAGTCTATGTAAAATGATGTGACCCCTGGGGCGGGGCCAATTTTGACCCCAGGGAAATAATTTGAACAATCTTTGTAGAGTTCCACTAGAGGGTGCTAAATGCCAAATATCTAAACTCTAGGCCGTGTGGTTTCAGACAAGAAGATTTTTAAAGTTTTTCCACAAGTCTATGTAAAATGAAGTGACCCCTGGGGCGGGGCCAATTTTGACCCCAGGGAAATAATTTGAACAATCTATGTAGAGTTCCACTAGAGGGTGCTAAATGCCAAATATCTAAGCTCTAGGCCTTGTGGTTTCAGACAAGAAGATTTTAAAAGTTTTTCCACAAGTCTATGTAAAATGAAGTGACCCCTGGGGCGGGGCAAATTTTGACCCCAGGGAAATAATTTGAACAATCTGTGTAGAGTACCACTAGAGGATGCTTAATGCCAAATATCTAAGCTCTAGGCCTTGTGGTTTCAGACAAGAAGATTTTTAAAGTTTTTCCTATATAAGTCTATGTAAAATGAAGTGACCCCTGGGGCGGGGCCAATTTTGACCCCAGGGAAATAATTTGAACAATCTTTGTAGAGTTCCACTAGAGGGTGCTAAATGCCAAATATCTAAACTCTAGGCCGTGTGGTTTCAGACAAGAAGATTTTTAAAGTTTTTCCACAAGTCTATGTAAAATGAAGTGACCCCTGTGCCGGGGCAAATTTTGACCCCAGGGAAATAATTTGAACAATCTTTGTAGAGTTCCACTAGAGGGTGCTTAATGCCAAATATCTAAGCTCTAGGCCTTGTGGTTTCAGACAAGAAGATTTTTAAAGTTTTTCCTATTTAAGTCTATATAAAATGAAGTGACCCCTGGGGCGGGGCCAATTTTGACCCCAGGGAAATAATTTGAACAATCTGTGTAGAGTACCACTAGAGGATGCTTAATGCCAAATATCTAAGCTCTAGGCCTTGTGGTTTCAGAAAAGATTTTTAAAGGTTTTCCTATGTAAGTCTATATAAAATGAAGTGACCCTTGGGGCGGGGCCAATTTTGACCCCAGGGAAATAATTTGAACAATCTTTGTAGAGTTCCACTAGAGGATGCTAAATGCCAAATATCTAAGCTCTAGGCCTTGTGGTTTCAGACAAGAAGATTTTTAAAGTTTTTCCTATATAAGTCTATGTAAAATGAAGTGACCCATGGGGCGGGGCCAATTTTGACCCCAGGGAAATAATTTGAACAATCTTTGTAGAGTTCCACTAGAGGGTGCTAAATGCCAAATATCTAAGCTCTAGGCCATGTGGTTTCAGACAAGAAGATTTTTAAAATTTTTCCTATATAAGTCTATATAAAATGAAATGACCCCTGTGGTGGGGCCAATTTTGACCCCAGGGAAATAATTTGAACAATCTTTGTAGAGTTCAACTAGAGGGTGCTAAATGCCAAATATCTAAGCTCTAGGCCTTGTGGTTTCAGACAAGAAGATTTTTAAAGTTTTTCCCATATAAGTCTATGTAAAATGAAGTGACCCCTGGGGCAGGGCCAATTTTGACCCCAGGGAAATAATTTGAACAATCTTTGTAGAGTTCCAATAGAGGGTGCTAAATGCCAAATATCTAAGCTCTAGGCCTTGTGGTTTCAGACAAGAAGATTTTAAAAGTTTTTCCTATATAAGTCTATATAAAATGAAGTGACCCCTGGGGCGGGGCCAATTTTGACCCCAGGGAAATAATTTGAACAATCTTTGTAGAGTTCCACTAGAGGGTGCTAAATGCCAAATATCTAAGCTCTAGGCCTTGTGGTTTCAGACAAGAAGATTTTTAAAGCTTTTCCTATATAAGTCTATATAAAATGAAGTGACCCCCTGGGGCGGGGCCAATTTTGACCCCAGGGAAATAATTTGAACAATCTTTGTAGAGTTCCACTAGAGGGTGCTAAATGCCAAATATCTAAGCTCTAGGCCTTGTGGTTTCAGACAAGAAGATTTTTAAAGTTTTTCCTATATAAGTCTATGTAAAATGAAGTGATCCCTGGGGCGGGGCCAATTTTGACCCCAGGGAAATAATTTGAACAATCTTTGTAGAGTACCACTAGAGGATGCTAAATGCCAAATATCTAAGCTCTAGGCCTTGTGGTTTCAGACAAGAAGATTTTTAAAGTTTTTCCTATATAAGTCTATATAAAATGAAGTGACCCCTGGGGCGGGGCCAATTTTGACCCCAGGGAAATAATTTGAACAATCTTTGTAGAGTTCAACTAGAGGGTGCTAAATGCCAAATATCTAAGCTCTAGGCCTTGTGGTTTCAGACAAGAAGATTTTTAAAGTTTTTCCCATATAAGTCTATGTAAAATGAAGTGACCCCTGGGGCGGGGCCAATTTTGACCCCAGGGAAATAATTTGAACAATCTTTGTAGAGTTCCAATAGAGGGTGCTAAATGCCAAATATCTAAGCTCTAGGCCTTGTGGTTTCAGACAAGAAGATTTTTAAAGTTTTTCCTTTCGGTTGCCATGGCAACCAGAGTTCTGCATGGAATTGATTTCTTTGAACAACTTTGGAAGAGCTTCATGCAAGGAACATCCGTGGCAAGTTTCATCAACTTTGGCCCAGGGGTTTAAGAGGAGATGTTGTTTAAAGCAAAAATTGACGACGCACGACGGACGACGCACGACGCACGACGGACACAGGGCGATCCTAAAAGCTCACCATGAGCACAAGTGCTCAGGTGAGCTAAAAAACAGATGTTTTTGGCACAATTTTATCATAAGATTATGCACTGATAATGAATATCCGAATTATCCGAATATATGCCCACCTGGAACTTATCAATAAAATTCTCTCCAAAACAGCCATTGTTGAATGGTAAAAATGCTGAGAATGCAATGGGACAACTCTTGCCTAGCGAGATTTAAAAAGATTATTGTAATTAGTCACATAATTTGCAATGCAATTTTCATATACGGAAAAGCGAAAAATCTTTGTTTACTCGCAACCTCGCTTTGACGTGACCTTCACCTTGTCTATATGACAGTTGAAACCGTGTCTCCGTGTATTACGCCTGTAGTTCCAAAGTCAATGTCACTGTTACCAAAAATAGCATTTTCTTGTTCAGGCTATAACTTTTATGTTATGTTATGAATGGAGGGGTTTCAAAATATCTTGGCACACATGTTCACCATGACAAGGCAGTATGTTGCGTACAATACCCATGCCTGTAGGTCCAAGGGTAAGTCACTGTTACTATAAATAGATTTTTGTTGTCCGGGTTGTAACTCCGGTATGAATGTAGTGATTTCAAAATAACTTGACACAAAAAAAAATTAATGTACACCATTACAAGGCGGTGTGGCACGTACAACACCCATGGCTGTAGGCCCAAGGTCAATGTCACTGTTATTAAAAATAGAATTTTCTTGTCTAGTAAGTAAATTTGTTATTTCTTATTGGATTTTAAAATATCTTGGTATAACTGTTCACCATATCAAGACGGTGGATCACGTACAACACCCATGCCTGTAGGCCCAAGGTAAAGGTCAGCTTTACTAAAAATAGATTCTTTTGTCTGGGCTGTAACTTTGTTATGAATGGAGTGATTTAAAAATAACTGCACAAGTGTTCACCATGACGAGGGTGTGCGTCATGTACAATACCCATGCCTGTAGGTCCAAGGTCAAGGACACATACTAAAATAGAATTGTCTAGCCCGGGCTTTAACTTCGTTATAAATGAGGGAATTTTAAAATATCTTGGCACTAATGTTTACCTTGACAAGGCAGCGTGTCGTGTATTATACCCATGCCTGTATATCCAAGGTCAAGGTCAATGTTACTAAAAATATTTGTTTTGTTCGACCTGTAACTTCATAATGAATGGAGGGATTTCAAAATAACTTGGCGCAAATGTTCACCATGACAAGGCAGTGTGTTGTATAGAACTCCCATGCCTGTAGGTCCAAGGTCAAGGTCATTGTTACTGAAAAAAGGATGTTTATCCCAGTAATTACTCGGACGAATTCGAATATGGATCATCTGGGGTTAAAAACTGTGTCACATGACCTAACAATACAAAAATCTTGTACATGCTCTAGAGGCTACTGTTTCAGTCCAAATATCCTGGCAATTTGTCAGAAAGGTTGTTTGGTTGGTTTCTAGCTTAAGTTCAAATATGAGTCATCTGGGCTCAAGAACTAGGTCGCACAGCCCAAATATGGAAAACCCTTGTCAACTTTCTAGATGTAACATTTTCAGCCCAGATATCCTTGAATTTTTTCAGAAAGGTTATTTTGATGATTTCTAGTTTAAATAATTTGTTGTTTATTGAACACCTCATAAGCTAATTTTATTTCAGTATTTTAACACCATAACATTGATAAATGAAATGACATTTGTCTGTAATCACTACACATCTTGGTTCTCTCTATGGTAAGGCCAGAGTTTTTATATCTCTTGGTTTAGGCGACTGTCTATAAACAGGAATGCCAAAGTTAAAGCGGAAGTCAGTTTCACACAGCTCTAATCTCGCACACATTAACCACGTCCGTAACAGCTTTTGTTGTACTCAGGTGAGCGATAAAATGCCATCATGGCCCTCTAGCGGGTTCGCTCCCAGCTAGAGGCACTATCATTTGAATTTCACAGTAGCGCTATTTGTGCAGTGTGGCGGCCGTAAAAAGTCTCCCCGTACATATAGTCAGTACTGTTATTAGTAAAATAACCCGTTACCGATGTCATGCAGTGATTGTTACGTATATCAGGGCTATCCGATCATTCTTTTTTGGGGGATGTCCCGGTTAGCTCAATTGGTTGCGTCGCAGGAATTGCAGGGCTAGGCGCTGTCGCCGTGACGGGGCGTGTTCGCTCTCAGCTAGAGGCACTATCATTTGTTTATGAGATGGGGCGTGGGGCGATGTTGTCACGACCAGCTTAGTCGTTAACGTGCCCGGATTCATGTGGCTAAGCGCTGTCGATGTTTGATTCTTATTGTGGAACTTTAAATTATTTACAATTTTCATTAGCGTTGCTTGTGCTTGTAGCGGCCGTAAAATGTCTCTCCGTGCAAATATCATCAGAATTTATCGGCTACCGGTTTCACATGTAATTTATAAACTTAAGAAAATAAAGGGAAATATTAATTCTCCCTTTTCATCTATTTCTACCTTATTCGTAAAAATCATCTGTAAATTCAGGTTTTTTACATAATAATCGTTTAGTTGATCATTATAGTTACCTCTTTGATTGCACAACGATGGCAGGGTTTTTACAGTTAAAAGATTCCCCTTTAGACCTTCAGAAACTATGAAACCCCGACCACAGTCATGCAACCAAAGAGGTAAGCATAATGAGCAACCGAACGTTGTAGAAGTTCGTTCTGTTTCTTTTATGTCTGTTAATCGTGTTCTTGCTGATTTGACTCCAGGTTAGGTCACTGAGTACCCGCCCTTTTGATTTTCTATGCTATTGGGTTCTAATGTTATATGTTATGACATATTACCATGTATATGGAGGGTTGGATTTTTTTTTCACACAGACAAATTGTATTTGTTTGTTCATATGAGAACCTATTGGCACAAGTGTGAGGTGGGTGCACCGTGGAAACTGGTATAAACCCCCACTGGCAAATACTTTTGCCACTGACCGTTCGAAATACCCAGTCGCCGTTCCAAGAAAAACCCCTAATGCTCAGATTCATGCATATACGCTTGTCGCCATACGGGTTAAATTACTTATTTTAACCTATTCATTTTCTGAGAATGTTATTTTTTTTCTTTAAATAGTAATAAATTTCGTTTGTTACAAATTCATCAAGATTAACATACTATTCGATCTTTTTCTTAAATTAAAAGGTATGTGTGCGTGGAACGAAAACTTCTGCTGGCCTGGTGTGTGTCACGGTGGTTACGTCTCAAGCTGCTTTTGCGCATCTGGGTTTACAAAGTTTGAAAACTCAACAGAAACAAAATGTCAACCAAACAAGCCCCCATCTATACTGCAATGTGAAACAATAGCAATAGGTCCAAACGGTGAGAAAAAAAGAGCAGTTAGAAATGGGACCTCAGCAGAATGTCATTATGTGACAGATATCCATGGTAACTTTCAACTGACCATGTTTCAGTTTGAACTGTTAGCCGAGTTCACTGTGCGAATTGACTCATACTCAATGCCTGACTTTATAAGCGAATACAGCTTTGGAGTGACGGACTTAACGGTACACATTACAAAGCAAGTTATCTCTGGTATGTAATTATATTTAATTAGATATACCGGTATCAGATCGTTATTTAGACGGCGATGTTCCCCGTGCAATATCTTATGGGGTTTATATCTCACAGCTTGCTCGCTTTTCAATAGCTTGCAACGATGTTAATGATTTCAATGAACGTTATCTTTGCATTACAGAAAAACTTTTAAAACAAGGTGATCGGTATCACAAATTAAGAAAAACCTTTTGCAAGTTTTATCGCCGATACCCAGATTTAATTCATAAATACAGATGCAGTTTAAAATCACTTTTGCAACAAGGTATTTCACAGCCATTTTTTTTTATAGAGATTTAATTTATAAACTCAAGAAGATAAAAGGGAATGTTAATTTCTCCCGGTTATTCGTAAAACCATCTGTAAATTTAAAAAGAAAGGTTACCAACATGATATTTTACAGCGCTCTGCAGGCCTGGTGATTAACCCTTCTACAGTTGATCATTATGCTTACCTCTTTGGTTGCACGACGGTGGCATGGGTTTAAGAATTTATGAAGGTTTATGGGAAATCTTTTCTTTAAAGAACCTAGAAGCTCGATTTGTTTATTTTATCCCTGTCATCGTGTTCTTGCTGATTTTACTCCAGGAGCTCTGGTCTCGGTAAGATCATTAAGTACCCGCCCTTTGGCTTTGCAATGCTATTAGCTTCTTATGTTTTATATGTTTGTGTGCTTTTGCATGCAACATTGTTGAGCCGATAAGTGGGTTGGAGTTTTTTCACCAAGACAACTTGTACTTGTTTTTTGATACGAGAACCTGTTGGGGCAAGTGTGAGGTTGGTGCACCCTAGAACCTGGTTTAAACCCCCAGAGGCAATTTGATTTGCTACTGACCGTTCCAAGGCGGTAACCCCTCGGGTTCTCATTTTTGGTTATTGTTAGTGGTGTCCTTTTTTTTTTAAAAAAAACTGATCATTTTATAAACCATGCTCTCTCCCTCTCTCTTCTTCTTGACTGTGTGGGGAGGCTGTTTTTTCTGAATGTGGCGATCCCTGATATGCATATTTCACCTTTTAAAAAATTTGCTTTTGTTTTTTTATGTATTCCTTTTTAAAAGATTAAATGAATTAGTATTTAAACTAATTAATTAGTAACATACTTTAACAGAGTACATATAAAATATAGTGTTTAGTTGGCTACCTCGTTTTCATACATATACACGCATTGACTATTAAGAAATTTTATTTCTTTTAATACTTTTAAAGGATCAAGATCACCAATCAGTTCGCACATCAGACTTCAAGATTCTAGTTCAAGTCAAAGTGCACGGCAGATTGTATTTGATAATGGCACACTATCAGTCGCAGGTGCAAATTACAACGTTACAAATGGACAGGCGTAAGTGATGTAGCAATACAATTAGACCGTTATCATTATGAAAAACTAAAATATGTATTTCAGAAAAAGCCACACTCTCCTTACACAATCAAAACTTAAAAAGGAAAGAGCATAAACCAACCTAGGGATTACCACTTTGGAATGCTTAATGGCAAAATAATTTTTAATTTAACAGGCTTTTGGTGCACTTGCCCTAATATATTTTCAAATACAAGTATTTTAAATACCACGGTACAATGTTTTTTTGTGTATTAGCTCTAACCCACCTACCAACCCGACAATGCAAAAGCACACATGCTTATCAACAATTTGAAGCGAATGTCACTATTAAGGAAGACCTGCAGTCGAATTAGCAAGAACAAGATGGCAGGAATATAGGAAACAGATCAAGCTTCTTTGTTTTAGGAGATTTCTCAAGAAAATCAGTCAGGTTGAAAAATAGCATAAACAAATTAGAGGACTAATAGACCTACAGCTGTCAATAGAACCCCTATATCGCCTTATGGAATTTTGGAAGGGTATATTTTTCTAAAAGCGTAAACCATTCTACGCATTTTGTAATGTGTTTGCGCTCCGGCGAGTGGGACGTTTCCCGAAAAGCCTGTTTGAATGTGTTAGTTTTATGAAAAGTGGATGCAAGTATGAAATATTTGAAATTTTGTTCGTACATTGACCTTTTTCTACACCAGGAATATGTTATCTGAACTACTTGTGCATTAAATATATGTAACCTAAGGCTTACGTCTAAAATAGTATTTAAGATACGTTACTTAAAATCTTAACCTAGTATAATCAGACGATCGAAAACGTTTCTCTGCATTAGCATGTAATTTGTCAAAACATTCAACTAAACAAGAAACCAGTATTTAAATATGAAACAGTCATATTTACACCCACGACCAGTTAAATGCTCAAAGAAATACATATATTTTGAAAAAGCAATAAGGGCTGTTCCCCCCACTTCAATCGATAGAATTAGAATATGTTAAAAAAGTAATATATGCATATCAGGAATCGCCACGACAGTATTACAATTTATACCACCAACAATGCAATTAGAAATAGCTTTGAGTGTTCCTACTTGCAGGGGAATTTCATTCGCCAGTATATTATACATATTAATATGGATTAAGCTATATTCAATATAGTGTACACGTCACACTATAGTTATATTATTTGAAGCCTTATCAGAAGGTGTTTAAACAAATCTTTTGTAAAAGTCTTGAATACCCTTTTTCAAATGACAAAGTTAAAACAAGGTCGAGGTGGTAAAAAAGCTATGTTTCTTCAAAAGAATTGGTTTGCTCTAAACCAGGAACCAATCGGCGGAACTGAATAGAATAGAATTTTGTCAGGGCATCTAGCAATATAAATCCTGCATATCATGAAGAACACAAAGGAAAAAAATAAAATTAAAAAGGAAATATATTCTAGGGGTGTTTTCATCTATTTGAACAATACCCAAATTTATACTGGCTAGCATATGAGTTGCGTTTAGCCCGGACAGCGATATGCATATCCACTTCTGCTCATAAACAGGCTCAACAAGAACGGCCTGTAATTTTTAAACGCCGTATCGGTGTCCGTCTGTCTGTCTGCCCGTTAGCATATTCCCTTCCGCTCTGTAACTCTTGAACCCCTTGAAGGATTTCGAAGAAACTTGACAATAATGTTTACCGCATTAGAACGATGTGCAAAAGCCATGTTCGGGATGGTTCGCTTCAAGGTCAGAATAAGTAGTCAAAGGTCATATGACTTTGTTTCCCTTCCGCTCTGTAACTCGTTCAAAGAACCCCTTGACGGATTTAAAAGAAACCTGACACAAATGTTAACTGCATTGAGACGACGTGCAGAATACTTGATGGTCCGCTTCAAGGTCAACGACAGACTAAGGGTCATATGACTTTGTTTCCATTCCGCTCTGTAATTCTTGAACACTGACGATTTCGAAGATCCCTGACATAAATGTTCAGCATATTGTAACGACGTGCAGAAGCCATGTTCAGGAAGGCTCGCTTCAAGTTCAAGGTCAGAATTATGGATAAAAAGGTCATATGAGAAATAAAACCTTCATCGCTTGTAATGAACATAGGGCATTTTTTTTCCAAATGGTACTTATGGTAATTATACTTTATGGACTTGTCAAGACCTAATAGAGTCGCTAACTTTATTAATGGATAATATTTATGTTAAATTCGGTACCTCTATTTATAAACAAGTAATAGGCATCGCATGGGTACTAATTGTGCACCCCATGTTGCTGATCTGTTTTATACTGTTATGAAAGAGACTTTATATTATATCTTTCTACTGAACATCAAGATGATATTATTACAGCTTTTAACAACACCTCATGGTACCTTGATGATTTATTAAATATAGATAATAACAATTTTCCATCTCTGGTAAATAAGATTTATTTCTTGTTTCTTTTATCCCTGTCGTAGTGTTCTTGCTGATTTTACTCCAGGAGCTCTGGTCTCGGTAAGATCATTGAGTACCCGCCCCTTCGGCTTTGCAATGCTCTTAGCTTCTTATGTTTTATATGTTTGTGTGCTTTTGCATGCAACATTGTTAAGCCGATAAGTGGGTTGGAGTTTTTTCACCAAGACTACTTGTACTTGTTTTGCGATATGAGAACCTGTTGGGGCAAGTGTGAGGTTGGTGCACCCTAGAACCTGGTTTAAACCCCCAGTGGCAATTTGATTTGCCACTGACCGTTCCAAGGCGGTAACCCTTCCGGTTCTCATAATTGTTTACTGTTAGTGGTGTCTTTTTTGAAACTGATCATTTTATTTACCATGCTCTCTCCCTCTCTTCTTCTTGACTGTGTGGGGAGGCTGTTTTTTTCTGAATGGCGATTCCTGATATGCATATTTCACCTTTTTATCCTAAAGAACTACAACTTAATCAAGCGGCCACTTGAGAAAAGCAAGCAAACTTTCTTGATCTTAATCTGTCAATTGAATATGTTTACGTCACTACTAAATTATACGATACAAGAGATGATTTTAATTTTAATATAGTAAATTTTCCGTTTTGAGACGGCGATGTTCCTCGTGCAACATCGTACGGGGTTTATATGTCACAGCTTGGCTGCTTTTTAAGAGCTTGCAACGATTTTATTGATTTCAATGAACGTAATCTTTACATTACAGAAAAATAAAAATAAAAACAAGGTTATCGGTATCACATATTAAGAAAAACCTTTTGCAAGTTTTATCGCAGATACCCAGATCTAATTCATAAATACAGGTGCAGTTTCAAAGCACTATTGCAACAAGGTATTTCACAGCCAGTTTTTATGGAGATTTAATATATAAACGGCAAGATAAAAGAAGATAAAAGGCAATGTTAATTTCTCCCGGTTATTCGTAAAAACCATCTGTAAATTTAAGAAGAAAGGTTACCAAAATGATATTTTACAGCGCTCTGCAGGCCTGGAGATTAACCCATCTACAGTTGATCATTATGCTTACCTCTTTGATTTCACAACGGTGACAGGGGTTAAAGAGTTAATGAAGGTTTATGAGGAAATATTTTCTTAAAAGAACCAAGAAGCTCGATTTGTTTCTTTTATCCCTGTCATCGTGTTCTTGCTGATTTTACTCCAGGAGCTCTGGTCTCGGTAAAATCATTAAGTACCCGACCTTTGGCATTGCAATGCTATTAGCTTCTTATGTTTTCTATGTTTGTGTGCTTTTGCATGCAACATTGTTGAGCCGATAAGTGGGTATGAGTTGTTTGACCAAGACAACTTGTACTTATAAGAGAACCTATTGGGCAAGTGTGAGGTTGTCGCACCCTAGAACCTTGTTTAAACCCCCAGTGGCAGATTGTTTTGCCACTGACCGTTTAAGGCGCTAACCCCTCGGGGTCACACTTTCGTTAATTGTTTGTGCTGTCCATTTTGAACTGATTAATGTAATAACATGCTCCCTTTTTCCTCTCTACTTTTTGGCTGTGTGGGGAGGCTGTGTCTGCTGGATGTGGCCATTCCTAATATGCATATTTCACCTTTTTTAAAGGATTTCGAATAAACCTGACACAAAATTACTCTTATTCAGACAATGTGCAGAATCTATGTTTAGGACGGCTTGCTGTAAGGTCAAGGTCAGACTTAGGGGTCAAAGGTCATATGACTTTATTTCCTTTTCGCTCTGAATCCCGTAGGGTATTTTAAAGAAACCTGACACAAATGTTAACAACATTAAGACGACGTGCAGAAGACTTGTTCCGGATGGCGCGCCATCAATCGCAAAAACTCTAAACTTTATTGTCCCCAAAACGAAACAATAGTAATTTGCAATATTTAGTTCTATTATGGTGTTACCATCGCAATCAAAATCAACCAATTGCGGATCAGAAATTGTAAATTAGCAGTTAGAGTGGATTCAAGAGTTGGAATTTTTTTCAACGGATAAAATGGGAAGTATAACTGATGAAAGAGACATCGAGAGCTATTTAATGTGGCTGGCCAGCCTATTGGGTCCCAATGTCATAAGCACCCTTCTTCAGAGGTATCCAAGACAAAGATGGTAAAGTGTTCTAACAAGTTAACGGGTCACTGGTATCCAGCATCCTACCATGGCCAGCTCCACGTGGCGCGGGGATGGTGTTGTGCTACCATGTAATTTTAACATTTCCACCCTATTTAAAGATGGCTTAAAGGTTGTTTCAGATGCACTTAGCGCAATACCTGAAAACTATGTAATGGACGTGTGATGTCATGAGTGCTTTACTGCTTTTGATAATATTTTAAGAAAAATAAACTTATTGCATAATTATGTTACTGTATCACTCATTATTTTCAAAATTATTTTGAACACCAAGACATAAAACATGTGCAAATTTATAAGGTCTGTCAAAACAATTGCACAGCTTTCAAATCTGACAATCGAAACAAACTTCGAGAGATGTACCCCGATATATATTCGGAACAGATTGAATTATCCGGCATTCGTTAAAACAAGTCTTTCAATAATTGCTACATTTGTGAATGAAAACGCATTCGGAGACTAAAACATGCAACATAGTTTTGTTAAGACATCTTGCATACTGTAAAACAAAAAAAAAATCAGATTATTGCTTTAAATATATTTTACCACAATAAAAAGATTAACCGGAACTGGTTGGCAAACTGTACACCAGTATGTTAACCCATTGGTCTTTGATTATGACAACACGCACGCGATGATGACGAAATCTTCAGGTCAAGGTCACATTTGATGGAGTTATTTCCCTTTTTGTACTTGGAATTTGACACGAAAACTTAACTTTTGCAAGAACTTTGCCATTTCTCAACATTTGTTCATGAAACTTTCAAATTTTATTGCTTACAACAACACGCTCGAGATGGTGCAGAATTCTTTAGGTCAAGGACACATTTGATGGAGTTATGCTCCTTTTTGTACTTGTAATTTTAATTCCATCTGAGGGCGACACAAGTGTTCAACTTGACACCCATCTAGTGAATACTCCATTACAAGCCATTTCAGCAACACTACCTTTCCAAATATTTTGCATACGTCAGCTTGAAGAACATATTTGACTGATAATTTCCGTACGATATGTTAAGGACAATGATTGTTATATTTTTATGCAGTATTATTGCTTTCAATAAAGCTTTACTTTCAGCTTATGTGTCAACTTCGACGTAAAAGCTGGAGGATATTTGAAAAGTAAAAACACAGTTACGCATTTGATTTCACCTGCCATACCATACCAGAAAGTGACTTCAACAAGGGAAGTTTGCTATAAATATGATAATAAACCACCAGAACATTGTCTTGCTATTGGAACTTGTACTGAAGAACCTTTGCGTTTACAGCATACAATTACTCGGTCTCACCTACAAGTTGTCACGTTTAGCGGCTGGACGGATCCAATACCTACAGGAGGTACCACAGCTCACGCCTCGTCTATTAGAAGTTATCAGATAACTGTAAATGACGTTATCCCAATCTTTGGCAAACCCTCAAAGGTTGATACGAAAACCATTTATACTAAAAGAGTGATTCACACAGAAAACAGCTTAAGCTTTAATATTACATCGTACATTCCACGACTGTTAAGCGTAACGCTGGAAGTGGAAGACGAAGCAGAAAACGTGAGACAAGCTAGAAGGTTTGTACTTTATGATAACACCAGTTATGTCAGTACGAGGACAGATAAACCTTTTCGAGTTGTCTCGGCATCGAGTGAAACGAATTATACATGGCAAACTAATCATAACAAAATCTGCTTGGACTGGAAAGACCATTTTCTTAATCAATTTTATTTTAATAATGCATTACTAAATCCGATAGAACCCGCACCCTTTGGAGAAATTTCTGGTGTATATGAACAATTATCGGGCGATTTACCGGTATCAGGAACTTTAAACGTGGGTGGTATAGTAAAATTTACGTTTTCCTGGAAACTCAACAAAGGTAGTTTTTCAAAAGAAACGTTGGTTCCAAATTACTTGAATCAGTCTTACTGTGAATATCTGAATGCCGCCGACGGCCAGAAATATACACTAAAAGTACGAGCCGAAGATATTGTAAACAATATATTTGAGGAAGACAGAACCGTGTTTATTGATCGTTCCGCTCCAGATATTAATAATATTTCGTTAAAAAATCAAGGCTACAAGACTTACTTCGTGCGGTACAAAACGGATTTGTCTACAATGGAGCTTTCATTTGAAACGACTGATATCCACAGTGGAATAAAAACCATTGAGTGGACCTTTAGCGAAACGGAAGCAGGGCAAGAACTTAAGTCTGGAGTTTTGGCAGTTGCAACTCTTTCTTCAGTGAGTAAAAACATATATATAATAACAATTATATATAAAATATATAATAGCAACCGCCAATCAATAAACTTTATCTCTCGAACTTATAAATTCTGTTCAAAGACGTTTTATTATAATTACACAAACGAATTTTATTTCTCTGTATTTTTTCTTATTCTTCACATAAGTAACAAAAAAGAAACAATACCTTTTTATTCATTTTTAAATTAGCTACACACGTTCATCCTTAGTATAAACCACATGATCACAGCCATATGCATAACGTTCTTTTAAATGGATCAAATTCTGTACAGTTTACCTATAGTGAGTTGCGCTGAGCCTAAAGAGTAGTATGTATTTCCATGTATCTTTGAATAGGCTTAATTAAGAAGAATCTGCAATATGTTCGTGTCGTTTTTGATTGGTTTCAGTTTCCATTTCATTAATTACATCGTTTAGTTTATTTCAGCAACAAGCTGTAGTTCCGTGTTCCGTTCATTCGCTTACTATATTCAGTATTAAAATGCTTCCCAGTGACTCTTCTGGCATCTAATACACCGAGTAAGCAATTTAACAAATGAAATATTGATTTCGGAAAAAGCCTTTTTAAAAACACAGACTCCCAACACAGCCAAAGAGCATAAAAAGGACATGTGTTGATAAAACGTTCAATTTAAAAAAACAAACACCAAAAATAATGACGTAAACGAGAAAATATTTTGCCACTGTGGGTTTTAATCATGCTCCATTCTCACAATGCACCAATCACACAATTGCTGCAACAATTATTATAGGAACAAACATGTACACGTTTTCTTGTGACCTTTGGCTTTGCTAAGCGAATACCTTAGGTATTGAATGAACCGACTGAGACGAGAGCAAATGGAGTTAAATCAGTAATAATATGATGGCAGGAATTAAAGAAACATAGTGAACTTCTACGTTCTTTTTTAGAGATTGTTATATAAAAAACTTTAAATTTCTAATTTATCGATTCATTACCACCTGCCGCCATGCAAATTGTTAGCAAAGCCATCAGATGTGGATGAGTTTATATCCAAGCTCGACTTTAAGATCAATATAAATACTTAAATAATGTAACAGAATAAAAAAAATGAACAAGAAATCAAATGAAAAAGCGAAATAACTTTGTATAGGTCTTGGTAAAAGTAACGTAAGATTTAATAATGGTGGAATTGTTTTTCGATGGGAAAGTTGATATCTGTACTAGTTCTAAAGTAAATCTATGTGCTAAGTGCATTAACAACTTTTACACAAAATCTTAGTGATGGGTCTTGTTGATTATGATGAAGATATTGATAGTGATTTTAAGGTTATGGACCCAGTGCATATTTTGGTTTATGCGAAACATGGACCAAATGCATATTTTGGTTAATGCAAATTATAAGTGAAAAGGCGGCATACTAAATAGAAATATTTCTTGTAGAGTTATGGGTCTTGTTGATAGTGATGTAAATAATGATGGTTTACATATTATATTACAAGTTTCAAACGATTTTGCCTTTACCTGGGAGCGAACCCGCACCGTCGCGGCAACAGAACTAAGCCCTGCAATTTCGACGACACAACCAATGCAGCTAACCGGGACATCCAAGTAATATCTCAAGTAGTTTCACAGTTATGGGACAATTGAATAAGTTAAAAAGGGGCATACCTTGAAAAACATTGTTAGCAGATTTATGGGTCTTGATGGTAATGACGTAAATTTTGATGTTGAACATATTTTATAAATTTCAAATTTATTTTTGAATAAGTTTCAAAGTTATGAGTCGAGTTTTTATTTTGCACAATGAAAAATTAAGTGAAAAAGGGGCATAATTTGAAAACTATAGGTAGAAAAGTTATAGGTCTTGTTGGTAATAATGAATATTTTGATGATGAATCTTAATTCAAGCAAATAGATGATATCTCAACGAGTTTTAAAGTTATGGACACCACAAAATTGAAGTGAGAAGGGGACATACCTTGAAAAACATTGGTAGCAGAGTTATGGGTCTTGATGGTAATTATGAAGATTTTGATGTTGAAAATATATTCCAAGTTTCAATGTAATACCTCGAGTAGTTACTAAGTTATTGACCGAATTACATATTTTGTTTAACACCGGGGTGAGCAGGAAAGTTCCCATTTTCTTCGAATAGTGGAGCGAAAACTGTAATACGGTCACAACAAATTAAACAAATAATAAACTTGTGTTGCTATGCATTCTTCACATTCCGCTTTTTGTTTCAGAAGTCGTGTCCAAGAAGATCTGGTCCTTGTTATTGTCCAAATGTCGGCAAATGTGAATATTTCAACTACAATATTCCTCTTTATGACCTTGCTACTGACAACAAGCATATTGGTGATTATAACACAAGCTATAACATCACGATCAAGGTCATAAATAATGCCTTGCTTTACAGTATTGCATACAAGGAGGTCATCGTAAACAATTCCCCTCCTGAGAAAGAAGTTGGATATAAAGGTCAGTTTAAAATCTCTATTTCAAACTAATGTTCTTGTTTTCTCAAAACAAATATGTTGTGCTGAAATAATTTAACGATATAAGCTCATTCAACAATTAAACTTATCACATGAATGGATCACTTAGGTTCCATGATGAATAAAACTGTTAAAAAGGTGAAATATGCATATCAGGAATCGCCATTCAGAAAAAACAGCCTCCCCACACAGTCAAGAAGAAGAGAGGGAGAGAGCATGGTTTATAAAATGATCAGTTTCAAAAGAGACACCACTAACAATTAACAAAAATGAGAACCCGAAGGGTTACCGCCTTGGAACGGTCAGTGGCAAATCAAATTGCCACTGGGGGTTTAAACCAGGTTCTAGGGTGCACCAACCTCACACTTTCCCCAACAGGTTCTCATATCACAAAACAAATACAAGTTGTTAAAGAATGTTTTTCAAAAAAAAATGGAATAACCTATTAAATATGACGCTTGAAAAGTTTATTTTTTTAATGACAATATCTGCAATTACGTAACATTCATCAATATAAGGCGAGATATCCTTCAAATTTTTTTTCAGTCACTGTTGCTGTCGTAGTTGGTGCCATTATTGGTGGTCTAATTCTTATGACAGCTATCGTTTTAACAACACTTTTGTTAATAAGAAGAAAAAGACTGGAGAAACATTCGCAACTTAAAGCGGTAAGTGCTTTCAAAAAGCATTTGTTTACTGAATAATTCTCCGATATTCATTATTTTTAATAATCTCTGAAAATTGAAATTGTACCAACATTCATAAAGAATAAAAACAGAAGGAATAGAAGACACATCAAGAAAACAGAGCCGCTAATGCAGCCAAAATGTAAAAGGATGTGCTAACAACATGATCAGTTTCAAGAAAGACACCATTAACAACTTAACGAAAATTAGAACATGCGTGGTTACCGTATTTGACGGTCAGATGCAAAACAATTTGCTACAATGGGTTTCAACCAGGTTTTAGGGTGCACCAACTTAACACCCATCACCTCGACAACGTTGCATGCAAACGCACACAATCTAGAGGCACTGGAATCTAATCTACATGAATACGATGACATGATTAAAAGTAACAGATCAAGCTTCAAGAAAATGAAACTTGAAAAAGCCACCGAACACGACAAAATACGAAAATATTGCAGGCTCGGTTTAATTGAGCATGCTCATGGATAGTAATAGAAATGCACGCCGCATAGCCTCGTAATGAGCATGAACTCAATATTAACCCTATTGATCAGTACAATTTTGAAAAATCCCAAACGATGCGTAAGACAGTAAATATGGAATCTTCAATGTTCAGATTAATACCATTTCAGCGGCATATGGTCCCCAGATAAAAGAATGGCTATTCCCTTATCGAGAAAACAATTGGCGGAACTTAACAGAATAAAATTATGACAAGGGATCTGATAATATAAATCCTGCATATCACATACATCGACAAAGGCAAACTTAAAATAAAGCAGGAAGTATATTCTTGGGGTTGATTGAACCATATCAAAATCTATACTGGCTGGAAAAAAGGAAACCATACATCTTAAAACTGGGCAAAAAAGAAATGTTAAAAGTACTGTTAACATAACTATTCAAAGGACGTAACTGAAAGCAACACTGATCGAATATACGAGGATACTTTTAACAGCCACCACACGGCACAAACAGCGTTAATTGTGATATTGAGGTAGTATAAAAATAGAATTTGAAAACCACCGAACACGAAAAATATGAAAATATTGCAGGTTCGGTTTGATTGAGCATGTTCATAGGCAGTAATGGAAATGCATAAAACTGCCCACGCCGCTAAGCCGTTAGTTCGGCGAACCCAATAGTTACTCCATTGTGTGGGGAAGCTGTGTCTGCTGGATGTGGCCATTCCTGATATGCATATTTCACTTTTTTTCACATGAACTCTCAAACTCTTGCTACTGTCATGTATGCATAATTATGGTCTCATTAGTAAATTATAGCCAGAAATAAAAAAATACTTTCTTACAAATTCGAAAATGTCTTATGACTTCAACATTTGTATTATTACCCCCCCCCCCCCACTAATTAACAAAAAAAATATTTGATTGTTTTCATAAAAAAACGACTTCACTGTCAATACTGTATTATTATTCTCTCATCAATGCTATATCTACTGTAGTATGTTGTTAAACTTTTCAAAATATAAAACAATAAAAATATTATGGCATATAGAAAACAAAATCACCAAATTGAATATCTGTTTTGTACACATTTAGTTTAAACGAAAATAATAGCTGTCAAAATGACGATATATATTAGGGATGTCAACGAATAATTGGATATCCGTAAAGATAATCGGATATCCGGACCGAATTGGGCATCCGGATATTCGTTTACAAAACCTTAACATTTTATGTATTTGCTTTTTGCTAAATCATTTTTCTTCTGTGAAATTGCATTTAAGCAATAGCACTTGTGTCGGGTTATCGAACCTGATAACACGCAGTGTCCTATGTTGGGCTTCACAGTTTGAGAAATGTGCCAAATATGATGTGATGGTATATATATAAAAAATTTAATATAAGAAAGCATGATGGTATATATAAAAAGCTAATTTATAGGCAAAATTTAAAACTCCTTTCACTTTTTGATGATAGAATATAATCTTTAATTACGTAAATTCGGTTTCATTGCGAAGCAATAGAGCTATAAAACATTAAACAGGCTCGTCGACAAAGCTTACTGACAGAATTCCGTTTGAATTCTTTAAAAATTATTAATGAAATGATTTTTAGTTTTTCATTCAATCTTGACCTATTCAAATTATGTTCTTAACATATATATAATGGTTATTATGGTTTCCAATTCAAAGTACGATGTTTATTGTGAATTAAAAGTTTTCAAATTTGTTATTGTTCGTATTTCATTTATTTATTAAAATCATGAAGCATACTGTCAATTGAAACGGCAGTTTAATCCCACATACATCCGACAACAATATTACTGTTAACAAAGTGTGTTATCAGGATATTCGTTCGGATCATTCAACGGATAGAGGGATCCCAAAGTCGGTTTACATTCCTAATATATGTGGTTGTGTTATGCTTATATGCATTAATAAAGTCAGACATTTAAAAACTATAGTATATGGAAAGCCGGAGTACACCCCCGTAAGTATTAATAATTTCCTATGCAATTCAGTTGACTCCAATACTTACGCAAAAATGATGATTCCCGCTATTTATAAATTATATCGTCCGAAGTTAATAATTTTTCATCTAAAAACCCGCTAATAGTAACAACGGCTTTTAGTAGTTTATTAACTACGGGATTTATTAACTCCGGAGAAATTTCACCCCGCTAATAGTAAGAAACCCGCTAATCGTAACAACGGTACAAATAACTCCGGCTTTCCTTTTCGCCCGTAGTTATTTACTAATAACTCCGGGGTGTTAAATCCCGGAGTTATTAAATCCCGGAGTTATTAAAGTTACATACGCTGCTATAGAAAAACCCGATAGATAGTAAACCAATCAAATGATTATCCGCAGTTAAAGAAGACCAATCGGAATCGTCTTTACATCCGCTTCTAGCGTCTAGCGCAAGCATCTGTTTGATTCAGATTTGATAAATTTGATCTTGCCTCAAAATCTTGCATCTCTTCATTAGGTTTGCAAGCAAATTACATGGTTATATAAACTTTTTTTCGATTTGAAACCCAGAGTATTTTCCGCTGCCGGTTGATAGGTAAATTTGTCATATCCGCTGTAGTTGTCAAGAAGATTAGAAAACTGATTTGCTGCTGAAACAACTGCTCAAGAACACTGAAGAAGGTAAGTCATTCCAAGTATTTTTCATGTATTCATTGACTGAAGAAGTGTTTCCTTATTTTTTTTTACGCTGTTCCTTTTTCAATTTGAAAATATGGCCTCTAGTTTTTGAATTTTAGACATTTGGAATAGTTTTGGTAGTCTTTTTCATGTAATAATTTGTAAACTTCAATGAGGTCTGCCAGTAATATTCAATATGCTAAGCATGGTATATTTAAGGCTTGTAGACAGTCTTCATATTATAAGTGACTGACTTCATGAACCAATTTTCTTGCTCTTATTTGAACCCTTTCAATTGCTTCAATTTCTTTCTTATATCTTGCATCTACATAAAAAGGTTCAATGATTCAGGACCGAAAGATTGTTACGCGAGTTAAATTACAGCAATTACTTTGTTACTTGCACCAGACCCACCCATCAATTTAACTAATGCTCTTGGCAGTTTAAATTCCTACCATGGAGTGTCGTACAATGAAGTTATGCACACGATTTTCCTGTACCCTGGCCTTATCTAGAAAATAATCTTGCAGGACCATATGACAAGTGCAATTTATTGCTAAATCATAAAAAAAAAATAAAAAAAGATTTTGCTATTTTTCATGTTTTATACGTATGCTGACATTGCAAGCATATAATTTTACAAATCCTGCATTCTTACCGGTAGTTTGTTCTTGTGTAATTTTGAATTTTGAACTTTAAGGAAATGTAGAAATTTGTGGATGACAAAGAAAGCGGTCACGAGATATATTGTGCTACATACATGTACATATGCCTGTTAATATGCCTAACAGGTATTGAACAAACAAATTACCCCTTTTGTAACTTCAGTACTTACATATAGTTTGTTATTTTGAATTTCCATGTTTTATTTCCAAGATACTCCATTTTATACAATAAAGCATGACATAGGTTCTTGTACCCAAGTGCCCACTGGTGTAATGAAATGCTGCACCTGGACTTTTTCCCACCATTTGATAGATCTGGACTAGCCACATGACCTAATAATGTGTTATTGCTACTATAATTAAAACAACAGCCAAGCGCATTTATCTGCTTTTCACACTTATGTCATTTGTTGTCCGAGATTATCATTACATACATTTTTGTCTGCTGTTGGCGGAGAATATTATTCTCCAGGATAGCTTCTATTAGACTCTGAAATTAGTGCAATCTTATCACATACAACAAGAATGCAAGGTGTAACTCACTATCAGCTGCTACAGTATAATATACTGGAACCCAGACTTGTCACACTTCATTTACTAAACATGTCACACAAATACAGCCAGAAAACTGTGATCAGTTCCTTGCAATGCCTACAGTTTTTCAACGCTTTTAGCAAATTGATTCATATTTGTAATTTTTCATGTTATGCAAAAAGTTCTGTAGTGAAATCAATGTTATTTCAGATGTTTTGTGGTAACTGTGGATCTATTAATGAAAACACAAATAAGTTTTGTGTGCATTGCGGTTCCCCCCTTGCAAAAGTTCCCAAGACTGGTATGTATACTTAATATTTATTTATGGAACACTTGTGCATAAATATTTCATGAAGTTTTTTGTTTAAGTTCACTATTTTCTCAGTTACCATTCAAGGTAGCAATTTGAAATTTAACAATGTTGTCTGATATCACAATAGGAATTTTCAGTAAAATTTTCATAACTCTTAACAGTATTTGTCAACGTTAGGACAAAATCATAGTTTTGTTGCATTTGAGCTTCTTCTTGTATATAATTATGCCCCTTTCAGATTACCTGACCTGATACCTATTGTTTTGAGTTGCTTTAAAGTTACTTGTTCTGTTTCCAGAATACTTGAAATACATCATCTTGCTCAGCATAGCAATTTCTGACAGGAATGTTTACTCTTAAGGGCCCACAACACAAATGAATATTACTAATATATCTTTATTTTGCATATGGTATATGCAAAATAAAGATACATTAGTAACATTCATTTTTGCAGTATCAATGAACGACATTTTGCCATTATTGAGATTTTTATAATTTTCTTTTTGATTGATGAACATGCAGGGGAGGAGGTAGTGGACTCCTAAACACTGAAATTTAATATTTTATTTCTTATATCATTGTGAATCTTAATGTTTCTTTGAAAGTACTTAGCCTTTCCATAGCTTTTGAAGACCATTGGTTGTAAATGTTCCAGGGGTTATGAAAAAATCAGATAATAAAAAATTTTCACATGAAATTCAAATAAGTACATGTATAATACTTTTACCAAACCTTTAAATAAGCATTAAAAAAAACTTGTTCATTCCTTTGTTGACCAGCAATGCATAGTTCATGGAGTATAAACACCATGTCCACATACATGACCCAGTCACCTATTTCTGGAAATGTCTATTATATAATGTGTAAAAATGTATGTTTCAATAAATGTGCTGAGATGACTGCAAAAGTGTACCAAATTGACAACATTACTTTTCCAGCAGTTTTAACCCCCAAACATTGAAAAAGTCCTGAATGTAATTAATGGGGGTCATATTTTCTCATTTGTTGAAAGATCTCCACAGACTGTGCCAGGAAGGGTGTGGGATTGGCGACGGAGTATTACCTATTAAATTAGGATTCACTGATTTTTAGCTAGACTATTCGAAGAATAGGTGTGCTATCCTACTCGCCCCGGTGTCGGCGTCGGTATCGGCGTCCGTTAAACAAAAATGCACTTTGGTCCATAACTTTAAAACTACTTATGATATCAACTTGAAACTTGGAATATGTATTCACCATCAAATTCTACATCATTACCAACAAGACCCATAACACTGCTATGAATATTTTTCAATTTATGCCCCTTTTTCACTTAAATTTTGCGGTAAGGAAAATATGCACTTTGGTCCATAACTTTAAAACTACTTGAGATATCAACTTTTTTTATATTTTGTGTTATGCAAAATATGCATTTTGTCCATAACTTTAAAACTACTTGAGATATTGCCTTGAAACTTGAAATATATATTCACAATCAAGATCTACATTATAACCATAAAGACCCATAACCCTGCTTCCAATATTTTTCAAGTTATGCCCCTTTTTCACTTAAACTTTTTGTTAAGCAAAATATACACTTTGCCCATAACTTTAAAATTACTTGAGCTATCACCTTGAAACTTGGATTATATATTCACCATCGAAATCTACGTCATTATCAACAAGAACCATAACTCTGCTACCAATATTTTTCAAGTTATGCCCCTTTTCACTTATGAAATTGTCCCATAACTTTGAAACGACTGGAGATATTACTTTGAAACTTGGAATATATATAACTCTATTGGAAATATTTCTTTAGGTTATGCCCCTTTTGCACTTAGTTTTTGCATTAGCCAATATATGCACTGGGTCCATAACTTTGAAACTACCTGAGATTTGAAACTTTGGAACAAATACATTTCAACTTCAAACGAACAACATTTCCACCATCATAATCTAGATCACTTTCACCAAGACCTATGTTTTAAACTCGGCCATTTTTTTATTTGAGTGTTTTTTGCTATAACATTATTACAGTGATTGATATGGAACTAAAAGTAAATGTCTCCAATCATAAATTACGAACAAGTTTTCTAACTCTTACAAAAATATTTCATAGTTATTCCCAATTTCAGTTCAATATTTATGGTACATTAAGAAGTTATTTCTGTTATTTGAAATTAATGTTCTCCCTTTTTATTTACTTGTTAATATTTTTCCTGAATGCACATGACTGTTCGGCCATAGTTGTTGTTTTAATCTTCAAATTGCATTTGTTTCAAATGATTCAAATAGTCGAGCGCGCTGACTCCTCTGACAGCTCTTGTTGAAGAGCCCGTAATAAATATGTGACTTTAAAAAATATCCATATGTATTTTTAAGGACATGTGTTTTTTCGATGGCAAGGGATAACTGCATCTTTCTCTATATACATCTCTCTATACTGCTTATGCTCAAATATGAGTATCACGGCAGGTTTGGAAGATTTACAAAAGTTTTGAGACGCGAAGGGAACAAAAATCTAAAGTTTAGGGATTTGGTTATTAGCTAGAAAAATGTGCTTCAATGAGGAGTTTGAAAATATTTTAAATAAGTACATAAAACCAAGAAGTGTTTCCAATGGCAGTTAGTTACATTGTAGAATTGTTCCTTCTTCCACAGGAAAAGGTGTTGTTGTATGCCTAATATATCTTTCTATTGATTGATAACCCTGGTGGGTAATATAAACCGTCATTTGACAGTGGAATACATGTTTTTTTTACTTCCTAATATCAAAAGCAAATGCCACTCGATTAAGTGTAACTAACAGCTATAATTACTGAGTTAATCTGTTAGATATATTGTAATGGTATTGTATAGTACATTTTATATTCACAAACCATTGTAATAGTGGTATTATTGTCATAGTGCTTTTAATTATACCCTTTCTGTTGACAGATAAAGACACTGAGTCTTCTAAGTTTGTCCTGAGTCAAGGTAATTGTTTATTGAAAACTGCTCTATGTGCTAAATGTTGTTTTTATATGGAAAAAGTAAATATTGTGATAAAAATGCAATCATTTGGTCCTTGTAGAATGTTCATACTATATATGTGGTATTGATTGATTTAGATTTCTTTTTTCTAATGAATCTAACAAATATGCATTGAAAACAATATTGTTATGTACTTAAAATTAAATAAGAATTTTAATATGTTTTAAATAATTAGAATCAGTTAAATGTTTAAATCATAAAATGTACATGAATACAATGTACTGGGATATCAACAATAAATTATGTTGTTACATAACATATTTATCACATGAAATTGGATGTACATGAATGATTATAGCATTTTAGAAACCTTCCATTTTATTTAAAGCATCATATGTCTTTTTGTCAATTTTTTGGTTTTTAATTTTTCAGGAGCAGCAGAGAGTTTGGACAGACTGAAAGCAAAACATACCCTGCTGAAAAAGAAAAAGAATATCCCAGAAACTATAGTAAGTACTCTATGTTAGACGACTTTCATGATTTTTTGTGAAGTACTTAATTTCTTGATTTGGTTTATACATCCATTCACAAATTCAAAGCAAACATGAAATACAGAATTTAACTTAACGGTGACCGTTTTAGAATATTAAAAACCATGATGTCAAGAACTCACACAAATGATTTTTAACCAAAAACCTAGAATATAAATGCATCCACACTATAGGAATGGGAAGTTTTCATTAATAATAGAATACATGTTTATTGTATGCTTTCCAGTGAATTATTTCAAACTGTGGAATGTCATATTTATTTTATTTTTTCATGTCGGTACCCATAGTAAACTAATCCCAGTTCCTGTGATATGTGTTACATTTGTGACAACTCTTGTTGGTGACAACAAATGAGTCTGTGTTGACATGGTATGTTAACATTGCTTTCTTCACAACGGGCTCAAGATGTTGCCAACATGCATCTGTTATTTACATAAGTTACAAACAGGAAACTTTTGTGTACATTCCCTTAATTTGAAAGGGATTTTGACATTTTGGATTTTGTCCAAAAGTATTTTTATGAAGTTTACCATTCTATTATGCTGGTTGTTTTGGTTTAAAACTGGCTTGTTTCTTCTTATTTATTTTCAGGAAATATCCGTGAGATTTATGTCTATCAATAACAAGTTGCTCAGAAAGGTATTTGATGGAGAAAATGGTCCCACAGGCACCTTTTCATTCAAGGTGCCTCGGGAATCTTCTCGAGAAGATTGGATACATGCGCTTTCCCAGCTAGGGGGAGTAAAGGAAAGTGATATTGCATTAATGGAGCCAACATCCAGTGGTTATGTTGCAGCAACTTACAAGACTGCAGAAGACCTGATGAAAAGAAAAACTGCTGCTCATCATAGTCAATTAAAAATTTATGTCAAAATAAAAAATTTAGGTAAGCATACTTAATTTATTTCCAATACATAATATATTCTTTGCTGGAAATTAATTATTATTCATCAGTTACTAATATTTGATGTTTGTATAATGAATCATTATAGATTTATCATTGAATTATAAAACAATAACAGTATGTAAATTAAAAATGATAAATAAATATGAAAATCTTTTCATTGCATGTGCTGTATTATTAAGATTGTAGTTTTTTATAATGATGTTAAGGTACAGTTAAAGTAACTTTTAGATAATCATATAAATGAAATGTATGTATACATGTTTTATTTTTACTGTTCTTAAGATCTAACACAGCTTAGGAGGGCATTCAAAGGAAAGGTGAACTAGAACAGTATAGTCTGTTTCTTTTTCAACAAAATGATTAGCATGGTATACAAATATATAGAGGAAAAGAAAACATTCTTAATTACAGATGGAAATGATGAATGAAATAGTGAGAATGGGTTAATGCAAAACTTTTATTCTATGAGCTGTATTATTAAGATTGTTGTTTTGAGGATTATGTTATGGTACAGTTAAAGAAGTTTGGATATTCCAATAAAAGAAATCTATACAAGTTTTTTTTACTTTACTAAAGATAAAAGACAGCTTAGTCGTGCGTTTAACGGAAAGGTAAACAAGGACAGTTACTTGTGTTGATATTCTTGCCAAGTTCATAGTTCAGCATTTTTAGTGGCCTGTCAGAAGACAGAATGTTTTATATTTGTTCTTTTTCCATCTGTCTGTGAACACTTTTTGTCTCACCCTTTGGACGAAATGGCGATACATAGGAACTGCTTTGTCCATCCGGTGGTCCAGCGGTCTGTCACGAAAACACAACATTGGCTTTAATTTTGCCTTTTCTTAATATTTCTTTATCCAACTTTCAAATTATATTGCTTACGGCAACACACTCGAGATGATGCCATATTCTCAAGGTCAAGGTCACATTTGATGGAGTTATGCCCCTTTTTCTTGGATTTAGAAACAAAAAACTTATCATTGGGTATAACTTTGTCATTTCTAAATATTTTTTCATCAAACTTTCAAATGATATTGCTGATGACAACACGCTCATAATGATGCCAAATTCTCAAGGTCAAGGTCACATTTGATGGAGTTATGCCCCCTTTTGTACTTGGATTTTTACATGAAAACTTAATGTTTGTCATTTCTTAATATTTTTACATCAAACTTTCAAATTATATTGCTTATGACAACACGCTCATGATGATGCCAAATTCTTTAGGTCAACATCACCTTTGATGGAGTTATGCCCCTTTTTGTACTTGCATTTTATTCCACATAGCACCAGAGGGCGACACAAGTGTTCAACTGAACACCCATCTAGTTTATCCTGATGATATCACAACAAAACTTCTACATGTACAAATAAAGTGCTATGAACATACAGTCCCCAAAAATGTAATGCAAGGATAATACCAATTTATTTTGAGTCAGCTATCTCATAATTATGTCAAGGTTATAAAATCAAAAAGTGCTTCAACTTGGTCAACTTAAATACATACAGCAGTTACTATAACAGTGGCAAAACCACTGGATACTTTTTGTTTGAGGTTATTAGTTCAGAGGTCAATGTTACATAATCTGATATTGAAAAAAAGCTTGTCTTGGTATGATAAATAGATGCTACAGTCACCAAAATTGTGTTTAGAAAGCCCATTATGTGAGAGTGATTCCTATTGACTTCCAGGTCAAAGGGCAACGAATAAAATAACTAGTGCAAAACCTGCATTTCAACTTCTCATTATCTTCTCTTTTTTCATATTCAAACTACAGAAAGAGTTTATTTCACATATATTTTTTATGATGCAGGAGCTTTAACTCTGCTCTTGCTTATTTTGAATTCAGGTCCCATTACTGATATAATCTTGACCAGAGCTTAACTTTTAAAAGTATATCAAGGACCTTGTTAACATTTGCCTGCTACAAATGAATAGTGTGGACATTGTCTACCATGGTGGGATATGATTTTGTGGAAAGTTACCAGCATCGTCTCATTTTTTACGTTAGCTTCATTATTGTTACAAGAAGAAGGCGGTTTAATAAAATTAGAAACTGTTTTCTTGACTCAAAACAAACAAAATGGCAACTGTTTATCAAAATGAAAGCCTGTTCAAATGCTCTATATTGCTGGATGAATTCCCTGTTCTTATCTTCTATTGAGACCAGTGTTCTAGTTCAGCAGCATAAACCATATTTGCTTGTTCTACCCTGTTGTGTTATATGTTACATTGTTGGATTATTTTGTTATTATCCCTCGTTGCGTAGTGGTATGAGGATATAGGAATGGTCTTCGTTCTTCCGTCTGTGCAAATTTTGGTGTCCGGTCCATAACTTCTCAACCCCTAGAAGGAATTTCAAGCTTTAGTCAAATGTTCTCCCCATCAATACGCATGCAGAACCCATGTTCCAACCTGGCCGGCTCAAGGTCAAGATCACCACTGGTGTTAGAAGATTTAAGCCATATATTTGATGTACGGTTCATATCTTCTAACCCTTGTTATATATTTCATAAAATATTGATCAAATGTTTAGTCCATCAGGACGCTGTGCAGAACCCATGTTCCAACCAAGCCAGCTCGAGATTAAGGTCACTGGTGGTGTTTATACCATGTTTTTCGTGCCTGGTTCATATCTTCTGAGCCACTGGGCAGAATTTCATGAAACTGGTCAAATGTTAACCGAACTGAGATAATGTGCAGAACCTGTGTTTCAACCATCCATAACCTTTTCAACAATCTCGAATGCAGTGGAGGATATTGTTATCCTTCAGACTGCCTTGTTATTAGTTAACTTTTACAATTTTAAGGAATTGTTAATAAGATTTGATTGATTAATAGTAATTGTTATGTTTAAACTGTAAACCAAGGGATTATATTATTAAAACAAGTCTAGTATCACTTCGTTTTATTTTCTTTATAGATCACTTTCCTGGATAACAAGTTCTTTAAACTTTTAAAGCACATAAAATATATCAATCAAAAGTAAAGTGCTACATAAATATTCACATATTCACAAACAAATGAAACTTTAAGAAACTACCGTTAGTTTTACTGAAACTGGTTAGAAATAATCTTGTATTGTTCCTGTTGCATCAAGCAATCAAATTTATCCATTTTCATATCGACTTTGTGAAAGCCATATTACCTCTGAATAAAATTATTAACCATGATTTTATTACAAAAATCCAGGTTATTATTGGGGTATGGTATTGGGTGGGCTGGCGTCAACACTCCAGTTAAGATTTTTTGTGGAATTTTTTTCAGTAACCATTCAAGATAGAGCTTTGAAACTTAACATAGTTGTCTGACATCAAAGTACCAATTATCAGGACAAGATTAATAACCCCAGACTATTTTGACAAGTTATTCCGCTTTTGGACTTAGAATTTTTGTTGAGTTTTTTTGTGAAAATTGTCTTTTGTGCAAATTTAGAGTTTGTTTAGAATAACTTTGCAACTGATGAAGGGATTTCATCCACACTACACAGAATTGTTAATGTAAAAATAACAGTATTAAGAAGTGTAATAACTGTGACCTTACAAAAATGTCTTCATTGGTGGGATGGATCAGGGTGGCTGGCAGTCGCCCCTTGCCAAACCAAAAAACATTTTGTAATTCCATCAATATTTCTTTAATTATAAAACGTAAACTGACAGACATTTTTTCAGGGGTGGGGTGGGTCTTGGGGGTGGGTTTTCCCAACCAAGAAAGCAATACAGTTTTCTTTTTGAATATATTTTTTAAATTATCATGTACTTTTCTAGTAAAAATCTTTAAAATTTATAATACTTTGCAATAAGATAAGAAGTGTTAATAGTATATTCTGGTGGGGAAAGGGTACCATGGGAATAAACATCATCTATACATTGATAAGAAGTGATGATGGGCTGAATAAAAATTCTTCAGGGATGGGGGAGGAGGATAGGGTGTGAGTATCTGACTGATCTGGGTACCCCCGACCCCCCAAAAAATCCATGGGTACCTAATTGGGATAGACCCCACTGTAAAGAAATCATTTGTTTTTACTTTGTACAATCACATTTCTTTTCTTTTTTAATTTATACACTTGCATTGAAATATTTTATTTGGTGGTGCCCCCTTCCCTTTGCCACACAAATTTCTTTATTGGTGGGGTTGGGTTGCCGAGGTTGATGATTTATGCCCCTACCCCCCTCTGGTTACTGCAAATAAAGATTCAAATATTTTTTTAATAGACACTGTTCCAAAAATTTGAATTTTCTTTTTTTCAGTTTCAGCAGTTATAAACCACATGTGTTATTTATAAAAATACTCATTTCTATCAATAAATAAAAACATGGTTTTCGGCATTTGGGGACATTTTTTTTGTTCATATTGGCCCTCTTTTCTGGTATTATTGTATTCTAGTTCTTGATACAGGTCCAGCTAAATTTACAATTCAGCATATGATATGTAATAGTTAATTAATAATAAGATATGTGGCAATGTTTCTTTCTTAAGATTTCCTTATTTATGCAAATATTCCAATATGAATTTCCCATCCCTAAAAGTAACAATTTAAAGTCTTTTTTAAACAATATAGTTAAGGGTGTTTGAACATTAAAAAAAACACAATAGGATTGTAATAATGATATGGTCGAATGCTGGGATTTTGCTTTGCACAAATAGCATTAAAAAATTTTAATGTTGTGGTAGACATGATGAGAATATATATTTTACATACTTCAAAAATATCGCACCATATTTTAATTTGGGTGACTTTAATACTTTGAATGTAAAATGGGCAGTTAGAACTAATGAAAAGTGTAAATTGTGTCATTTTCGATATGTAGCCACAATCCCATCATCAAAATAATAAAAGTCCCTCACATCAAAGAGAAGAGTGAACTCCATTTCCAAACAAATGTAAATTCCTATTATCGCCATCATTACAAGAATTTATATTTTATTTTTAGTGTGCAGAAACCGTCACAAAGGTAACAAAGCTCCCAGCAGAAAAGAAAGATCCGGCAATGTTTGGTGATGATGACGATGATGATGATGATGATGATGATGATCATGTGGAGGAGGAGGTGGAGAATCAATTTGGTTCTGGACATCCAAAGGTATTAAAGTTACAGTAAAACTCTTTTGTTATGTCAACCAATGCCAGCAATTTCATCAATAACCTATTGAAAAAAAATCATCTTTGTGAAAACAGTATATTATCCCCAGTGGTTATTTTATTGAATTTTCAGTAATGTGAATAAATAATGCCGTTATTGAGATTCTGTTCACAGAGAGGAAGACATAACTGCCCATTTGCTTTTTCCCTGAAGAAGACTTAAACAGTTTATTACTACAATCAGATCATCTTTGTTTATAGGGGATAACTTTATTGTGGTTGTACTTATTCACAAAATACAAGTTCTACCGTTAGATTATGATCAAATCATTTTACTATTTGTTTTGTTTTCAAAATCCTCCTCAAAAATTATTTCTCAGGAAACTAGCAAAATTAATCCTTTCCTCCGTATATTCACATTTTATCACTTATGCAAACAGTGTGGATCGAGATCAGCAACTGAAATTGTGCTGTCTGATCGTTTTTAACTGTTTGATTCTTTTTCTTAATGCATCTTCAAATCTGTTCATAACCCATTCAAACCATATAAGTCCCCATGTTGTCATGGCGCGTCTCATATTTTGTATTGCAATGTGGAACAAATTTAATTTACAAGTGTATTAGTGACAAACAATGGCTGTTTGTGAAGAAGGCACGCTAGTTTTGTTTGATATCATTCAGGATAAACCAGTGGAGGAGAAGAAGCCTTTTGGACGGGTGTCTATGTTTTGTCCTGGCAGTCCTGATTTATTTGGAATATCAAGAAAGTTGAATGGCAAGAAAATAGATACTGTGGAAGAGATGGTAGTGAAGAAACCAGAGGCTAGAAGACTTGCAGGTAAACATCCTGAACAGTGTAATGGTCATAAGATACTGCTTATTTTTAACCTCTTTTCCATTTACCGTATAGCGGGTTATTTCTGCGGTCATAAATTTCTGCGTTTTGCCCCCAAAAATGGATGCAAAAATTTCTGCGTTTTTTATTTCTGCGTTTTCGGTTCCCATGAAGGATAAATTTCTGCGGTTCATATTGGGTAAGGTGTCGTAAGAATAACACGACTATGATATACACATACTATTTGTTTTTCACAGATATTTTATTCATGGGTAATACCTGTTACTCAATTTATTTTGTCAAAAAATTACAAAGATATTTCTCATCGATGAATAACAACTCTCAAACAACTATTCAACTGAATTCAATGTTTGAGAAATGTTTGAGCAAATGTCGCGTTTATAGTATGCCTATACGATAACAATGTGCGGTAATTGATCGTAATTATTTTACCCTGTATGTATTGTGAAACGCATTATCTCGGACATGGCCACTCCGGCGATTTTCGCTTGAAAATGAGCTAATATTTTGCGATTTAAATTTCTGCTGGTATTTTTTTTTGCTGGATATATTTCTGCGATTTCATCCAAAGACCGCAGAAACGCAGAAATTTGACACCCGCAGAAATTACCCACTATACGGTATATGGGTTTTATATCATTTGCAGTCTATTCTGGGTCTACATTGGTTGCTTTTTGGTAAGACAGGTTTGACTGATTGTTACATGACATAATGATAAACGTAAGACCCGTTCAGGTTTGACTGATTGTTACATGACAGACTGATACACATATGACCCAGTCAGGTTTGACTGATTGTTACATGACAGACTGATAAACATATGACCCAGTCAGGTTTGACTGATTGTTACATGACAGACTGATAAACATATGACCAGGTCAGGTTTGACTGATTGTTACATTACAGACTGATAAACATATGACCAGGTCAGGTTTGACTGATTGTTACATGACAGACTGATAAACATATGACCAGGTCAGGTTTGACTGATTGTTACATGACAGACTGATACACATATGACCAGGTCAGGTATTACTGATTGTTACAGGACATAATAATAAACATATGACTGTCTGATATCCCAGATTGTTGCATGAAATGACTAATATACCATCTTTTTTACTATATTAAAGTTATTTTTTTGCTTCTGAAAAGAATCAAATTATTGTATAAAAATATTACTACCTTATTACCATTTACATGTTTATATGTTTTCCTAGCGGATCCATTTCTTGGTGGTGAAAATGAAGATCTGTTTGCTGGACCAGTCCAGAAACAGGAATTAGACCAACTGGATGAAGTCCGACAGGATGTAAGGAAACCAGAACCTGTCAAGCAAGATGTTAAGAAAGTAAACCCAGTCAAACAGGCATCTGAAAAGCCATCTACATCCAAAGCAATTTATGTAAGTAAAAGGAATTTTATTGTTATAGGTCTATATATTTGTCTTAACTATTTTCATTTTTCATAAGAAAAGTGAAATAAAGATGCACAAATAACATTTATTTAGGCGAAATGTTATTGAACTGATCCCCATTGCTGTGAGGAAGATTTTTGCATATTTTGAATTAGCATTCTTAAAGCATCTTCAAAACTGTTCATAACCCATTCAAACCATATAAGTCCCCATGTTGTCATGGCGCGTCTCATATTTTGTATTGCAATGTGGAACAAATTTAATTTACAAGTGTATTAGTGACAAACAATGGCTGTTTGTGAAGAAGGCACACTAGTTTTGTTTGATATCATTCAGGATAAACCAGTGGAGGAGAAGAAGCCTTTTGGACGGGTGTCTATGTTTTGTCCTGGCAGTCCTGATTTATTTGGAATATCAAGAAAGTTGAATGGCAAGACAATAGATACTGTGGAAGAGATGGTAGTGAAGAAACCAGAGGCTAGAAGACTTGCAGGTAAACATCCTGAACAGTGTAATGGTCCTAAGATACTGCTTATTTTTAACCTCTTTTCCATATATATGGGTTTTATATCATTTGCAGTCTATTCTGGGTCTAAATTGGTTGCTTTTTGGTAAGACACGTTTGACTGATTGTTACATGACAGAATGATAAACGTAAGACCCGTTCAGGTTTAACTGATTGTTACATGACAGACTGATAGACATATGACCAGGTCAGGTTTGACTGATTGTTACATGACAGACTGATAAACATATGACCCAGTCAGGTTTGACTGATTGTTACATGACAGACTGATACACATAAGACCCGTTCAGGTTTGACTGATTGTTACATGACAGACTGATAAACATATGACCAGGTCAGGTTTGACTGATTGTTACATGACAGACTGATAAACATATGACCCAGTCAGGTTTGACTGATTGTTACATGACAGACTGATAAACATATGACCCATTCAGGTTTGACTGATTGTTACATGACAGACTGATACACATATGACCAGGTCAGGTTTGACTGATTGTTACATGACAGACTGATAAACATATGACCCGTTCAGGTTTGACTGATTGTTACATGACAGACTGATAAACATATGACCCATTCAGGTTTGACTGATTGTTACATGACAGACTGATACACATATGACCCAGTCAGGTTTGACTGATTGTTACATGACAGACTGATAAACATATGACCCATTCAGGTTTGACTGATTGTTACATGACAGACTGATAAACATATGACCAGGTCAGGTTTGACTGATTGTTACATGACAGACTGATACACATATGACCCAGTCAGGTATTACTGATTGTTACAGGACATAATAATAAACATATGACTGTCTGATATTCCTGATTGTTGCATGAAATGACTAATATACCATCTTTTTTACTATATTGAAGTTATTTCTTTGCTTCTGAAAAGAATCAAATTATTGTATAAAAATGATACTACTTTTTTACCATTTACATGTTTATATGTTTTCCTAGTGGATCCATTTCTTGGTGGTGAAAATGAAGATCTGATTGCTGGACCAGTCCAGAAACAGGAATTAGACCAACTGGATGAAGTCCGACAGGATGTAAGGAAACCAGAACCTGTCAAGCAAGATGTTAAGAAAGTAAACCCAGTCAAACAGGCATCTGAAAAGCCATCTACATCCAAAGCAATTTATGTAAGTAAAAGGAATTTTATTGTTATAGGTCTATATATTTGTCTTAACTATTTTCATTTTTCATAAGATAAGTGAAATGAAGATGCACAAATAACAGTTATTTTGGCAAAATTTTATTGAAATGATACCAATTGCTGTGAGTGAGATTTTGATATTTTTATTTTAATTGATGACAGTGCAATGACAACTGCCATAGCACTGTTAATAATGGAATTGATAAAATTGTTTTATATAAATACTATTATAACATTTTAATCAGGATTCCCGAAAGTATTGCGTAAACATATAGTTCCAGCTTTCTCCGTGGATATGTACATGCACAATAATTAGCTCACCAGATGTCCATCGTCTGGCGTCCATCAACTTTTTGTTAATAACGTGACACAATTTTTATCCAATTGCCATCAAACTTGGTCACAATTTTTTCTCTTGGTGGTGTGGCAATCCCTTTTCAAAACTGGGTCATCTTTGGTCAAAAACTAAAGGAATAATACTTTTTCTCGCATAACGTTTTTATCTTGCGCATTTTGGGGTATTTTCCTGTAAATTTTCTTTGCACTACTTTTTATAGTAGCCGAGTGATATACAAGACATTCCATTCTTCATGAATGCGTAAGACTTCGTGATGTCATAAAAGGCGCATGACTCATTGAACATGGGGGGGTGTAGAATCAAAATTTCCTACACGGGGGAAAACACCGGATGACCAGATCTGGTATGCAAGAAAGAGCAGTCTTATATGTATACAGTGTATGTACATAAAATGGCAAGATAATCAGAGGTCTCAGAACTCAATTGTTTGATTGTGTTTTTTTTCTGAGACTAGTCTGATTTTTAGGCAGTAATAGGCTTGTGAATTGAGTATGGTCTCAGTTGTATTGTCTTTTGTCCTGATCTTGACTAAATCAGTCTTTAACCCTTTCCTCCATTAAAACACATGCATACAGTGTAGATCTGTATCAGCTGGCCATTTGGTGCTGTCTGGTCAGGATTTGCACTGGTTGCATTGGTCAGATACAACCTAACTAATACAAAAGCAAACAGTGTAGATCCTGTACAGATGGTACAGATGTGCCTGCTGATCTGGATCTACACTGTCTGATGAGCGATAGGGTCCTCTTGTTTATGTGGAGAGTGTCTTTTACACATTGAAGGGAAATGAAATTTAAATCATAAATATACATGCAGTACCGTATAATTCCTATTAAATGCCCCTCCCCTCATAAATGCCCCCTCCCATATTTTTAAAGAAAAACAAGAGTTAAACTATATTTATTCATCAATATCCATCAGAATCTACCGTATATTTTTTTTTGTCATGAGCATTATATTTTTGCAGCTGTCATGAATTCTCTAAAATAATTAGAGCCAAAAATTACCCCTGTGGGCTTTTTAAAGGAGTTTTACGGTATTTGCAGAATTTTTATATTTGTGTTTCATTTAGAAAGCATTAGCACAGAATGTCTTAAAACTGTAAAAGGGATTTTAATTATTCATAAAATATCAGAACATGTCATAATGTATATGCTCATTGCATGAGAACCATTATTTTATTTCTTGTTTGCATATTTTAGTGCAAGTCACCAACAGTGGTGAAAATGAATAATCCAGTTTGTGGATTATCTATGTTTGGTAGTGTTGATGCATTTAGTGCTATGATGAAACCATCAAAACCTAAAGCCAAAACCCCAGGTAAGTAATCAAAAAGTTTGTTGTACATATAAGCATTTTCTGGAGGTTCAGAAACATTAGTTATATGTTTCTTGTTTGAATGCTGTCAGGATGTAGGTATCTTACCTAGTTGGACCAGTTTATACCTAAATCAGCCCACTTGTCTTCCAATCAATAAGTCACAAACATCATACTTTCTGTCTGATTGGTTCTTTGCTGCAATTGTGACTAGGGTCAGTGCCTCTTTTTGGTCAAAAAGAAAATAACCAAACAGCGAATTTCTTTCAAACTATGCCAATGAATATGTATTAAACATTCACAGTATTTTTTGGGGGTGGCGGGCGGGGGTTGGGGGGGGAGGTGTGTGAATTCTCTTAAGTTTATTTTTTCTCATACTTACACATTATGTTGTTCAAGTTATAGAAATGACAGCTATGCTTTTAGCAAAATAACCTGATTAAGAGAAAATCATTTTTCACAAAAAACAGATATTAGCAGCCACTTGTATTTAGCGAATACCTGTCTTAAACAGGCAGTTTGAATGTGGCATTAACTAATATTTTTAACCAGGTTTTCTTTTGAAAAGTCCTGGTTATTAGATTGGGGTATGTCGTTGGGCGAGCGGGTGGGAGGGCGTCCAAATTTTGTGAAGTTTTTTGTGAAATTTGGGTTTTTCTCAGTAATCATTCAAGTTAAAACTTTGAAACTTAACATAGTTGTCTGACATATCAATACCAATTATCAGGACAAGTTTCATAATCCCTGACTATATTTTGACAAAGTTATGCCCCTTTTTCACTTAGAAATTTTGTGAAGTTTTTTGTGAAAGTTGTGTTTTTCTCAGTAACTATTCAAGATACAACTTTGAAAATTAACATAGTTGTCTGACATATCAATACCAATTATTACCTGTCTTAAACAGCCACCTGTATTAAGCAGCCACGTTCTGTCACTCACTTGGGTGGCTGCTTAAGACAGGTTTAAATTTATTTATGACCAGTCTGCATTTACTTATTTGTCACATTGATGGTTCAGTGTATTTCTGTGCCTTATTACATGATTCCATTTGTAAGTGTCTCCATCCAGAATTGTCCAGCCCATTACTTGTACATGCATTGACCTATCTTGTTTTTATTTGGCATGAATTTTAACCTTATGTCACACGAAAATCCAAGGTTCTCATCTTAAAGATGAAGGTTACAGGGTTCAAAGGTCATGAGAAAGTGGGCTGAACATGTTGCAAACTGGCATCTAGTTTGTTATTCGATTTTCATGGCTTGCAACAAAGGTTAACTTACATCCTTTTTGTTGCAGATCTTCCAAGTCAGGATGATTTGTTATCAAGTGACAATGAGGTAGGTCACTGTTTTAACTGGTAGTCTTCTGCAATTTTTTTAAATTTTTATGTTGATCATTCCATTCATATAATACAAAGCATTTGTCGTTTTTAACTCACTGAATCAGTGGTTTCATTATCTTTCAAAGTAGATGGGTGGTTGATAAAAAACCAGAAGGGGTTCTGTTCCCTAAATAAACCAAAAAGCTGCTTTTGAAATCCTCTTCATCTCAAAGATCCATGTCACACTTAAGAGATCAACCGTCATGTGAAAGCTTATCAGGCCAAGTGCACACCATAGGTTCCAATCTTAAAATTAAAGGTAACACTTGGGGGTCACAGGTCATGTAAAAGCAGGCTCGACATGTTGCCAACAGTCTTGTTAATCAAAATAGATTTCAAATTGAAATGAAGCCTTTTACTAAAAAAATGTCACACAATTTTGATTTGTTCTTGTTTACAGAATGTAGGTTGTTCTTAGAGTCCTCCAAGAAGTTGGGCATCAGTTGTATACTGTCATTTGCTTATTCGTTTTTAACATGTTTTTTTTTCTGACATAATTTGTTTCGGTCAGACAGAATTTCACAGCTTGTAAGACCAAATGTCAGACACTATTTTTCAACTTTAGGTAAGCCTGTCCTATAGATATTATTTGTATTTTCTTAGGATGATGTTGAATTAGAAAGATTCATCAATGTACAGTCCCGTCTGGAAGAGAGACAGAGAGTAAGTGCAAACTTGATCTCTGAGGATTTTTTTCTCAAGTCCTACAGCTATGTTTGATGAGTTCAGCATTAACTTTGCACTCTTAATTTCAATAGTTTGTGTTACATGATAAGTTTTTTTTTATCGAATGATTCAAATAGAAAGAAATTATACAAAACAATGTAGATTCAAAGAAATCTGTGGGAGGAAAAGGGTAAGCATCTGATAAATATATTATTAAAATTGCATTCAGGTAAATAAATATTTATTTATCAAATAGTCCAGCATGACTTGTCAGTTTATTGTTAAACATATTAAGAATCATAAATTATACTTCCTTTATTTTTCGTAGAAACTTACCAGTGAAATTATTTATTCACAGCTTGCCAGTGTAGATTTCACTCAACTGTATCAAGTGGCTAAAGGACCTAAACAAATTACTGTTGTATATAAAGCCTATAACAACACCAGTCTTGTAATAAAAGTTAAGCCAGAGGCAGACATACAGGTATGTGTGCATGTATATTATAATTTATATGTTTATCTGTGTTTTAATAAAACCTAGTTAAACCTTGTTAATTGTATGTATTTGAACTGAAATTGACAAATCTTTATTTTTCACATCATTGAAAATTTTTTTTATATTTATCCCAAGCAGTGCCATTAAAATATTTTCTCTTCAGTAATAAAATTCTTAATTAATTGAAAAATTACAGTTTGTTTCTGTTTAGGTAGGATTTTTTGTCTTTACAGGAAGATGACACATAACAAGTTTCTTTGTCATCAATACTTCAAAAGAATATTCACATTCATGCAACACATCATATTTATAATTTTAAAAATAGTGAAACTACTTTCAATTTTGTTTAAGCTTATGAGTGCAATTATTCTGTTGCATGGCAAAAATAATTACCTCAAACAGAGGCCTAATTTTATATAATTATCGCCTAAAACATCATTTAATGAACTAGAAAGTTCATAAGTGTGGATTGTTCTTTGATAACAGTAGAATACATGTATACTGAAGATTCATATATCATTTTATAAACCATCAAGTCTAGGTGTTTGTGATCTTAGTTTCTTGCAGCTCAGTTGATATCCTGTCGATGAAGGGCAGGGCTTCTTCTACCCTATAAAAATTTAAAGATTTTTGGCATTAAGTGTGTATTATTGTGAGCATTCTTCAAAATCTTGTGATATGAAGATACATGTACTGACTTCAGAAGTTATTGACATGACAAATGTTGTTTTCAGGTGTTATATGATTACATTTGTATGTCCATTGACTGGACCAAGCTGGCTGCTAAATTTCATTTAAGGGACAGGAATGGCAATTCCTACCATTCTGATTACAGAGGATGTTTAGGAGATCTCAGTGATGTCCTATTTATTGAGGAAGAAGTAAGTGACTGTTTATAAACTTGATTTGTCATGTTTAACACTTGAACATCTTCCCCAAGTGTTTTTTTAACTGACGTGACCTAAAAATAGAAAAATCTTGTTAATGCTCTAGTGGCTACTGTTTCAGTCTAAATATGCTGGCAATTGGTCAGAAAGGTTGTTTTGTTGATTTCTAGCCTAAGTTGTAATATGGATCTCCTGGGGTCAAAAACTAGGTCACACAACCCAATACGGAAAAACCTTGTTAACACAGATATCCTTGAATTTGTCAGAAAGGTTGTTTTGATGATTTCTAGTTTAAATAATGTATTGTTTATTGAACACCTCTTTTGCTAATTTTACTGCAGTATTTTAACCTAACATTGATAAATGACATTTGTCTTGTAATCAGTACACATCTTGGATCTCTCTTTGGTAAGGCCAGAGTTTTTATATCTCTTGGTTTATGCGACTGCCTTTTGAACAGGAATGCCAAAGTTAAAGCGGATATCAGTTTCACACAGCCCTAGTCCCACACACATTAACCAGGCCCGTAACAAATTTGTTGTACACGGGTGAGCCATAAAGCCTTTAAGGGCCATCATGGTCCTCATGTATAATATCATCACCTTGTAAAGAACAGGACTGGTGTGTTTCCAGGAAAGTTGACTTTTGAATTCAGAACTTGTCCTTAAAACAAATGTGCGTATCAAATTATGTTATTTTTATTCTTTCAGGAATACAGTATGGATGACACAATGACAAATTATGGTGGTGTCTCATTTAAATAGTTTGACAAGTTGGAGCACCAATATCTCAGACTTTGGCGACATCATTGTGTGTTTGTTGGAGCACCTAGATTCATGTATGATGGGGGGCTATTGTACCCACATTGTCCTTGGATCATTGCCAGGCTATTAACACACTGGTTATGGGTCATGTTATCTTGATTTGTATATCGGCTATATTGCATATTTGGGGAAAAATTTAACATATTTGAAAAGTTACCATTGTTAATTGGTGTGTTCTGAAAATCCGCACTTGATATCGGATATTGAGCTTTTTTGCCTCGTCAATATTAATCCTTTTGTTACACTGAATTTCGCTCACAACATCAGGTGAAGGGTTAACCCTTTCCTTGATATAAACGCATTTTTACACATGTGCCACCAGTGTAGATCCAGATCAGAATGGCACATCAGTGCCGTCTGATCATGATCTGCACTGGTTGCATTTTTGTCAGAAATAACCTAATGAATCAAAAAGCAAACAGTTTAGATCCCGATCAGACGGTACAGATATGCTGGCTGGTCTGGATCTAAACTGTTTGCCCTAGTAATAAAGGTTTTTTCTATACAGGAAAGGGTTAAGCAATAAGACTGGCATAAATATGAGTGACATAGTCAAAATCAATTGATATTCTTCTGCCATTCATAGCTTTGATATTGCAATACTATTGTTATTTTTGATATATTGAATAAAATTGTGTCTTTTAGTGTATTTAAATTGGTTTTTTAAGAGTATATAATAAAGCAAGGGTATATAATCAAAGGAAAATTATGATAGTATAAAGTCTGTCGGTTTGTATTATTATATTGTCTGTCATGAAGCACATTAACACACACACTGATAATGGATACAAAACCTACAGACTGAGTATTGCTGTAATATTTCATTATTATTGCATTATTGAAAAGGGTAGATCATGATCAGCCAACACATCCATGAAGGATCTATACCGTTTGCTTTTTAATTTATTATTGTCCCCGAAGAAATTCAGGGGAGCATATAGTCACCGGGTTGTCTGCCGGTCCATCCGCATGATTCGTGTCCGGCCCTTAACTATTTTATTTGAAGTTGGAATTTAAAATTATTTCACAGAAATGATCACCATAATGAGACAATGTGTTGTGCAACATTTTGATCACTACCTTTAATGTCAAGGTCACAGCATGAGCTTGAAGCAATATTGTGTCCTGTCTATAATTCTGTTAATTATAGTTGGATTTATAAATTATTTCACAGAAATGATTACCATATCGAGGTCACCTGTCGCACAACATTTGGGTCGCTTCCTTGAAGGTCAAGGTCACAGCATCATTTCGAACCTAAATCGTGTCCAATCTTGTTGGATTTTAAAATTATCTGATTCCATAGCACTACACTATATTCATAATTCACCTCAATGAAGTTGTACAACTAACTGTTTTTGTGACAAAGTAACCATTCAGGGAGCATCACCTGTATTCGACGGTTTCTTGTTAGGTTATCTGTGGTCAAAAAGCAGTGCAGATCCTGATCAGACAGCATGGATGTGAACCAGCTGTTAGAATTCAATGACACTTGATGCAGAGCAGCACTAGTAACAGTAGATTGGCATTTTGACAGCATATATGTTAACTCATTACTTTAGTTAGCTTTAGGTAGCTTCTTTGAAGACCTCTTGGAATTGAAAGTAGGTCAGTGGGGTCAATGTCACTGCTACATGTGTCCATGTTTGTAGTGTTACATTATGCCATTAATACTAAGCATTCTCCGTTCAAGTATCAAGAACACATGTGGTGTTAGTTAATCACTTCCACTGATAGTTTTATTAATATGATTCATGATCATTGACTTTGTCTTGGCAACCACTGGTTTGATTTCAATCACTTTCCTCAGAAACCACTTTTGGGACTTGATGATGAAAGGCTTCACTTACAAGAGTTGTTTACATTTTCATCATGTTTTATCAAAGTGATTTTTCACATTTTTAGGCTCTTGATTTATTGTATAATTTGAAATAGGATCATTTGTAACTTGGATTTTTCAACAACAACCACCAGTTGAAGTTCAGTGGCACTTCCAAATTAAAGTATTCAGTTATTAACTTCTATAAAGCAACTATGAATGTAAATAACATAGTCTGATGGAACATTTTAGACATATTGAAACTTGTCAGAACATGAGACTTGGAGTACATAGTAGTACCGTATAATTATAATATAAAAACAACCTTAACTGTTTTCAAAAAGGCAACATTAGTGTTCCATGGAGAATCAAATTGAAAAATACCTTCATAGCATGCTATACCATACTTTAACTTTAATGACTATAAAAGACTAAAATATGTGTTACTTCAATGTATTTTATTCATACGACATTATAAAACTGTTTAACAATTTTCAAAATGACCGAATTGCCATTTTATGGTATATTCTGTATTAGTTAAAATAAGTATGTGTGTAAATATAGAGATTTAATGGATAATAGGCTCCACAAACTTTTTAACAACCCAACAGTTTTTCATACTCGAATGGAAACCATTAAATATTTATTCAATCCTTAAATAAACAAAAACATTTTCAATTATCTTTGTTGAGCAGAAGAGTCAGATGTTGTGTTAATGTATTCTTAACAAATAAATCTAAAATAGATTTTCCATTACACAGGAGATAACTACATAAAGATCTTTAGCATCTTCAAAATGTTCTATATCTTCAGGATCTGGTAATCCAAAATTATCAGAGATTTCTTTGGCAACTGCATTAAAATCCCGATCTAGCATGAGGAAGTTGTTGTTGCACCATTGTTGCCAATGTTGAATATGCTGGTCTGTTACTGGATGTATATAATTCCTCACACCTGAATACAAATCAGTTGCAAACTTTAAACAATATTATATTACCTATGTGTTATAAAAATGATCTCTTTTTTCCATGAATAGTGTTACATGAATTTTCTTGTGAAATGGACATCTGCCAAATGTAAAATTTGCTGATAAAGTATTAATTCAAGCCAAAAAATGGAAATGAAAATTTAATTTTAAAGTAGTATTATTTATTTAAATTACCATATAACTGGCACTCGGTATGGAGAACATCTGGGATGCCAGGCAGTGAATCCCCATTTTTCTGGTTGCGGATGGAATGGCTGTTCCAAACATCCCTGACTTCATTCAGTTGTTTTTGAATAAATGGCAAGAATGAATACTGCACAGACAATCTAAAAAAAATTGAATGAACAAAGTATGTTATGTGCGACTGTAAAACATTTTATCATCGTGGTAGCATTACAGTCAAGTCTGTCTACAAAGGCCACTCATGGAAATACCTAGAAGTTGTTTTTAAAGGCAGATGGTATTTTAACAGATACATTTGGTTTTCTAGATCAGTCAGTGGTACAAAAATGGTCTTTATCTACTGTTGGAATCTTACAAATGTTGTAATGTAATGAAAAAAAAAGTCTAAAAGGGTGAAGCCATTAAAACACACTTCAGCAAAATCAAATAATTCACATTACAATTTACCGATGGATTAAACTATCCTTCATCAGCAAATCTTCTTGCTGTAGGAGCTGAAATAAAATAAAACGATGTATTTACTTCATGCTGAAAATATTTCAGATCTTCTCTCAATGATCAGCCATTTTCACAAAAAAAATTATCTTTAATATGAATATTTAATCAAAATTGAAATATGTTTCTTTTATACATCATCACATTTTTCTTGTGCTATCTGAATGTAGCTTTCTTCAATCACTTCACTCAATGTACAGGAGGTAATACATGTCATTTATGTGCTACATCAATAACATGCTGTGTTTTGATGTGTTTGTACACAGTTATTTGATTAAATTGGCACTGTTTCAAACAACAATAGGATAGAACAAGATTTATATAAAATAAAAGATTTGTTCTTACTTTAAACTGATGAATCCAAAAGTCTGAACGAGCGTTTCGTAAATGACCCCACCATCTCTCAATGCGCTGAAAATAAATTTGGCTGATGTCACCATTACTTATATATACTTAAAGATATTATTAGAAACACAACTTCTTTAAACATCGATTTATTTCTTAATTTAAGAAGTTGCATTTCTTAATTACTTTATATATGTACATATATATGACCCAAAATTAAAACTACATTTTTTTAATGAAAATATTTTGTCCAGTGATGATATATACTTAATAGTATAGACAAAAGGCTTGTCCAGTTTGGTTTTACATCATATCTTTTAAAAGCGTGAAATCTACAATCAATATTGCTTTACCGGCGTGAATTTGGTATTTAAAGAAAGAGGACATTTTTATGCATTCAATGAAAAAAGAATTTCAGAATTTGAGCCACTACTGCCGGTAGAGTAATGTGATGCAAAAAGTTGAATCATCCTACCGGACAAGACTTTTGTCCATTAGCATCTTTTAACATTAATTAAAGTTGTGGTATTTGCACATATCTGGACATTTTATAAAGTGAGAAAAAAATGTTCTGTTTTCACAAAGGTGTAGGTTATCTCCTCTTTCCTAAATATAAATATATTGATGAGATAGAGATATTTTTTAAGTAAAAGACAGATTATTTACATGTCCAAGTTTATGGCATGTACAGAAGGAAAATAAACATAGTTTATGTCCATTGATGCAAAGAAATAGAAAACAGTTACTTTAATATCTATTTTTGCAAATTAGCTTCCTTTCAATTAAAGAAAGAAAAATCTCAAACTATAAATTTGCCACAACAGTGATATTTTATTTACTTGATTAGAAGTTGATCGTCCATATATAAATGCATCTTCTTCGCCATGTGCTTGTTGTTGTATTCTAGCTACCAAGCCATTTTCAGTTCCGCAGTCACCTCTCAGTTTTCTTGGGAACCCTAAAAAGAGATGCCAATGACAATTATGTTATGACTTACAAGTGCATTAAATACTTTAAAAACACATTATTGTTATTTAAACATTTAGACAAACTTCAACGGAACCTGTTTCAATAGCAGTTATTCTTGGCAGGTTTTTTTTTTTAAATTGCTTGACTGTCTGCTTATAAATGTCACAAGATAAAACATTGTCCATTGTCCACAGTCAAACAGTTTCTGTGATGCATTTGTTTTTGCTATGCACAAGATAAAATATTGTCCAATGAAAAAATGCAATCTGTTCAAATTTTTTATCAGGATCTACAATGTTCACTTTTAGATTCTTAAAATTAAAAAAGGGCGGATCCAGAAGGGGTTCAGTGGTATTGCACAGAACAATTCAACATCTTGACTGTTTTATAAAGATTTATTGTAAATGAATGTTCTTGTACAAACCTCCCTCTTCCATTGCAGCTTCAAGAAAATACTGTGCAACAACTTCTGGTCTTCGGTTAGTAATACCGACCTTCAGCCAAACGACTTTTCTGCTGAATCTGTAAAAGCAGTATATACATGTATCAAAAGGTGTTAAATTTCATCGTTGAAAATGGGTTATGAAACAGTCATTTTGACAGACCAGAATTTCAATTTGAGTGGTCAATTTGATTATCATATATAAGAATCCTCATAAACTGGCAGCTGTACATCATTTTTACACTTAAACTTGAAAAAACCCTCTATCAAAAGGAAACAGAAACTACTGTAAATATGCATGTATGTTAAACTATTACTTTCTCAAAGGTATAAGTATAAGATTAAATTGTCTTTCCTTATAATTAAAAACAAGAAATCTCTTTCAAAATTCATAATTATGCTGACCATAATTCAATGAAGAAAATGATCATAATGAATCTGAAACATATAATATTTAGATAAATTTGCTACTTTTCTGCTGAAATAACTATATGTAGAATTGTAAAATGTATCCAATGGACATAAATGATGAGTCAACTCCTGTTGAGTTAATATCAACAGTTTCAATTTAAACAAGTCCAAGAAAGAATTCAATTAATATTTTTACCCATCAATACAACCATGTATGCAAATCCCATATGGTGCAAGTTTATCATAGCCATCTGCAACAAAAAAATATCAATAGAAGATAGCAGTAACAAATATCACTCTGCTTAAAATATTCACAATATTTATAATATATAAAATAATCTTATGTGAGTTCAGCTGATGTGTGTGTATGTGCATGCATGTATGAATGTTGAAGGGATAGATGAGGACTCAAAATATGTACATGTAACAAGTAACAATATATAGCAGTTACTTTAAAAAGACCAAAACTAAACAAAAAATGTTTTTATAATTAATAAACATTTGCACACAATGCCTTCCACATAAAATTGGGTAATATCATTTTATATTTTTTCCAATATTATTTAAAAGCTAAAAAGAATATACTGTTCATTTTGTGGCAAATTGAAAAAAACAGTTAATTTTTTTTTATTTAATACCTTTAACCTTTTCCTCCATATTAATGCCTTTTTTTCCCGGGTGAACAGTGTAGCTCCAGATCAGCCAGCACATCCGTGCTGTCTGATCAAGATCTGCATAGTTGGCTGTCTGGTCAGAAATTACCCAATTAATCAAAGTGAACACTGCAAATCCTGATCAGATGGCATTGATGTGCCAGTTGATCAGGATCTACATTGTTGGCACACAAATTAAAATTTATAATGAAGGGTAAAGAGCATAATTGTAACAAAATTTACCGTCTATATATATTAAATGCCTAGCTTAAAACAAACATACCTAGGTGCCAAGCATAGTTTGGGCCCTGCAAATAAAACGTAATATATAGAAGGGGATAAACGACTGCATACATTTTACCCTTTGCTCCATATATACAACTTAATTGTTTTAAAAGGGTAGATGGAGATTCAGCTGTCACATTCGTGCCATCTATTCAGGATCTAAACTGTTCACTTTGGTATTTATTAAATGCTTTTACATGGAGTAAAGGGTATATAGGATACTTGTTTTTACCAGTGTAAGATAGAAATATATTTCACCGAGTGAGCTCCGGAATTTGTATTATCACGAGTGGCCTTGCCAAGAGTGAAAATACATAATTCTGGAGTTCACAAGTGAAATATATGTCTATCTTTCACTGGTAAAAACAAATTTTCTTTTTATTTCATGCTTCATTTGAAAATTTATGTGAATTTGACAGAAAAATTCCATTAAATGGCGCCAAAAACGTTTGTTTATGACATGACGTCATGTACACAAACTGGAGACCAGTTTGTAAATGTTCTCACTCGGAATGTTATGCATGTTTGGGTACCAATGTGAAAAAACATTGCCAATAAAAAGGATATTTGATTGTTTGAAAACAGTAAAATACCACTTTCATTTGACTGGGAAAATTCTTTAATTCACTGAAAAGCATAAACAAAAAAATGTACCTTTACAAAGTTCATTTAAGTTAAAAGCTTTACTTGGTGCATTAAGAATGTTTCAGTTATTATATTGCACATCATTGTATAAATTTTGAACAAATTATTTTTATTTAAAAAAATAAATAATTTTGAATAATAAAAAGGTATTTTTTATTCCTTATTTCTATTTTCACTTCATTACATTTCTTAGAGGTGCAAAGAGAAAATGCAAACTTGAATTCAAATGAGCAATCATAGCTGCTTCACATTGCTTTAACAAGGTAGTGTATTTAAATCTGTTTGAAATAATTACATGATTTTATACAATCCCACTTTACTATAGGATCCATTTAATAACTGTTTTAACAGTTCACAAAACTGCATCACTCCAGCTTTTGTGCATGTTTGATCAATCTTGTGGTACATGTACTTTGAAAGAAACAAGTGTAGGAGGGGAATAGTAAGAAAGCATGACTGTTATCTTTAATGTGTTTTGGTCTAATTGACTTTTCTTCGATAAAAAAAACATTAATCAATGCCGATTTCACCCCGAGATTGCATTTCCCAAAACAATTGAAGCATATATGACATTTCACAATTTATTTACCTTTGTAAAGTATTTGCGTCTCCTAAGCCTGTGTTGTTTCCTCCTTGCAACCCCTTCTCTGTCTATAAGTGAAACCAGATCTCTACTTAACTGTCTGAAAGGGAATTTAGATATGTTAATTCTTAATATTTGGTGCAATTGAAACTAGTAGCAAATGCATAGTAATATCAACATCTGGGCTTTGCAAATGAAATACATGTACTTACAAATATAATATAAAATTGGATGAAGCATTCTGTAATCCCATGAAATTTGAATTTGAAAAACAATGCCAAGTGATGTCATAAGTTGTCCTTCAAAACTTCACTTAATGGGATATGGCTCATATTCCATGAGTGACAAGTGTAGATCCAGATCTGTCTGTATATCAATGTCTGATCTGTTGAAAAATGTTGGCTTTAAAAATTCTCATGTTAATGTATTAACATACTGAGATGAAATAGAAACAGAATAAAATAGAAACTAGAATGTGTCCTCGGACACTGATGCCACCACTGCTACAACAACATTTGTAACAAAGATCCATAACTCTGGTAAAAATGGTCTTAGGAAAAAATATTTTCTTCATGATCATCTGCACATCCTGCTTGATCATCTGTGCAAGTGCATCTGCCTGATAGTTAATGAGGAGTTGATGCCACAAGATTCATGTACACATGAACATACAAAAACGCAATTACATATGCCAATTTTTGGGGGCAAATCTTTAATTTTTACCAAGAAACTGTGTAGATCTAAATCAGAAATCACAGATCATGAGATGTGCAGACTGATCAGTATTTTCACTGTAACTTAAGCATATAAAAGGCTTATTCAAGGACAGTAAAGGCTTAAATCATATTCCACTAAATTCTTTTGTAAACATCTTTAGTACTCATTAAGCCAACTTAAGGCCAGTTTTATAATCAGTCATATAACGCAGAACACAAAATTTACTTTGATTCCTTTTTCAAATAAATTATCCCCATAAAGAAGAAAATACCATTCAAAATATATTTATTATAAGTAGTATGTTAAGAAGGAATGCTTATAGCGCACTTAATTTTATTTCCGGGTTGTCTTTTATACAATAACAAGTAAACAGAATTTAATGTACCTTGGAATTCGCAATCTGTGCTTCCCTGCCAGAGTTAGTCGCAGCTGCTCTGCCCCACCAACACCATTGCTGACTTCGAGCTATTATTATTTACATCATATATGTTGTGATATTGAATTTGTCTTGAATACCATTATCTGCTTTCCAGAACCAAGTTATCAAAGCACTTAACATTTTGATAAACTGAATGATATTTATGAGAAAAAGAATTTGCTTTTATGGCCCAAGGGTACTCATGTTGACCTGAAGCTGAAAACTAACATGGCTGTCTAACAAATTATCCATACTTCTTGATTTTAAAAATTACTTGCCATCCATGAATTTTGCATACTCAAATTAGAGAATCTTTAAGTAATCCAAAATAATCCTTTCTGCAAGTTTTACATAATTATACTTGCACAAAATAAAGAGTATTCCCTGAATTTTGCTGTGTATTTAGTTTCCTTGTTGTTGCTGGCATACATTTTGTTGTTGTTGTTCTTGTACTATAGTTAAAGACTTGCATATCACAAAAAGTAGAGTTAAACCTTTAGATAATAACAAAACCTAGAAAAAGAGACTTTACTTCTGCTTTTCTTCAGTTTTCATTTGGTCTTTTTTTCACATGTCAGTTTCTTATTTTTTTGTATCTGGGATAATCTTTTTATAAATAGGCTGCATTTTACAACAAATGAAGGTTTCATCAATATTATCCCAGTTTGTTAGCAAATCAGGATCCTCAAATCTCATATTGGACAAGTATAGTTTTCATATACGTATGTAAATTTGTTGTTCATATAAGAAAGGCATATTTGTACATCTGATGGCCACTAACATTTAACTGATATTTAAAGAAGTGGATTTAAAGAGTAAAATACAATTACCAAAGCATGTTTGAAGATATCATTCAGATCTGTGTCAGTAATAGGTCCTCTTCTCCTCAAACCAAGGGAAGGGATTACCTTTTTTTGGAGATAGCTGAAACTGCAATAAGTTTTAAAAAATGCCTAATTAAATTGCTTTTGGCCAATATTACATGTACATGTAAATCTAGCAACAAAACACAAACAAACAATGATAAATTAGGACTACTATTGTAGGGAATTCGGGTTGCAAGTCACAATCAGTCATAACTTGGAATTGGTTACGAGGTGCTTTTGCCGATTATAATTGGTTTAAACATCACATCATTGTTATGTTAACAAATGATTTCTTATTAGTAGCTTACACAATACCTCTCACAAATCGTCTGCTAGTTGGTACTTTTTACATAACAGTTACATAAAACTTTTTCACTTATTTCCCTTATATTCATAAATTAGGAGGAAAGAACAATGCCTAGCAAAAACCTGCACACCCAAACACAAGTAGTACGGTAACTCACATGGCACTAAATGCTTAAAATGCCATACAACTACAACAGTTAACCAGGAGTAATCATTTCTGGTGTAACAGACTGGTGTAACAGATGGCTTTATTTATGCTGTAGACATGTTCCAAATATTATATTAATAGGGCAAAGTATTTTCAAAGCTTTTAGCTAATGTCTCATACTACTACCAAAGCCAATTGAAACAGGCTCAAAATATCAAGTAGGAGTTATCATTCTTGTTGTCACAGATGGTTTTATTCACGCAGATGATATATTCCAAATATTCAAGTAATAAATCAACTACCTTAAAAGTTTTAAGCAAAATAAGTTACATATTAAATTCATTTGAAAGGGGCATAATTTAAAAACTAGGGAAACAGGAGATCCGTCACTGCTTATACATATTATTATTTGATATCTTCTGATCATTGAGACATCACTACAGACTACAGTGTTAGCCAGTTTAACCAATTTTGTGCACAAGTACTTCACAAATATGTATTAGGAATTTGTTGGACTTCATTGTTGGAAAATGGGGAAATCAATCTCACTTTAACAAAATAGTAGCTTTTATGATGATTTTAACCCTTCACTCTTTATATACGTTTATGGCATGGGCAAACAATGTCGATCCAAATCAGCTTGCACATCCCTGCCCTCTGATCAGGATTTACAATGTTCGCTTTTTTATTTTTTGGCTATTTGACCAAATGTGAATTTTGGAATAATACTTACCACATTAATGTAAACATTTTCCACAGAAAAGATAAGAGTAAAATGATGATGAGAATAAACATTTTATTGTAATAACAAGCATGCAGTAAAAAATGGTCTAAAGAAAATACATGAACAGGCAATTTTATAAGGATTAAGTAAAATTTACTTAAAAGTTGTTTTTTTATGAAGTAACTCCAAACTGTAACTTGTACTTGGTTTACTTTGTAAACGTGTATTTGGTTTGCAATATACATTTATTATTTATAACAATAATGTAAAAACTCATACCTTATTCTATAATCATGCCTGCTTTCTAAAAGGTAGTGTATAAGGCGATAGCTGTAGCATCGGAAGTGATAATCTTTTATTATGTCTTTTATCTCTAAAATTTAAAATTATGAAGACAAAATGACCAAATAGGAAAAATAATAATGAAATGCAAAAAATTATATTCAAAATGTGGTTATGAAAAATGTTTAAATCATCAGTTTTTATTCTGTTTAACTAGTTCTTATGTAACTTATAAACATTAGTATGAACTTTTCTAAATGAATACTAAAGAATAGGAAAAATTGATAGATTTAGTGTTAAACCTAACCTTTTTCACAGGTGAATTTATTGTAACATAGTTTCTTAAAATAGGCAAAATGAACAGTTAATTTCATCTGAAGAAGACAATTCTAAAGTATTTGACAAAATACACAGATGTGCAAGCTTTAAGCTTAAATGATTTATTAATTTGTATAGTTAATCAGCTGATACAATGACCAATGCTTGCAAATTGGTCAGATAAATGAATTGTACAACTGTTGTATACAATTTTATGCCCTCAAACTTCTGTAAGAATACACTAAATTACAATTTGATGTTAAACTGATCAAATTATTTCTAACAGAAATGTGTCAATATGATACCTGAGCCCCCAGATAGCAAATGATGGGACCAAATCTTTATTTTATTTTTAAATATATGCACTTAGCTTAATCATAGACTGACACAGTATTTTTCAAATGTGACCTTAAACTTGCACATAGATGAATGGATTATGAGCACGCATAGGTTACATTGGTATACAAAAATAGGAAAAAAAATTCATAAAGTTATAACATGGACAAGAATCACATAAAAAAATGAACAAAAACACAAAATAGACATGTGCACGTCATAATGCCCACTGCCATATAAATTGCAGAGATATAAACCTAAAATAACACATACCATCTGACACCATTGTAGATTATGTTTGATTCTTTCTTGTTCAGTTACTCTACAAGAGACAGTAGAAGTAATCATATAATCAGAAAGTACGAACAGATCTAGCCAAACAAGCTAATCCCAATGAAAATGATAAGTTAATAAATAACAAAACACATCTTTAGATCTCAATGCCTAACAGTGACATAATCCAGTGACTTTGACACTTATATTAATAGTAAACAAATTGTAGCATTTGTAACCGTAACACCACTGAATTTTATTACAGAAAGTCCCAAGTGTTAAACGTGTTAAAAATGCAAAATTTCTTTTAAGGTGCTAGTTAGTTCTGAAAAATTAAACAAATACAAATGTTAGTAGATAAAGATATTTGAAGACCAATTTGATAAAGGTATCATAAAACTGAGACAACTCAGTTTTCAAGCATCTTAGTGGTTGAAATTGAGACAAGTCTCCAAGTAAACCATCAAAAGCTTGAGAATAATTGGCCAGTACATATATACTGTGTATGCAGCTGACAATTCTCTGTTGCAATTTAGTTCAGTCTTTTAAGGGCTTACCACACTCCTCCCAATCCTGTTCATCGATAAAAAGAAAATTATCGAAATCTCAATAACGACAAAATACCGTTAAATGAAACTTTGCATAAATGTATGTTATTAATGTATCTTTATTTTGCAGATGGTAAGACACCTTAGAACAGTAAAGAAAAATAGTGAGATCTAAAAATTCCCTCAACTTCTATTTACATAAATTCTCAAAAACTAGACAACACAAAACATCCATGTTAAATGCCAACATGAGTAATATGATACTGAAAACAATTTATTGTGTCCTCGTGACTAACACATGTAAACTTTAAGAGATATTACTATTACTGAGTGTCTTTGACCTTCAATTTACTGGTCACTTCCTGGTCACGTAAACAGATGACAATCACTGATTTCTCTTTTAGTAGTTGAAAGTTTTTTTACAAAGTACACAACATTTTCTTGTCAGTAACATTGCACGCACATGGGAGTTTAAAATTATGTTTTGTATCGCTTAGTTTTGGTGAATTTATGTAAATAGAATTTTGAGGAATTTTAAGGTATAGCTTGTTTTCTTTACTATTCTACCGTGTCTTACTGTATGAAAAATCAAGATACATAAGTAACATTCATTTGTGCAAAGTTTCATTGAACAGCATTTTGCAATTATTGAGATTTTGAGAATTTTTATCGATGAACAGGATTGAGAGGAGTGTGGCAAGCCCTTAATAATAACCACTTTTGAGAAATGAAAGCTTTCAACCTTAACTTGAACTGTGACAGCTTTAACCACAAAATAACAATCCATGAAATTGTCCTTCAGATACTGAAGATGAGCCAGATCCTGCTTTTTCAAAATTAACCCTAATGACATTTCCCTCTTTCATTATTACTGATGATAACAAGCAATCTGTACCAAAAAAAGTAGACTTGTTCTTAAATCTAAGAACAATAGTATACAGTGTGTTTGCTTTAACATTCAAGGAACTTTTCAGTCGAATATAACTAAAACACTCATTCTCACGAAAATCAACTCTACAACTGCACTCGCTAACCAATTTGTTAGACTCAGACAAGAAAACTGACATGTAAAAAAGTATTGATGAAACAGGTACACCATAAACTGATATAGCTTTCAAAGTCATATCACTGTCACACCAAAACTGTATTCTATCCCCATCAAGTTCATCACATGCCCAACTAGGGCTATCTGACAACTGACAGGACCTTAGGACAAATATATCATTGTCTAATACAACAGTTCTTGAAGTCATATTAGCATCTATGAATAAATCATTAGCATTATGATAATGTAATGATGACAAATAGAGCAAAACCTTGTTCTGTAATTCATTACACAAAAAATTTTTATGAACACATTTAGACACAAAGTATTCAAGACTCATTGACCTGTAGTTAATAAATTGAGCACACATTTTTAAAACATTATCATTGTCCACAGTTTCAACATAAGAAATTAAACAATCAAACAAAAATTCCTCATGAACACTTAGTGATTGACGTTTTACTATTGACAAGACTAATTCCTCTGACAATAAACAAAAGTCATCACTTGCAGATATACATTTTTCGAAATTCTTGTCAATAAAATTGTAACAGGTATTGGTCAAGTCCATACGACCATTCCCATCAGCTATTCTTAAAATTTTGAATACACTGCCAACAGTCATACATTTTTCTAAAAACTGATCACAATAATTTGAGCAATCATCTACACCAAAATAAACAGCACACGCCAAATAATGTTCAACATTCATTTCAGAAAGTGGGCATGGTATCCCATACATAAATTCTACAATGCCAGTGACATATTCATCAGCAAACTGGTCACAATCAATCTCAGTCTTGGAATCATTTCCAGACCATTCATTTCTCAATTTACTTTCAAAAAATGTCCCATTCAATGTTAAAATTAATGAATGACACTTAAACAATATTCCAGATCTTAGTTTCAAAATAACATCACAACCTATATGCTCTTTTAAAGCAGATTGTAACTTATGATTGATGTCACACATTTTCTGGTCAATGTATAAAACGGTATCAATACAGTCAAATTACAACTGAAAACTGCCTACAATACAGTCAAGTTACTGTTAAATATAAACGATACAGCCAAGTTACTGATGAATATAAACAATACAATCAAGTTACTGTTAAATATAAACCATACATGCCAGGTATGGAAAAAAAACTAAGTGAGACTGGTGTCATTTTTAAGTGAGATTTGAGCAAAAATAAGTGAGATTTGAGCAAAAATAAGTGAGATTTTCTAAAGTGTGTCGAAACATGGTATATTTTAAATGTTCTTATGTACCTTTACCTTTTTTTATAAAAAGTGAAGTCAACAGTCAGTTACATTACTTTAATGAAGTAACAAGACAATTAAACACATTTTTTTAAATCAAATAAAATATTTGTGACAAAAATCTTTATGCCACATTTATTTTAAAAATGTCCACTGAAAGTTCAAAATATTCAAGCCATTAGTTATCCACTAAATGCAATTACTGACTTGGCATTTATGAAGAAAGTCTAGAGTTGCATAAAAATTATTCTTGTAGCTTTACATAAAAGGAAAAAAGGGCCCAAACATTTGACAAATCTTGTTTTTATTCACCTTAGATTAATGCTTCAACATGCCAATTAAAACCAAAACTCTTCACAATTAACACCTTCAAAATAATGCCCTTAGACGTTTACCCATCCGTAGCCGAAAACTGTAACACTTGCATTGAAATTGTACCCAAGCTGAGACATAAAGATGTTTGAGTAAACATATCAATTAATAAGAAAAGATAATTGAAAAACACCTTATCTAACATAGGATGTTAATCCATTGCCCCAGGGTAATTGCAGCAGAGGAAACAAACAAAATGTCATAATTTCCAATAATCACTGTCAATCAAGGCGGCGGACCACAGTAGTCGGTCGATATTTTACACTTGCCGACACACACTCTGTAACAGGTTAATGAAATCTATCCGCAACAACAACCTGAAACAGAAATCAGTGTTTACTGTAGACATATGGCCATGAACTTCTCAGGCAACACAAATTTCAGGCTTTGAACATCTCCTGAAAAAATCCCAGGAACACTGAATCTCAGCCCAAGGATCACTTCTGCACAGTCGGCCGAGGCAAAAATCACAATACCTAAAATCTTGCAAAATATTAATGTCCAACCGACAACTTTCAAAATTTGTTGCTTTCAATCCAGCTTAGAGTTGCATCAATTTTGCAGACTAACTGGAATAAAATAAGACTAAAATCATACACCTGAATGCATATTCAGGTCAGATATGGCAATTTAAGTGAAGACAGTACTCATTAAAAATGTGCATTATTTGTACAGAAATTGAACATTATCTTATTTACCAACAGTGACTATTTACAGTTAGCTAAAATTCATATTTCTATTAGTACCAGTGTAATGTTCTGATGTTTTTCAAGCACCATCTACATTCATTTTGCTGGAAATCATTCAAAATAAGCCCAATATTAGGTCTAAACAGCTCTGCTGGGTGATCAAAAATAAGCAACTGCACAAAGTCTGTCATTTTTCTGATACCCTGACAGGCTCTTGGATACTGAATTGTTTCAAACACTCTGCAGACCACTTTACTGATACTTATTATGCCAAAATCTGCCCAGTCAACTGTCTCAACAGGTATTTTTACTCTTTCATGTTAGATTGTGACTTGTTTGGTGACATGCTTGGAATACCTGTCATCAAAGTTTACATACATTACAGTGCCCATTTGGGTAATTCCATAATATTTACAGAGTCAAAGCCAGCTATTATTTTTAAAAAAAGCTATGTCATGCTTGCTACAAGCACCTGAGTAGCTACTGCATTTCTGGTACAAAGTCTGTCTGACATAACTTCAATCCGATGTGACATTTTTAGTGGTTTTTACCAACAGCGACAATTTCAGAGTTGCTCCGATGACAAAAATTGGCCGTCCCCTGCTTAAAAATAGGGAAACGACAAAAATGTTGGTTGAACATTATTTTTTGCATGCGAAACATTCTTTTGTACCATAAGAAATAATGCCTTATAGAAAAGCGACAAGTTTCATACTTTCTACTTGAAAAAATATATACATGACTAGGCATCTCAGCATACCAGCAAGTCTGAGTTACCTCCCCTTAATGCTGACTGCCAGACATTTTATTTTAGATAAAGCAGACATAAAACTTATCATTTTGTGTAATACTCATCATGGACAGACATTTAAAGCTTTAAAATGCCATACCTGACAATATTTGTAAATCAACACTTTTTCCTTAAGGCGGCGGACCACAGTAGTCGGTCGATATTTTACACCTGCCGACACACACTCTGTAACAGGTTAATGAAATCTATCTGCAACAACAACCTGAAACAGAAATCAGTGTTTACTGTAAACATATGGCCATGAACTTCTCAGGCAACACAAATTTCAGGCTTTGAACATCTCCTGAAAAAATCCCAGGAACACTGAATCTCAGCCCAAGCATCACTTCTGCACAGTCGGCCGAGGCAAAAATCACAATACCTATAATCTTGCAAAATATTAATGTCCAACCGACAACTTTCAAAATTTGTTGCTTTCAATCCAGCTTAAACAGCAGATTCAGAAAATAATATAGCCAATAGCTGTCATCCCTACCGATTTTCTGCAAAATCAATCCAAACACATGCAACTCAATTTACAGAATAGAGTTTTTGACATTCTTATGATTCTATAACTTTATATGACTAGACCAGGGCACTTAATACACTTTTTGTTTTTATTTAACAAATGGCAGTTTCTGTTTAGATTCTGTTGTATTGTTGTTATTTGTTTGCTTATCTGCACCAGACAGAGAAGGTATGGTAGTGGTTTTGAAGGGAGCATTTGTCTCTACTTACCTTTCCAACAGCCTGGTCACATGTTTTGATGGTGCTGCAGTCACTGGTAATGGGGGATATGCTAGAATACAAGAAAAATTGAAAGTTTAATTTAAAAATAAACAATTTTATTTGTTTTAATAATAACGAAGGTTGTTCATCACAGATCAGTTGGTACATAACTGTCTGTTTTTAAGTTAGAGTAAAACCCCTCACATTAAGACCATCTCGATAACAGGACCAATAGTTAGGTGTGCCATTTTGCAGCTTTGCACTATTTTCTACATAGTTACATTGGCTATGCATGCTGTAAACACTAATTATTACATACAAGGAAAAGCAGCTCACCAGTTGTACAGCAACCTGAAAGTGTGGGTGAAAATGATAACTTTATTGTGAGCTTGAAAAAAAGTGCAACAGTGTGCAAAATGAATCAAATGTATTGAGACCTTCAAATGAATTGAATATCAGGGCACCAGACAAGCACGCCTTACAACGAAACCTCAACAATTTATCTGACAACATAGAAAACATCCGTCGTGAGCAAATGCTACAAAACCAACAATATGTGCAAGGCATCCAGTCTTTTGCCGCTATGTCCTATGTCGGGTACAGCAGTAGATGTGGGATATACAAGTAGACCACAGTCGGGCTGTGAAACATCTAGCCAGAGTTACGCACCTCTCATTGAACAGACAACTACAAGACACTTGCCTCTGGCCATTTCCACAGCAATCAAATTATGTTCCAAACCAACATGTGCCCACAGCAATGCTTAATGCAAGAAATCCTATGATGATGATGTGTCAATCGGCAGATCTGAGGCCACATTTATAAAGTCAGCAATTATGCAATCAATACTGACAAAAAGGAGAAATTATTTATTATTTAATACCATTTTAAAAGAAAAAGTCATTTAAATACAAGACAATTTTATATTTAAAGCGCAAAAGAAGATCACATTGCGCTATTATTTCTCAATCGGCATATGCAGATGACACTGATTTAATAGAAGAACACCTGTATGCACTAAATGATTAATCAAAATTAATTTTATACAACTTCAAAGAACAAAAACAACTTGAATATTATTATGCAAAATTACTATGCATAACAATAACTGGATCAGTATAAGCTTGATCTTACCTCAAAATAAACAGTTTGAATGTGCAAAGTGACCATAACAATAACCTTCATTTTTAAATTTAATCCAATGATTATTTATTGTTTTACTCTCATATGACAAATGTTCATATGTGATACACTTTTTCTCATGGCACAAATGGGACACATGCATTTCTTTGCTCAGATGCTTTGAACAGTGTAAGAAATTTATAAGACTGTGAACTGATGTTTTGATTTGTTTGCCCCGAAACATGAATCTAATCTGGCCGTAACCATCACAACTATCCTGGCTGGTCCAAATTAAACAGTGACCATTATCATGTGTATATTTTCTAATAGATAACTCAATATTTGGTATTTCCCAAGCATCAAGTGAAGTATGGAAGAATGCCATCTCATTTTGCACACAACCCCAAATCTGTGAAATGAAAGAGTGAAATATTTGTAAAGCCAGTATACCCTAAATGTTGATAATATTCTTCAAATATTTTACTATAGTATTTGTTTTGTAATATAAATGTATCTTAAATAGCTTGTATTTATATTTTAACAGTCAATAATAGTCACATTTAAATATAAAATGTGTATTGTTTAAGACAGCGATAAAATCATAAATGTAATTAATACATAATACTGTATCAAATTCATGTTTTTCTTCTCTTCAATTTTTAGTGATTTACCTCCCTTTGTTCTGACATCCTTAATTGCTGTAAATGTTTATAAACAGTAACAAAAAGGTGCCCAAGTTAACCAAAATAACAAAAATATTGTTATTTTCACTGATCCCATCTCAACTTTTACACAACAAAAATCTAACTTTTTTCTGTAGGGCTCAGGGGACAGTTTCAGAGGCATTTTCTGGACTAAGCGCCTGTCTGCACACTTAATTGCTCTGAAAAAATAAAAACTGTTGCACTACCATTTTTGTTGTTGTTTCTGTGCTACATGAACACGGCTCCATGCAAATTGTGTCCTACTGTACCAAAATACAGACAATTAATCAGCTTCGGCAATTAATCAGTTCCGGAACAAGTTCACAATCTTGAATTAAAAACTGAAAATTGGTCAACAAGTCTAAATAAGAGAAATGCTGCAAGATCATAATGATTTAACACATTTTCAATTCAGTGGCGGATCCAGAGGGGGTTTGGGTGGTTCGGACAAACCCCCTAATTTCACCGATTATTTTTTATTCCGGATGGTTCGTGGTTCATAGTTTGAGGCTCAGGGACAGGGTATGAACGTTTCTGCTTAAATTGATCTCATACATAAAAGTGCGTCTGTTGGGACTGAATTTCAAAGGCTTTTGGCGGTTTATTCTGGAGGCTAGTGTCTTACGATGATAGTGCCTTGTGGATAGAATTTGGATCGGAGTGCTTATATGTGTAATTGCATCACTACTGCAGGGAAATAGTTAAAATCAAGTATGAAAAGTAGTTCAAATTTGCAATAAAATTCCCACAAAATACCTCAGAATGAAGGATTCAGGTTATAGATTTTCAAAATTTTCCGGAGAAGCAGGCTCCTGACCCCCCTAGATTAGTTAGGCCTCTTACAAATATTTTTTATTGAGAACCCTGGAAGTGTCCGAGGGACTGATGTTCAAGCTCAGTTACAAACGCTGTTAAAAATATGACTCACTGAGTTGAACTTCTGGATCTGCCCCTGCGATTTATAACTCAAATGTGCCGGAACTGATTGAATACCGGAACTGAAAATTTACTGTACATATCATTCCGAAACCATTTGACATTTCAATTCAAGCCGCTGTCCTGATTTTCTGAAGAAAATGTGTCCAAATCCGAACATATCAGGAGACCTGAAAAAAATTCCCTGCAATGATTTTCCAAATGCATTCCTTTTTCTGTTAATATTTCAACTATGCCCCATATCCCAGGCAACTGGGAAGCGTCTTCCACCCGTTTCGCTTTTTCAGCATTTTTAATTGAAATACCTCACCTCCAAATTCTACAATTGCTCACCTTTGAAAACTTAATTTTCAAAATGACACATGCGTTGTGTTGTTGTTGTTGTTTTACCTAAATCAGTGTCAACACGACGCTCAATATTTATAAAAAGTAAAACCTTTTCCTATTGGCCGGTAACATTAGCGGGTTTTTACGATTGGTAACTTTTTTTTACGAAGTTAATAATAACGGGGAAAATCCGGAGTTAGTAAATCCCGGTGTTAGTAAATTATTAACTCCGGAGTGAAATTTCCCCGGAGTTAGTAAATCCCGGTGTTAGTAAATTATTAACTCCGGGGTGAAATTTCTGCGGAGTTAATAAATCCCGTAGTTAATAAACTACTTCAAGCCGTTGTTATTATTAGCGGGTTTTTTCCGAGCGATATAATTTATAAATAGCGGGAATCGTCATTTTTACGTTAGTATTAGAGTTTACTGAATTGTATAGGAAATTATTAATAATAACGGGGGTGAACTCCGGCTTTCCATAAGTATTAGAGTTTACTGAATTGTATAGGAAATTATTAATAATAACGGGGGTGAACTCCGGCTTTCCATAGCCTGCTGGCCCCTTGTGATACCCTTTTGAATATATAAAGATATAAACGTTTTATATGGTGGGTGGGTCCGGTGTCTGAATTATACTATTATAATAACTTATTTGGATTATTAAATCGTTTTAAATTTGTTAAACCAATTGTGTGCTTATGTTGTCGTTTTTGTTGTTAGGTCTAATTTATTTTAATACATTAAACTATATTTATTTCGTATACATATCAATTTTTATGATATTTCAAAATACCTTTATTGTGTCCCTGTCGTTATGTTCTTTCTGATTTTTTTACTCCAGTGGCTCCCATAAAAATTTAATCGCTTCATTTCATTTTATTATTTAAAATTAATACAAATTAATTGAAAACACGAAATATTTTATCTCGAAAACAACAGTAGAACAAACAGTTTTTATTGTTTGTGAATGTTCTTAATGTTCAGGACATATTAGGTTAGAGCAAAGAATTGAGTTGAGCATAAAAATACTTTCATAATCTCGGGGCAGGTTGGTCTCAGTAAGGTCGTTGAATACCTACTTTTTTGCTTGACAATGCTACAAGCTTCTTATGTTTTATATGTTTGTGTGCTTTTGCATGCAACATTGTCGTGTTGATGGGTAGGTTGGTGCTTATTCACCAAGACAACGTGTCTTGTTTGTTTATATAAGAACCTGTTGGGGAAAGTGTGTGATTGGTTCATCCTAAAACCTGGTTTAAACCTCCATATTGTTTTGCCACTGACCTTTCCTAAGCGATAACACCCAAGTTCTCATTTTCGTTAATTGTTTGTGATGTCTTTTTTGAAAATTGATCATTTCATTAATCATGTTCTCTTTTCCTCTCTCCTTTTTGGCTGTGTGGGGGAGGCTGTGTCTTTCTGGATGTGGCAATGCCTGATAAGCATATTTTACATTTTTGAAAATTGAACTGACAAAAAGGGAACTTTGAAAGCCATCAAACGCGACACTTACCAAACAATTGCAGGCTTGGTTTGATTGAGGCTGTTCATATGCAGTAATGGTAATGCATTTTACAAGTCTTATTATCACGTTCCTAGCTAGATAAACTACCTGAAAAAATGTATTCACCTGAAAAATATTATTTCAATGTATTGACATGAAATCTAAACTACTGAGTTACAAAATAATTCCTAATTAAAACATTGGCTAATCAATTGAGATGGAAGATAAAAATATCAACAGTATTACTTAACATGTAATCCAAAATGAATTCTGTCTACAAGCAGAGATAGACTCACGAGTAAACGTGTATGCTGAATGAAAGATATCTTTGACAATTCCGGGGTAGAACAACTGGACAAAAGAAGTTCAAGTACGCAGTTAGCCTAACTAGTAAACGTGTATGCTGAATAATGCTGAACAATGCTGAATACTCCGATAATTTTAAAATTTCCAGGGTTGACAGAGATGGACCAGGTTAGATCATGACTGTCTGGAACCAAAGAATCCGGAGGTCGGTCAATACGCTACGTATCGAAAAAAAAACGTATATAAAGTCCGCATATGTAATTAATTGACGTTTGCTTGTGCTTGCACTTCCAGCCAAGAAATGAAAGCCTCTGTAATGCCCCAGACGGAATAGACGCGTGGGTCGTGTGATTCTGGTGGTTGGTGGCCTCAAGCTCTCGTTGGTTTGTGCCATTGCAATAAAATGGAGATTGGAACCATCGGTTCTACGGAGCGAAACATGCCGTTAGTTTGTCTAAGTAAAGAGAAAGCCTCACGGGTAAACTTGTACGCATACTGATCCAAAATCTCTGACACTTGCGGGGTTCGTAGAAATGGATCAGGCGAGCTGGTGGCCGGAATTTCAGGGCTGTGAAATCTCTGGAACCCAAGAAGCCTGAAGTCGATGGAAACGCTACTTGGCGAAAAGTTCAAGGGTTCGCACAGATGGCTATGTGGGATCAGGGCCGGATTTATAGGGCTCTGAACTACCTGGAACCCAAGAATCCGGAGGTTGGTAAATACGCTACGAGAGCCGTGTGTCTGATGGTTAACGAGCCTTTGCAATAAAATGGAGATTCGAACCGTCGGCTTTCAATAGACCCTACGGAGCAAAGAAATGCAGTTATTTTGTCTAAGGAAAGAGATAGCCACACGAGTAAAACGTGTACACCGAATAATCCGATATCTCGGACACTTCCGGAGTAAGTAGAGATTGGCCAGGCGAGCTTATGACCGACATTTCAGGGCTCTGAACTGTCTGGAACCCACGAAGCCTATAGTCGGTAGTAACGTTACAGTGCAAATTTGTCTAAGTCAGACTAACATGTATGCTGAATAATTTTTGAAACCTCCAGGGTTTTAGAGGCCAGTTGAGCTCGTGGCCAGATTTTCTGGGCTCTGAACAGTCAGGAACGGTCGGTCAATACGCTACATAGCGAAAAAAGTCTAACTCCGTATACGTAATACAGACGTTTGCTGGTGCTCGTACATCTAGCAAAGACAAAAGAACCCCTGTATTGCGCGGTGCCGAATAGACGCGCGGGTCGTGTGCCTCTGATAGCTGGCGACCAAGAACCCTCGTTGGTTCGAGCCAATGCAATAAAATAGAGATTGGAACCGTTTGTTTTCAATGAGCACTACGGAGCGAAAAAAGCCGTGTTTTTTTGTCTACTAGTAGAAGTAAAGAGAAAGCCTCACGAGTAAACGTTTACGCTGAATAACCCGATACCTTTAACATGTTTAAAACTTCTAGGGTTACATTTAAACTGAGTTTTATATTTTCAAAATTCTGATAAGCAGAAAGCTAATCGGAGGTTTTATGAATTTATTGTGCGCGTGAAGGTAATAAGGCATGTATTAAAATAACAAGTCTACTTCATTGTAACATAAACATTCTAGCAAAAATCTGTGAGAAAACAAGATGTTGTATTATGAAACGGACTATAACTCAAATGGTTTTAGTTGTTAGTAAACGCTAGAAAATCAGAACGTGAGCGGTATTATCTATTCTACACCAAATAACTTACAGCGGCTCTGCCATGCTAGATTATTCACAGTTATTGCAATAAAACTGGCAATTGATTTCCTCGTTATGTCTTGGAGCTATAGCTCTATACCTAACAGTTACTTTCAAACAATGTCCCATAGTGTCCCGCAGTGACCGATTGCAGCAATTCTGGGTTGTTACACACTCATCAACTGTTTGTTGGTTATCACCCTAAACAGATAGCTGATAAAGAAAGTCAGTAATATCTTTATTTGGTTTATTGAGCATTCATTACTTTACTTTATTACTTAACTGACACTATGTGATGCACTCAAAGCTATGATGGTCTCATCTTGCAAAATTAGACTTCTCATGTATAGTTTTTTTAAGACCCACTTCCCCTGACAAAAGTTTAAAATAATAACAACAATGTATTGACAACTTTCGCTTGTAATATGTACATTTTTCGACTAAAATATTTGAGGAAAAATGAATATTTATCAATTGATATTTAAACGTGAAAACTCGGCTGTTTAATAAAAACTGTAAAAGCATATAAAAAATGTAGTGGTTAGATCTTCTCGAAATTGTCTAGTTTGATCTCCAACTAAAATTTTAAGACGTTACATAAAGGTCCAGTGAAGAGTCCTCCGGATGAGACTTTACACCAAGGACCTTCTAAATGTTTGGCGCGTGAATCGAATGCACCAATACCAGTCTCATATGTCATTCTGAATTTCGATCGGGCCTCAAATTTCAATGTATAAAATGGATTACTATTTGCAACAAGAAATAGTCTATTAACTCGATTACAGTATGAACAACAGATTCGATTTTACAGTTCTGGTGGTCACTTGTTTTCTTGCGTCTGCCGACAACACGAAGAAACGTGTCTTATTGCACGACGACAGTGATGTTTTGCATGCGATTTCTAACTTACAGACGGAAGTGAATAACTTAAAAACTGAACTGCACACTCTTAAAGCGGTATTTAACTCGGCTACGAGCGATCAAAGATATGGAAATACCTATATAAGATGGGGCAGAACAGTTTGCCCTGGTAACGGATCAGAATTTGTGTACCGAGGTTATATGGTAGGTGACAAGTGGGACCAAGAAGGAGGTGGTTCCAATAACCTATGCATTCCTGAGGATCCCACCTGGGGAAAATACGTGGACGGATATAATGGTGGAGCCGAGATACGAGGAACTGAGCTAGAAGCAGATGGAGGTGTATCAAACGCCTTGTTTGGAAAACTCACCACCAATCAAGACATACCTTGCGCTGTTTGTCAGTCATCACGTTCCTCGCATATCATGATTCCGGGAAGAGCAAATTGTTATTCGGGATGGACTAAAGAATATGGTGGCTATGTTATTGCGAGTCAACCGGGTTGGAAAGCAAACAGCGATTACGTGTGTCTAGATGAGGGATTCGAATTTGTACCCCATGGCTCTGGAAACGACGAAGATCACGTTCTAATGCCTGTCGAAGTGCGTTGTGGAACATTTGGATCGTTGCCGTGTCCCCCGTATGTTGATGGCAGAGAGCTCGCTTGTGTCGTCTGCTCTAAGTAATCGCATATGACATACACCCGTCAAGTTCTTGTTCGTTTTCCGTGTAAATTTGGTGGACATCAATTATTAAATATTTGATATATAATGATACGAAGAAGAGAAAATTGTTTGATTTGTGTTTGCTCAACACGGTGCATCGTGGGCAGTAATATGCATTTCCATTGCTGCCCATAAACAGGCTAATTTAAACCGAGCCTGCAATATGCTTTTTCAATAATAAGAAGATCGATTCCAGCCTTCTTAAGCAGTCTGTTATAATAACAATGAGAAATACTTGTAAATAGAGTTTGTGTCGAATGCTTGATAATATATCTTCAAGCCAAAGTGAATACTTCTTAAGGACTTTACGCCTGCTGTAATAGTTTATTTAAACAATATTTAAGGTATAAGGTTTGACGTTCCAGAAACGCTTCATTCTCCAAAGCAGAGTTGTCGTTCCTTACATCAACGTTAAACTCTGCGACAATCTCAATTTAATTTTTTTACGAACCTCAACTACTTTGTGGTTGGCAGTTTTAAGACTAAAGTTTTCATCAGGCCACAATATTAAAATCTCACAGGACATTACAAGAAAATAATCAACTTCTTTTAAGGTATATTACAAAGTGGGATAATATGCAGACATAAACAAAAGCACCTATTTGATTTCAACACTACCAAAAGCAAATATCAATAAACCATTTTCATCATGTAAAAGAAACTGTTTTTGATTTTGATGGATACGAAAATGTTTTAAGTAAATACCGGTAAATGCGACTGGTGACAAGTGTTTTAAAAGTCTTAAAGTGACTAAGTAATTTCGTTGTTTAACTATCCGATTGAGTTGATCATAAAAAAATTAATACATGAGAGAGCTTTGTTAACATTTATTTCAGAAAGAGTACATTTACTATAAACCAATACTTTTGAATAGTTACCCAACTGGGACTATTAAAAGGCAAAAGTAGGGCGAAGTGATTTATAACGATGTAAACAAAAGAAGGAAACATCAATTTCAGAACTTGCCTCTTAAACTAATACTTGATTCCGAGTAAAAAGATGGTCATCAAATATAAATATAAACGTAATCTGGATTTTAATTAATATTCAGAGCGGTTTTGTTTTTGCGCGGCATTCTTTAATGGTGGTTTAAGCGCCAAGGACCCCAGAAACGTATTTGCGATATGTGATAATCACATTTTATGAAATCTTATCAATACATTTATATATTGGCTTTCAATCCGCGGTGTATATTTTAACTGGTGACACGAAGTACTTGATTTTTTAATTGTTAAGAAAGTTTTCCCATTTCATAATTTTGCGCTAGCATCCTGAAAGTCGTTGGTAACGATTAGCATATATTTCTTTAAAGGTAAAGTCTATTCAGTTTCACAATTTATTTCTAAATGTCTCTCGTTACATATTCTCCAATGTTTCTACAATAGTATTTCGGACAACTGGCTGCCTGGACAGCCTCTGTCTGGCATCTCCAATGGAAGAGTGAGTTACCGCTGCAACAAGAGCCACGGGTACTACCTGAAATTATATATTTCAAATCTTTATGTTTAGCAACCCATTTTGGTGTGCTGATTTGCTGCGCGCAACAATTTACGGAGGCCATATTTCACAATTTGTTTTGATCGCTTTTCAAGAGCTTAAACGATGCCAATGCCTGAATCTCAGTCAAACATTTCAAACAGGGTTTCTGTAAACAAAACTTTCTTGAAATTCCATTTAGGGTAAAATCTAGACTTGCACCGTTTATTTCTTAAGTTCATACATCCATAATATCCAATGCGTCTACTAAAGTATTATTAACGGTTTATAATCAAACAAGCGGTGTTGTAACATTGGTGCAGGGTTATTTAAGGTTTATAAACAAGCAACCGCTGTGGTAACGACCACTTTCGTAGACACTGCAGTTTTTCAGCGAATACGAATCTACTTGTATAGAAGGAGTATACCTTATCTTTGTCCGTTGCAGTCCTAATGTGCTGTCCTACAGAACTGTTTCTTATTTCCTCGTTTACCTCATCCGTGTTATATATTGACCGCAAAAGGTAGTCAGTTGCCTTCTCTTTCGATAAATTTCCAAATTTCTGTTGATTAATAGCAAAACCGTTCACTTAAGACAAAAGGTAGACGCTAACATTCATACATCAAAGCAATTCATACATCAATACTTTATGACCGCGTTCTATGCTACATTGTCAAATTGAATTAATTTATTAATTTGTTAACACCAACGTTCAAACAATAAAATAAATCAAATTATGTATATTTAAGTCGAAATGTCATTTTAAAGTATATGAAACACATACTTGCATAATTCCAACAGCTCTGTGGAATAACTTGTTGTTGCTGTTCAAAAAGAAAAAAATAACCTTGTTAAGATGGCTATACAGAAACAAGACGGTCCCAATCGCTCACTTTAAATAACTTCTGCAATGTTACAATGAAACATTCCTAGCGGAGTGCCAAATAACTTCTGCAATGTTACAAACATTCCTAGCGGAGTGCCTACCAGAACAAACACACCATTGCTAAATATAAAAGTAAGCTCACATGCAAATCATGCATATGCTCGATTATATGTATGCAAAATTTCGTCAGGAAACTCGAAAAAAATGGGGCGCCTTCCACCTTAAGCTTGTCTATGAATGACGTTAGTCTAAACACAATTTTGTTTTAACCGAATAAAATAAATGCAGTTGATATAATTTTGAAATTTCACCCACCTCACTTTAACATCGATCATTATATTCTTGTACACTTTTCCTTTCAACACATGAGCACCTGTACTAATTGCATTCAAACAACATTTGACAGCAATCTCCCGAAGTAACTGAATTGACATGGATTTCACATCCTGGTCAAGCAATGAGTCTAAACTTGTTGTTGGCAATGTGATACACACAATCTGGTCAAAGTCAGTTGTTGATACCTGCATAACATTTAAAGTTATATTGTTAATAATTGACAAAACAAGTATAGACAATACGAAACCAAAAGCATTACAGTTAATATTGGACTTAATTAGTAAGTAATAAAGTTCTCTTATTCTTTTAAAATATTTTAAAATATTAATACTGCTAAAATAATACTATGAACAATTTTATTAACTTCGAAAGGGTACCACTTTAAATAATCCATTTACAAACAGTTTACATACTAGTATAGCAAATATATAAAAGTACATGTAAGAAATTGGATTACATGACCTTTTCAAAAGTTATAAGAATTCGCCGACAATTATAACTCAGACATCTGGGTGGCACTAATAACTGCTTTTCTGAAATAGATGAGATTGGAACTTTTAAAGCCACCGAACACTATAAATATGAAAATATTGCATGGTCGGTTTGATAGAGCCTGTTTATAGGCAATAACGGAAATTCATCTATGAAACACAAATATGAAATCGCTCCACGAATATCTTACTATCGATACAACGTAACACAAAAATATAAATTAATAAAAACAAGAGTGGGCTTACGTGAATTTACAACTATCAGAATGTCCTGATCTGTTGGTGCTATGTCAGTACAAAAGTTGTCTAGAGATATTCGGAAGTGTGTGCCCTGTACAGAAATGCAGAACAACATAAATTACGTAAGCAGCAACATTTATTATAAATTCTCCCACACGACAAAGAATCATGCCACCATTGTGGATAGTACAATTTTTGTTACTCATCACAACTGAATAAAGAAAATTTAATTTGCGCTCAGGACATTGCAAAAAAATTACGAATCTTCAACTGTCTATGTACAGGCTTATTCATTAAGTTGACGACTTCTCATTATTCTCTCATTGTTCCTGTGCTCAATTTAAACGATTATTATCGAGATTTATTCATGTAACTGTTATTATTCCTAGACAGCATGATGCGCTATTACGTTATCTTCTAGGGGCTGCATATCTTCTAAACGGGAGCTTCATTGACGACGTATGCCTGGTTTAAAAATCTGACGAGGCAACACAGTAAATTCATTTGATGCCACTGGCGTACATTGGTTCCTTTCGTTGTTTGTATTTTTTCATCTTCTTCATGTTCTTTAATGAGTGATATTTTCAGCAATTTCTCTCTGTTTTATTTTCTTCACTGGCTGGCCGTGTTTTCTTAATGACACTATCGCTGATATTTGTGTTTCATTTTTGTTTTTAAATACAGTCTTGATGATGTCCTATCTGAGAAAAATTATAGAACAATCGACAAGATTTCAAGTACGGATATTAATATAACTGCTTTCAGCATTTGATTTCTGATATAGTGGTATTTAATTATTAGGTTCGACCTGAATACTAACATACCAAAGACGACATATCTCCATCGGTATTATTTAACGTTTTATAACCCATATGAACAAAGCCACGAACGTCATCTAGTGCTGTAAAATAAAAATTAAATAATAAAATCATCACAGACATTTACGGGTGTTATGTAAATATTTACTATGATCACAATTATCTGCAATAATAATATACATTGAACAAATTAAAAAAATAACTAAACCAATTAAGTGCAGTGACATTAAATTACGCCCTGTGCAATAGGGCCTACCTCGAAGTCATACAGATGCATAAATCAATCCAACAAATAAGTGACATTGGAATACTAACTTGCACCATAGGTCGAAGAGCATTCAGATGCATAAATCAATCCAACAATTAAGTGGCATTGGAATACTAACTTGCACCATAGGTCGGAGGGCATTCAGATGCATCGATCAATCCCATCAAGGCAAGACTGTCCGTACCAACATAGTATATGTGGCCTCCTTTCTGCAAACTAAACAATTTTACATTCATTTTTCATCACTAAACATAAATTACCTAAAGTTTCAATTATATGCAATTCGGTCGAAGACTAGTATAACCTTACGTAATGCATTCCTAGCCCATGTAATTGTTTTAAATGACACCAACTTCAATTGATTGATTGTAGTTTTCATTATGATATAAACAGGTTATTTTGAGAATAAACGTATATTCGAACCTTTTGCCGGCTTCTTGGACAATTGTAGCAATCTCAGACTTCTGCTGGTACACTGATCGATTTACCTCTCGGTAACAGAGTAGAAGTTCTGAATATGTCCTACATACAAAGTAAAGAACAATATAAGAAAATGCCACAATCAGAAAACACTGCCTCGCGCTTTAAGATTATAATAAGCATTATTTTTACAAAAAAAGACATTACAGTTAATAAACAAAAATTAGAACCTTAGTGTTACCACATGATTAACCAGTCTTTTAATAATGTCAGCGAAAGATGATATAACTTGGCTAGATAGAAACAAAAGGATTACAGTTTTGTGTTGGAATCGTATAGTTTGATGACTGCTGTCAAACAGATGACTTCCAGCAGGATCTTTGTTGCTGTCCCGCTCTTCATCCTACTGGACCCAGTGATTGGCTCCGGCTGTATAAATACATAACACTATCTTTGTAATGATTTTAGTTTAATTGGATTTAGTTTAATATTTCAGTTGCGCTCAAAACTAACAAGATCAACAACATCCATTCACCTGTAAGTTTACCTCGTTGTATGTTCTTTCATTTACTAATATATTACTGTACACAGAAATCATTGCAAATATTTGAATCCGCAATGGTACCGGTCTATAGTGTTATATGAATATCACTCATTGAAAAGAATTTCACTCATGTATTCACACATTTATTTACTCACTCAATAAACATACGCCTGACGAACTTACTATTTGCACAATTTACATGTCGAATATCTCAGTCAGAAGACACTTTCTAATTAAAACGCATTATAAATTGATGAAAGGGGAACTTTCAAAGCAACCATGAAAGTATTGCACGCGAGATAAAAGAATACATTTGTCCTAAACGAGAACACAATGGACGGAACTGAATAGAATTTTAACAGGGGTTCTGAGAATATAAAACCTGCATATCACAGAGACCGCCAAAGGCAATCAATCAAAAAGAGGGTATATCCTGAGGGTGATTGAACAGTATCCAAATCCAAACTGACTGGGATATCTTAACCACCAGTCTTAAAACTGGCCAAAATATTAAAACAAAACTAATTTAGAGGTACTGTTAACATAGTACATAAGTATCGTGCTAAACGACCTTCAAAAGACGTAACTGATAATGGCACTGATTGAATGTACGGGGAGACGTTTTACAGCCGCAACAAGGCACAAACAACGCTACTGTCATATTGAAACATTTTGTTTAAGATGATCACAGACACTTATAATCATCTGAAAATCGAGCTAGTGTTTTCTTAATCACATCAACCACAACGGTATACGTTATTTCTGCAGTTTCCCTCGTTGTAAGTTTAACTAATGGAATTATTTTTACATGTACTTCGACACCAGACTTTGATCAGAATATGTAAATATGTGACTACAAAATATGCAAACTTACGCCAACTATTGGGTTTAGAATATATCCGCTGGGGAACTCTTTTAGTTTATTTACAACTGGAATAAAAACATTTATGAAATTTTTTATAAAGTTGTTAAAATATTGTCATGTTTGACTAAATACAAGCTATTTATATCAGAAACAAAAAAAAATAAAACAGTTAAGAATGTGTTGCATTACAAATCGGTATAATTTTTATAATTTATTTATCTTATTACTAAAAGAACTAAAAAAGAAATGATTTTGTGTTTGTTTTACTGATATGTAAGGACAGGGCTATTTTACGCGAACCTATTATAAATTTTTAAAGTACAAAATTGATATACCTTGTAAAAATGTCTTGTCCCATTTTTCTATTGCAATATTTCTGTGGATAAGATAAATATTCATAACTGGAAATTTTATATGTACAAAAGCAGCCAACACACATGCACGACAAGGAAACAAGAATGCATAATAACAATATTATTGCAATATAATACACATCACAAAGGACTGGAAAAGAAGAAAACCCGGATGGTATTGAACATTACATTGCCATTTTTGTCTCCGCGTTGGGAATACAGATGGGAAAGGCTGGTGTTAAAATTTCATCAGACCGATAATCAATATAATAAAATATCGTCATTACACAATTATCTATAATTTGATGCAGCAACAAATATATTGTTCTACCTTAAGTGTATCCTTTTTTATATTTTACTAAGTGAAATTCTAACCTAGAGAGTACCTTGCTAAATTCTCCGGGTTAAAACCAAGAAGGACTGGTATAAATTTGGTGTTGCTGTGATTCATGCAGTAGTCTAGCTGACCGGCAACATATGGAGCCGACAATCCACATGTTATCCCTATAAACAGCACCCTATCTGCTTCCTGGGATATCTAAGAAACAAAACAAATAATTGTAAAATAAAAAAGAAATAGAAACAAACAATCAACTACTTTTATGCACCAGCATGGTGCACAACAACGCAGCGATCTAACTGGTTATTACCGGCAAATCTAGAGTTTAATAATAAATTGCTATGTCATGTTTGCTAAGGCCCATACTTAACATTTTAAACCGACCAGAGTGCAGAGTTGAACAGTAAGACAATGTGATGTCTCGTAATTTTTTTAAGTAAAATATGCATATCAGGAATCGCGACATTAAGAAGACACAGCTTTAACAATCATGGAAACTGATCGAGCTTCTATGTTCTTTTTTTTCAAGAGTTGTTTAAGAGCTCTTTAAAAACCTTCATAAGCTCCAAAACACCAGCCATTGTTGTGCAAACACACGCAAAGCGATCTAGTTATAATGGAGAGCAACTCTGGATTTTCGGCGATACCAAAACTGACGAAGTTTAGAAAATCAAGATATTCTAGCAAGTGCTTCAGTTACAACAAACATTATATTCAGTTAATTTAAATCAAATAATTGCATTTCAAAAATAATCAAGTTGTTTATCTTGTAAATAAATTTTATCGGATAACACGTTTATTTGTTTATTTTATACTACAAACCTGCTTAAGAGCATCTACACCAGCTTGTGGGTCGTCTTCTGGGGCTTCTTGGGAGGTGAACAATGCTCTAAAATTGTGAAATATGCATATCAGGAAAAGCCACACTCAAAACATACATCCTCGCTATATATTCAAAAATCAGAGAGGAAACGAGAACATGGGTTTATAAAAAGATCATTTTCAAAAATGCACTACAATAATTAAGGAAAAAGAGAACCCGAGAGGTAACCACCTAGGAACGGTCAGTGGCAAAACAATGCCACTGTGGGTCTTAACCAGGTTCTAGGCTGCACCAACCTCTCATTTGTCCCTTCAGGTTCTAATAAGAACAAAACTGAACAGATTTGTCTTGGTGAAATAGCTCCAACCCACCCATCAATCAAGTGATTACCAGTTGCGATGTTGCACCTTTCAAAACCCTTATTCAATTTCTAAATTGTAGTAATGAAAGTAAGTAAACAATAACAGAAATGCAAAGTGAAACAGGTGTAGTTTCAGCACATACTGCCGAGGGTTAATGGTCTACCAAACTAAATTAACTAACTAATTAACGTCTAAAGAAAGCACACATGCATGAAGTCGTCATACTTACTTGTCACCACCAGCGATAAGGTAGCGAAATATCTCCCGTCGACCCTTCAGTCTTTGCAGTTCATTGAATGTACGCTGGAAAAAAATAAAAAACAAGTTTTCGCTATGAAATATGTATTTGTTGTTCTTGATTTTATTTGTTATAACCTGCACAAAACTAGATGAATGGTAACATGTTTGTACACTTTTAATTGATATTCGTTGAGTATACCATTATAAAGTGTTTTCCTATTTTGAAAAAGCTACAGCTAAGATCAACTCGATCCAATTGTGAAGCCAATTTCATTCCCCTTTGCCAGAACATGTACGTAATAAAAAATACTTACAGCGACTATAAAACCGAGTCGACCGGAAGTTCCACAACCGCTGAAGACAACAATTCCATTACCAATATCCTGAAGCAAATATATTTAAAAAAAAAACAACACTGAAATATCCAAATCAGGAATTTTTACACCCAGAAAACGCAGCGTCACCGCACAGCCAAAATGTAAACAGGAAAAGAGAGCATAAAAAAGACATTATCAAATAATCAATTTCAAATTTGACACCACAAACAATTAATAAAAAAGAGAATCTGGATGGTAATAAAATTTCCCAGTACTAATCATTTAAATTAACTCCTTTCAGACGTGTTTTAAGAAATGCTTGTGTGACCTATATTACTTTAAAGTATTTTTTGAGCGGTGGGGGCTGTCTTGAGTTTTTTCTTAGTTTTGAGCGGCGGGGTGGACTGTCTTGAGTTTTTTTCTTAGCTGTGTCCTCACATACTTTATTGTGTCAGTGCAGAAAGTGTACACAAACCTTCAGGAGCTCGTGAACGTGTCCCGAGATACTGTGGATCGTCTCCAAAATCGTATCGTCAAATATTGACTGAAATACGGAAAACATCAATAATATTTGTGAAAAAAATACTGTAAAACGACACACACAAATAGATGTTGGTGTATGTTGTTGTATGTTCGTTGTCTGTTTACTCTGCGGGGAAGGTGGACTAAGAAAATGTGATAGTACGACATTAGTTAAAACCCCGGATCGGCTCGCAATCGGTGGAATTGACTTTTTTTTGACAAAAGTGGATTGGCCTCTTGGAGGCATTAAAAATCCTAACAAATACAGTCATGTATAACAGAGTTGCATTATATATACAGATGTCTCTTCGAGGTCTTTTGTAGTCAGTGGCATACAACTGTTGTTTACATGTATCGTGAATAATAAATATACGTCATATAGTGCCGATTGTTCAAACACCGCTTTGTTGCGCATAAATTTCTTTTCTTTTCTAAGATACAGTATATAATACTTACTCCTTATGTGCCAATTTGATTCTGAAATAGAATATACCTTATACTTTTCAAATCCATCAAAGACTTCCTGATCGCAAAGTTCAAGCAACGATACGATTTCTGAAAAGAAGTAAACGGAAAACATGAGTATAAGGACTGCTGCTTCGAACATGTGAACTTGGAAAAACAAAGCCAGTACGTACAAACGGCGATGAAAAATATTTTCTTTTACGTATAATTTATTTATAACTGTTTTTCTATTCGGTCAAAAAGAGATGATAGTAGCTGAACAAACGGAAATTGCTGATTGGTTTGCATCAAAGAAATTTGAGTGTGCGAATAAACAATAACCTATTATTTTGAAGCATTACGGTCTTTCGTAAATAAAAACAAATACATACTCTGAGACCTACTCAAAGACCTTAAATTTTTAAACTTGTGATTCATCCAATTACTAACCAAGTGGCGAGGAAACGTCGATTTCCTCTGTTATACTGTTAGCCGCTTCCGTAATCGGTGTTGTCATTTTATCAGCCTGAAAACAATTGCTATGTATGATTTTATTATACTCGGCCGGACTTGCCTTAAAATGTGTAATAATTATGTAACAAAATAAATATGTGTACTAGTTCATCATACAATTACTACACTTATTCAGTGTATATCATACACAAATACAATTCTCAGTTGTTTTCTAAATCCTTAATCATCGCCAATCATGTAAATTAATGATGAACGTAAGTTTTAAATATACTGTGAAAATGCTATCTGTTTACGTGAGAATGACATCGAATTCCTCGCCTCTGTTAAGAATGCGACCGGTGAAACTTTTTATTGTTATTTGAAAAGTAGACCTGGATTTTTCGCGTTGTCCCTGCTTCAAGCTGTTCCGAATGCCTAAACAAATAAAGCATTTAGTTCTAATAATAATTCTACATAATTTAAATATATTTGTTGGACGCGTTTTATGCTCTCAAAAGTTAATAGATTGTACTGTACATAATTAAACTATGTATGTTTGACGCGGTCGCGAATGCGACTCGGTACCACGATCAATACAGTGGTATTAATATAGTTTCTAGGTACGTTTAAATAACGTGTATTATTAAACTGATTATTGTAAAAGTGTTTATATGTTGCATCGGCATTGTATTATGTTATTGTTCTTAAATATACTACTAAAATGACTTTAAATACCTTTGTAAATTGCTACAATGCAATATCCATTAAGATCGTCTCTTAATTGTCACCATATTCAGATAACGAGTCAAGTAGGTTTATACAATACAGATAAGATGGACTAAATTCCTGATATGTTACAATACTCTGTTTAAAGCGAATGTGTCGTGATAGTTGTCGTCTCAGGAGCGTAGCTTGTACCTGTAGATGGTATACCTAATTGTGCAGGGCAATTGACATACTGCAAAAACTACCTCACTGGACTATTGGCCCCTCGAAAACCAATAACTCTTGTTAGAAGTTGCCCTACATTTGTAACCAATCAGAAGCTATGAAAATTCAAATTCCTCAGTGATTTATTTCAATAGAAGTCCATTCTATGTTCTATTTACAGTGAACAAAATAGATCGATCTATTTTAAACTGCGCATGTGCATGGCTACAAATGTATGGCAACTTCTAAGTCGGATAGAGTCTATTAAGACGTTTCTATAGAAAATAGAAGCCTGCACTCGCTTAATAGACTCTATCCTATACATAGGATCTTCAGCAGAGCGATCAATCGTATCAACTTGGCGATCTCCGACAAGCTTCGGATATACACCTCGTATATAATTGTAAGAATACACCTGTTGGTGATTTGCCCCGGCGACTTTCGGGGACAGGTACCCACACCCTTATGATGGGGAATTTTGCGTCGTTTCAAGACAAAAAGACAAAAAAGGGAATTTTAAGTCATATAAGCATGTTTTGACTTTAAAGTGTCACACTTACCCATAACACTGTTCTACCACTGATTATAACAGCTAGCACATTTTGTGACTTTAGACAGACAAATATACCAATTTATCAACTAAGTGCATTTTTGGAGTCCCTTTCAACTATTTTTTAGATTTGTTGAGAGGAACTTTTTTCTGAGATAGGGAAAAAACATACTATTTTGAGAGGGGAATGGGGCCCATATTCGGACCCAAAAATAGCCAAACAAGTGCCCTGATGTGGTTAT